>CM065298.1:14062312-14662312 GCA_032871835.1 Dipteronia dyeriana | reverse complement strand
GGGGTTGGTTTGCCCTTCAACACCTTGTGTAAACCGCATTGGATTGGCAAATCTTTGACTTGAACCTACCACAAGCCAAAGTTAATTTTTCCATCGAACTTCTCGACCTCGAACCTCATCAACTTTGTCATCTCCAGTCTGTTAAGATCACTATCAAGTAACCAATGCTCTGATACCAGTTGTTAGCGTATTACGCGGAAGCGTTGCTAGATAGAACACAAACAAACAATAACAAAATAAAGAATTAAGAAGAAGAGAATAAATCCAAACACACAACACAAGAATTTACGAGGAAACCCAAATCGGGAAAAAACCACGGCCGTCAGGACGAAAAGAGAAAGATTCACTATATAGAAAATTGTTACATCCACATTCAGGGTCCTCTCTTTAAAATACCCCAAACCCAATTACACCCAATACTCTCTTGAGATCTCTCTTGTATTTGCTAATTTGCCCCACCACAAATAACCTAGCTATTATGGTCTATTTATATGAATTACAAGGAGTATAAGATAAAAAGAAATCTTACTTCTAAACGTACAAGAATTAATTGTTCCACATAAATATCATTTCCTATTTATGACAAGTCTTCTTGTTCAAAAGAAATCATTTTCTTTTAAGTACAGAACTTTCTTATTCTGATTAGCACAAGAACTTTCAGAAGAAAACGCATTTCCTATTTCGTACAACATTCCTATTTGGGAAAAATCCACCATTGATACGGTTCGGGTCGCGGTTGGCCACCCACGCCTTACACCACATTCATCGTTGTCAACCATCGCTCAGAATACCGCGGTTGGTGCACTTGCCGCTGCCGCGGTCCACGCAGTGTAATCTCACAAGCGTTCGACCACTCCATGTGCCGCAGTCTAGGCACTTATCTGTACCGCGGTCCAGACCGCGGTACCTACTAGATTTCTGTTTTCTTCAGTTCTTCGGTCTTCAGGCCTCTCTCAAACTCGATCTCCCACTTTCAAACTTATCTCATGTCTCCAGAAAATCTTCGCATTGGTTGAATCCTGTTTGGTAGACATTGAAAATTCAAACCATATCCAACAATATACCTGGGGATACTATTGCACTAAGACTACCGGGATCTGTCAAGATCATACAGTATATAAGTGATTTGGTTTATATAGCAGATATCAGGTCATATATATCTGGTGATATTATTGCAATAAGACTATCAGGGCATACAAAGATCAAACAATAAATGTACGATTATAATATTTACTCTCAAAGGAAGAAAACTCCCCACATATGTTTTTAAAATGTGTATGATAGGACTTGAATCTCTAACCATCAAATTTGAAAGGAAGATGCACAACCATATATACTAAAAAAGTATTTAAATGTAGATATTTATTCAATATAGATATCCACGTGGTATATATAGACTTATTCAATTTATTGAGACAAGGTTCCTAATTCAGATTGTTTATTAAAATGACTTTCAATATATAAAATTAATATGTGCCCCAAAATAAATAAATAAATAGATAGCAGAGAGAAAGCGAGAGAGAGAGAGAAAGAGATTGACCATAGATTTACGATATACAAGATTTTTGAGTAGTCAAAGCTGTAAAGTATTATTTAGAATTTTTTTCAACATTTGAAATTTCTTGGCGATTACGCTTTTGCTTCTGTCAAAGTCAACTTGATTTGATAAGAACAACATTATCCAAGTCGATTGTAGTCACTCACTAGTTATATATTTTGTTTCGAGTTGAGACAATGAGAGAAGATGTTCCATGATTGAATCAAGAGTCAGCCAAGCAGATAGGAGGCCGATGGCCTTGTCAGGAATAAACACACCATGAATTCAATAATTTCAATGTTTCCAAATTCAAAGCCGGTTGAAGCACTAGGCAAACAAGACTGGCTTGAGGCCCCTCCAAAATTTCTCCACAATTTTAGAGCCTCAATTTTTATTTTTCTTCTAAATTAATTATAGATAATATTATTAAAAGACCAGCTAATATCCGACCATGAAAATATAATATCTTCTAAAGTTAAGGATAAAAATTCTCTTTTAATATATATTAACATCTTTTATATAACTTTTTATACCTATTTTTTTTCCTCTTAAAATTATTATTATATATTTAGAATTTAAATGTTTTCTAATTCCAAAACAACTATCTATTTAGAATTTAATTATTTCCTAGTTCCAACCAATTTTGAATAACAAAGTAAATAAGAAAAAAAAAATCATTCATTTAATGATTTTTAATTTCAAAATACTTCTTAAAAACACATGCTTCTGGACTTTTTTTAAGACATGTTTATGAACGTTATGATAAAACATTTATCTTACATCAATTTTATTCATTTATTTATTTTCTACTAATGTACTCACTATTATTTATTTTCTTCTAATTTTGTACTCACTATTTGTAACCATGTTTTCTCCCTAACTTATTTATTTGTTTCAATAAATTTCTTCAAAATCAAATCTTAATATTTTGAGTTATTTGAAGACAACTTGTTTAGAATGATCATTCTTTCTGCTTTGATACTTTTTGGATTCTATAATTATCATTTTTGTATCACACAAAGGATGAAATAAAATTTTAAGTAATTTTTTAATATAAAAAATGATTTTTTAGATAAATATAAAATAAGACCTTATTGGAAGTTTTTGTATAGAGTCTCCAATATCATTAAGCCGGCACAGAAAGGATCAAAATATATATATATATGGGATGGCTTCACAAAATGGGTTACTATAATTTCAACGGTCATCCAAAATGTCTAAACAAAGGGTGGGGTGGGGACCGTGGGATATTGGAGCTTTCTTTAGTCTTTAGTTCTTGGAAAAAAAAAACTTAAATTAGTGACGGCCATTGCAGTTCTAAGTTGGTGTGCATTAATTTAATAATAGTTTGAAGTTGTTACTTTACTTTGACTCTACCAAGTTATAAAAGTGTTTATAAAAATAAGACATCGACCTTTTATATACGTTTTAAAGTTTTTATTACTTAAATTCAAGATCTTAATACAACAAAATAACAAATATAATATACTTAAACAAAAAATTTACAATTGCAATACATGATATATTATTTAAACCATACTTATAGGTCACATTATATTTTTAGCAATAAAATTACTAATTAAACTTATATAATCGGGTTGTCTAAAAAAATAAAAAAATTATAATTTTATTAAATGTAAACTAAAAACAATAACTACACCTCGTAACTAATCTACAATTATGTAAGTACCGAATTTCTTTTCAGAGAAATCTCAAAATCAATTTTAAGAATTTTTCACCATTTTTGTTATGGCTTTAATTATCATGACCAGAAGAAATTTGAGAAATTTGAGAATGCAGTGTAGATGTTCGATGAAATGCGTCCAACAAGTTTTGTTCACTACTCTCACTCTCTCTCTCTCTCTCTGTATTCCCTGCCCCTGCACGGCTGCACCCTCGTACGATTCTGGCTTGAATCTGTTACAACACATCGAAATTTCAGGATTCAATTAAAGATTTCCACTAACTTAGCAAACTAAATTTGGTTTATCACCCATTTAACATTCACTATCTGCCAATGCCATACAACATGATTCATTATATTTTAATCAGGATTCTCGTCAACCAACATTACTTGTTACACCATTTATAGATCAATTCTCTAGCTTAATTTCCGGAGCTTCTAACTCTTCAGAATTACCATTGATAAAAAATGTTGGTTGTTTTGTTGCAGGTAGAAGTATTGTGTCATTGTTAAGCATGGAAACAACATCGGACATCGTTGGTCTATCTGCTGCTTGATCTTGGACGCACAAGAGACCCACATGAATGCATCTCAATACTTCATTAGAAGAGCATGATTCATCCATTGTCAGGTCTATTATCTCTAAACCTTTACCTTCATTCCATAGCTGCCATGCCTGAAAAAGGAGATTAGAAATGATTGACAAGTCAAATTATATTATATATCCTGCCCCATAAGTTTCAATGCTCGTATAATCTTTTGATAGAAATCTATTTTGATAGAATACTTACATATCCTACAAGGTTGAGTGGATGCTCTATATGATAGCAGCTAGTGTTCCTCCTGCCACTAACAATTTCTAGTCCCAAGACTCCAAAACTAAATACATCGGTTTTTGTTGCGTTGCCTATTGTGGAGACTTATAACCACTGAAGAACAATTGAACATTAGTTTAAGTATCTAAAATGACAAATATATGCACATGACAAAGCAATGATATGTGCTAGATTGTAAATTAATGTATACTTATAATATTCTAACAACTCTATTTGCGTTTGCTTCTAACTCGTTTACCCCGAAAATTATAGTCATCCCAAAATCAGATATTTTTGGATTCGTTTGGTTATCTAGTAAAATATTACCAGCTTTCAAGTCTCGGTGAATCACTCTTAATCTTTAATATTTATGGAGATAAAGGAGTCCTTGAGCGATCCCTTCTATTATGGTGAAACACTTCTTCCAATTTAATTGCTTCTTTCTATCTTAATCTGTATCAAAATGTAAAAAATACGAATAAAAGAACCAAATTAAGGAATGAATAATAGTTAATTAAGTGACAGACTCGAAGTTAGCAAATTACCACATTTTACACTTACGGAAAATAAAGAAATCCAAGCTTTTGTTAGGCATATACTCATAGACTAAAACCCTTTCTTCTCTTTGAAGAAAGCATCCTAATAGCCTTACAAGATTAGTATGTTGCAATTTTGCAATCAGTATGGCTTCATTCTTAAACTCCACTATTCCTTGTTCTGATCTTTTTGAGAGTCTTTTTATTACTATTTCTCAACCATTTAATAATTCTCCCTGAAGTAAGGCTCTTTTGTAGTTACAAAACAATACATAATAAGAGTAAAATTAAAAAAAAAAAAAATTAACTTATAAACTCGACCAAATCCTCCCTCTCTGAGCTTATTTGCAGATGAGAAATTGTCTGTAGCAGCAACAATGGTTCGAAAATTGAATATCTTCAAGTCATGATTGGTGCTATGATATTTGTTGTTAGTGGTGGAAGGAGAAATTGTCCCCAAGCTCTCATAATAGCTTCCTTCGGTTCATTATGCTCTCCACTATTTAAAATATATGTGAAGTTTAGACCACGATTAATCAATATTCATTATTTGCCTAATTGTTTGAAGTAATTACCTTTAGCCTTGATTTTTCTCCACGCCAGATAGCATAAGTAGCACAACAGAGGTATCACTAAAGCTATTCCTATTGCAACGGTTAGTGACTCCAGATAGCATTGTTTTCTCTGTTTGTGGTAGCATAGGCAAAGCAGGAACAATTCTTCTGGCATTTGTCATGTTATCACTTCTTTGAACTTGAATCCGTCTTCAGACATGAAACCATATATGAGATTGAAATCAAGAACACCTTTCCTGCATACTGGGGTCATCTTCTTCTCAAATATTAGGCAAACACCATATGACGTATCTCCAGCATCATATGTGAGGCTACCATCTGGATCAATTGTTAACATTGGAAATGATGTAGAATCTTCATTTGTAGAATAGCTGAAGTACGATTCTTGTTCATTTGAAGTGTAGCTAAAGTTGTAGTTGTTAACACCCCATGAATCTGAGTAGTTGAAATCCCCATTTAACCAAATCCCACTAGTCCTGCACATTTCCCTTGCCACCAGATGATCAACTGGTTCGAGACATTGGGGTTCATGCCATGGCTAAATGATCCTTGAGCCGGATAGCTATCAGTAAGCCAGGACTGGAGAAACCATGCATGGCCAGTTTGCAAGTTAATTTCAAGTTTCATTCCGGGAAGAAGTGAGTCAGTTGGATAATCAAAGCTTTGCCAAAGCACCTGCTTTATAGATCCATTTAAACTGGTTTCATGAAGGACTAAGTTGCCAGATTGTAGGACAGTAACACTTGTGTTTCAGGATCCTTGAACTTTTCGTCTGTTTGGGAACAAGAATGCCCCATCAAGAGTGTGAAACACGAAAAGCTCAAAATATAGTGATATTATTTTCTCTCGTGTAACTAAAAATAAGCCTAGAGCACTGACTACTGGATGGACTTCAATAGTGTTACTGGTCCACTTAACTTCTTTTTATGATTGTTTCTTTAATTATTTCTGCTTTTTGACCACAAATGGTAATTAAGTTCATGTCTTTCCTCTATTTTAGTTTCAATCATAATCCAAGTTTGTACCTTGATCTTTAACATTACCCTATCATATATCAGTATAGATTTGAGTCTTTGACCTTAACCAAAGAATTCATTATAGCATTTCTGCGGTATTTAACACGAAGAATCTTGGTATTTTATGATGAAAATTGATAATATATCCTGCTTGTGTCTATTCATCTGAATAATTTAATATGAATGATTGAGATTTGCTTAAAACTGATGCCTAGACTACTCTGATGTATTCAATGTTATGAGTTCCGAAATGTTTAAACCAGACCCTGTCCATTTTCATAGATTTTGGCCTTCTGCTGTTGTGTATGTTTTTCGAAATAGTTAAGAAGATTCCATGAAATGTTGAAGAATAAAGTTAAAGCAAAAGAGAAATGGTCCCTTAAGCTTACAAACTTTTTAATTTTTATTTTTCCATGACTGAAATTTATAATATGGTGCTGATTTACCACTGGATTGACCATAGACTTCTGAGTAACAAACGCTGTCAGGTTATTAGTCCCATCATGCCAAGAACAAACATACCTAAGTTTATAAGATGCATTTTGCTCCATACGAATTGTCTGCAAGTGTTTTCTTTTCTTACAAATTCAACCTCATTTGTTAGTCATGTGTTCAGCACAAGTATTTGTTATAAGCATTTTTTTATCAATCACTACTCCTGATTAGCAAGGCACTACAGGATTGTTCAGAATTTCTATCTTGGATCTATCGGTGTGTGTCAAATGATAATGTATAGCAGCACATCAACATCAAAGCTTGCAAGCATTGCCAGTATTCATTAAATAGCCACATAGAAGTTTAGGACTGTTCAGAATTTATGCATTGGAACTGTCGGAATATGCCACTAGGACTGACAATTTATAGCATATTAAATAATATGTCACATTTTGCCAGACAAAACAGAGTTATAGACTTCTTCTAATTTGAAAACTTAAATGATACACAACAGTAAAATAATGTAGAAGATGTAGTCCTCATCAGCTATCGATTATTAACATTAAAGTATATTTATCTTGCTTCCGACACAGAAATCGTTACATCATTTGTAGAACAATTGTCTATCTTAATTTCGGAAAATTCTTGCTCTTCAGAATGAACATCGATGAAAAACGCCGGTTGTTAGGGTGCAGGTAGAAGCATAGTTTCATTCGTATGCGTGGAAACAACATCAGATATTGTTGGTCTATCTGCTGCTTGGTCTTGCACAAACAAGAGATCCACATGAACACATCTCAGTACTTCATTAGGAGAGCATGATTCTTCTAGTGTTGTGTCTATTAGCTCTAAACCCTTACCTTCATTCCACAGTTGCCATGCCTGAAATAATCTTAACAATAGTGAAGGTTAGACTCTATAAATTATGAAATGTTTCAATTGGCCACAAGATCTTGACGAGCGTACAATTAGATTCGATACTTACATATCCTACAAGGTTGAGTGGATACTCTGTATGATAGCAACTATTGTTCTTCTTGCCACTCACAATTTCCAGTACTAAGAACCCTAAGCCGAATGCATCTGTTTTTGTTAAGACGATGCCACTCGTAGCATACTCTGGAGACATATAACCACCGAAGAATAAATTGAATACTATCGTTAGTTCTTCACAGGTAAACATCTATATATGCATGCATATTCATAAAGACAATAGTTTTTTTATTGTTATAATCATAAGTTATAAATACTTACTATGTCCCCACAACTCTATTTGTATTAACTTCTGATTCATTCACCCCAAAAATTCTAGCCATACCAAAATCGGATATTTTTGGATTCATTTGATCATCATGTAAAATATTACTAGCTTTTAAGTCTTTATGAATTACTCTCAATCTTGAGTATTTGTGTTGATAAATTAGTCATTGAGCAATGCCTTCAATTATATTGAGACGTTTCTTCCAATCTAACGACTTCTTTCGATCAGAATCTAGATCGAAGTGTTAAAAATAAATAAATGTAAGAATAAATAACTGTTTATTTGAGATATACTTGCAGTCATAAAATTGTCACATGTGAAGATGCTTACCGAAAATAAAGAAATCCTAACTTTTGTTGTGCATGTACTCATAGACTAAAATCCTTTCTTCTCCATGAAGAGAACATCCTGTAAGCTTTATGAGATTAGTATGTTGGAGTTTCGCAATGAGTTTAGCTTCGTTCTTGAATTCGACTATTCCTTGTCCCGATCTCCTTAAGAGTTTCTTTATATCTATTTCCTGATCCTCCTGTAACTTTCCCTGAAACCAAGGCTATTCAGCAATTTTCTAAATAACACCTTATAGTACTAATAATACTCACTCAATTTTACCTTATAAACTGGACCGAAACCGCCTTCCCCAAGCTTATTTGCAGTTGAGAAATTGTCCGTGGCAGCAACAATGGTTTGAAAATTGAATATCTTCAACTCATTGTGTGTAGCTTGATGGTTTACTGTTCTTTGTCCTCCATTGTTAATTGTGGAAGATGACACATTGTCTCCAAGCTCAAATAATAACTTCCTTCAGTTCATTATCCTTTGCACTAAGTAAGATACAAATAAGCAAGTATAATTACATGAAATTATATTTGGCCATCCACTGTCCATCATTGATTTTTTTATCAAGATAATATTTGGTTTAAGTGACTACCTTCTGCTTTGAGTTTCCTCCAAGCTATATAACATAAGTAGCATAACAGAGGTACCAATAAAACAACTCCTGCTGCAATGGACAGTGATAGCCACCACTTCTCCTCTGCAATAAATTTTGGGCAAAAGAACACAAGGTAAACATAGAAAACTGTTTCATGCTGCATTGTACAGAAAAACATTGATGATACATTGGTTTTGACAGATTGCGTACCTTTTCCTTTGTATTTTCTCCTTGCCACATAGCTCAATGAACATAACAAGATCACCAGTAGAGCTGCAACTATTGCAATTATTAAACATATCCACCAGGACCACTGCTTTGTTTCTACACCCACAAAAAATAATATGAAAAAAAAAGAGGTTGGAGCAGCAATTTTGGATTCATCAATTCATCTTCAATATTGAAGCAGAGATTTACCTTTGGATTCAACTTCCAAATATATATCCCGATCGTCTGTGTACGACTTGATAAATTTTGCCTCCCTACTCCAAATCTCACAGCCAGTATCATTTTCTTTGTTAGTAGCAGCAAAGGCAACACAAGAACATTTCTGGTAACATTTGAATCGGCAATCATCTAACGTCATGTTATCACTTTCCCTGAACTTGGTTCCGTCTACAGAAGACATCAAATCAGATTTGGCTTCAAAATAAGAACTACCTCTGTTGCACACTGCACGGTTGTTATATAGACCACAATATCCACCCTTGTCAGTGCATGCCAAGTAAGTTCCACTGTCATCGTATAGATGACCTTGCTGATCAATTTGTAAACTTGGAAATGATGTAAAATCATCTCTTACAGAATAAATGAAGTACTTTTCTAGTTCGTTTGAAGTGTAGCTGAACTTATAGCCAGCAACTCCCCACGATATGAATTTCCCATTTTCCCACAGCCCACTTGTCCAATGGACTTCACCACGCCACTTGATAAATAACCGGTCTGTCAAATTTGGGTCCATGCCAAAGGTATAAGTTCCTTCAGCAGGAGATTCACCGGTGAGCCATGATCGGAGAAACCATTGATGCCCTGTTTGCAAATTGATTCCGAGTTTCATCCCAGGCAGAAGTGTATGAGTCGGATAATCGAAGCTTTGCCACAACATCTCCTTTATAGATCCGTTTGAATGTAATTCGTACAGGACTAAATTCCCAGACTGCTCTAGAGTAGCGCTTGTATTTCTGGCCCCTTCAAACGAAGTTATGGCAATAGGATTTCCTCCGCTGTGAAAAATTTTCAAATTGCCATCAGTGCTATCTAATCTAAGACTTCCGGATTTGTCAATGATGGGTGAGTTCCTGTTGGCAACCCATACTACTTTTCTGAATGGTGCATCGTAGTAACTGGATGGATATGACGTTCCATCGTCAGGCATATAGTACCATACTCCTATGTAACGTTTTGAAGAAGAGGGAGTCATGGAAGGATCAAAGAATCCAAACTGAAACTTGCCAAAAGCTGACAGGAGCCCATCCCCATCTTTGAGATCGTCGCCTTGCAGCAATTTGTCTCTCTGGGAATAACAACTCCACATCAACAGTAGCAAGCATGAAAACCTCACAAGCATGTCAATTCTTGATCCTTTGGTAGCCATTAACAGAATTGTTTGTTAACTGCAGAATTGCTTCAACGATATCTTATCTAAGTTGTAGAAATGTTGGAAAACCACATGGTATCATAGATTCATAATAATAAGTAGGGGTGGGCATAAAAACCGAAACCGAATTGAACCGAACCGAACCGAACCGAAAAAAAGGTGTTTGGTTCGGTTCATAGTTTCTATTCAGTTCAAACCGATTTCAAATTTAAAAACCGAATTGAATTCGGTTCGGTCTCGGTTTTGGACATACAAAACCGAACCGAACCGAATAAACCGAATTGTCTTAATTAATTATTTTGTAAGGTTCAATTTTATTATGGATTGTTTGTTGATGATGTTTTATTTTTGGACTACATATATATACTACATTTTTTTACTTCTATTTATCGAAATTATGATGATTTTATATTTTGATTGAGTATGTAGACCGAATATAATTGAAATTTTAGATTCGGATTCAAAATTGGATTGTATTTTGTTTAAATTAATTTTTACATATTATGATTTCTTAAAAAAATTTATGGCTAAATGCCAAAAAAGCAACTTAAAAACCTAAAAAATTAAAAAAACATATTAAAAAAAACCTTTAAAGCCCATTAGGCCCAAAACCGAATAGAACCAAATAGAACCGAACTGAGATAAAGGTGTTCGGTTCAATTCGGTTTTCAAATTCAAACGGTTCAAACTGATTCACATTTTTAAAAACCGAATATATATCGGTTCAATATGGTTTTGATCAAAACCGAACCGAACCGAACCATGCTCACCCCTAATAATAAGAATAATAATAATAAATATATCAAAATAACAATAATATAAATAACAATAACAACAACAACAATAATAATAA
The DNA here is from genome assembly GCA_032871835.1 of Dipteronia dyeriana. Lineage (NCBI taxonomy): Eukaryota > Viridiplantae > Streptophyta > Magnoliopsida > Sapindales > Sapindaceae > Dipteronia > Dipteronia dyeriana. The sequence continues at coordinate 14,651,069 of CM065298.1, read as the reverse complement.
TAATAATAATAATTTTTTTGAAAGAAAGATGATAATAATAATAATAATAATAATAATAGTAAATTTTAAAAATAATGGTATATATTAATAATGATAATGATAATAAAAAGATATAGTATGCAATAGTAATATTTAATAGGGGTCAAAAAAATATTGGCACTATTTAAAGGGTGTGTTGTGCAAATATCATCACTTTACTAATGTATGTTTAAAATGCACAATTTTAGTCGTTGAGACAAAAATACCCGGAAATATTAAAACAGTGAGAAAGTTGTCGTTTTCAAAGTCAGAGAGAAGCAACAATCAAACCGACGGGAAACTAATCGACGGTGAAGTGACTTGAAGAGCTGCGATTGACAAAGGTAAGATTGGTTATTTTTCCTCTTTTTTGTTGTTGTTGTTAACTTGCATTACATGTTAGAATTGAGGTTTGTTGATAGGAATTGTAGAAACCGGTTAAAATAGAGATGTGAGAATGGTTGTGGTTTAGGTTAGGGTTTGTAATTTGGTTGAATATCAGTTGAGGAAGTTGAAATCTGGGTTATCGAGACTTTTTTCAAGAGAATCGAGCTAATTTGTTTAGTCGAGCTTTAATTTCGTGAAAATTAGGTTTCGGTAAGTCGAGGTTTTTTTGAATTGGATCGAGCTTTTTTCAAAGGGGTCGAGCGTTTTAGAAAAGGGATCGAGTTTTTTCAATAGGGTCGAGCTTTTTTTTAATTGGATCGAGCCTTTTTGAAAGGCATCGAGCTATTTTGAAAAGGAATCGAGCTTTTTTGAAAAGGAATCGAGCTTTTTTGAAAAGGAATAGAGCTTTTTCAAAAATGAATCGAGCTTTTTCGAAAAGGAATCGAGCTTTTCTGAAAAGGAAGCGAGCTTTTTTTGAATTGGATCGAGCCATTTTGAAAAGGATCGAGCCATTTTGAAAAGGATCGAGCTTTTTTGAATAGGTTTCGAGCTTTTTTGAATAGGTTCGAGCTGTTTTTGAATTGGATCGAGCGTATTTGAAAGGGATCGAGCTTTTTTGAAAAGGGATCTAGCTTTTTTGAAAGGGATCTAGCTTTTTTGAAAAGGAATCGAGCTTTTTTTAAAAGGAATCGAGCTTTTTGGAAAGGGATCTAGCTTTTTTGAAAAGGAATCGAGCTTTTTTTAAAAGGAATCGAGCTTTTTTGAAAGCGATCTAGCTTTTTTGAAAGGAATCGAGCTTTTTGAAAAGGGATCGTGCTTTTAAAAAAAGGATTCGAGCTTTTTTAAAAAGGATTCAAGCTTTTTTTGAATTGGATCGAGATTTTTTATGTGTTCTGTTTAATGATGTTGTATTTCTGTTACATTGCAGATGAGAATTAGGTTGAGGGATTCGCTTAAAACTCCAGAAGGATACTGGTACGAGGGCAAATTGACTCGACACAACCATTTTGATGCCCTTGCCCATATAGACGAAGCTCTGAACCGTGTCCCTGGTGAATTTGCAGATGAAGACCGTCGACGGTTTATGGCATCATGTTTCTGCCATTTCCTGACGATGCATCGAGAGATGAAGTTTTCCGATGGTATTATCCATCGGTTGCTTTTGAGGGAGCTCCATCATAACGGCCCAACAGATGAAATGCACTTCATGTTAGGAAACCAGTCGGTGAGGTTTTCGAAGGTGGAATTTTGCCTGATCACTGGACTACGGTTTGGAGTTGTACCAGACACCACCATGTATGCAGCAGTGGAGAATGGCATACATGAGCGGTACTTTCCTGGAGCCGATAAGGTGTCATTGGATCAGATTAGGGGTGTTGTCACCGGCACAGAGTTCGGAAAGGCGTACGATGCTGTCAAACTCTGCCTCTTATATATGTTGAACTGGTTACTGATGGGGGTGGATGAGAGATTCAAGATTCCAATTTGGCAGTTTTGACTGGCTGAGGTGCTCGACGCGTTAGACGCGTTCCCGTGGGGTGCCCACGTGTACAGGCATTCTATTTACTCATTCAAGCATGCGCTTGACGGGCGAAGAGACGGGTTCAAGCGACGCTAGTAGGAAAAGGGTGCTGACGTACACAGGGTGGAGACCTACAACATATACGGTCTATCTCATGCTCTATTGATAAGAACTTCGAATTACAAATTGTACTTTATTGTTGGTGTCCAAAATTTTATGGATACTTATCGTACTTATCTTTGATGCAGATATTTGCTATGGAGGTGATCCCTGATTTGGCCAAAGAGGTCGGTGCCCGGAGGCTTACTGATCTGACTCCCCGTATTTTGAAGTGGGAGTTGACCAAACAACCGAGAGGGAAGAAGTTACCAAAGATTTTCAAAGCCAGGGTATGTATTTATTTTGTTAATGTTTTTATTAGTTAGTATTTGTACAATTACATTGTTCTAACTAATATTTCAGATGTTTGCGATCAAGGAACTGGTGCCGACACCAGCTGAGAGACAGACACCATACTATGTCTGGCTAGACGAGGGAGGGAGCCTGTATGTAGAAGATGACATGGATGATATGCCGCCTCAGGTCCCTGATCAGACCACCTTAGGCAGGATCAGTGGTACAGAGGGTAGGGGTTTAACAGACAGGATCATTGGCAGTGAGAGATCTGAGCCCGCTGCTGGGGGTTTAAGGTCCAGTGACAGTGAGGGATATGACACAGACCCTCAACGAGAAAGGCATAGGCATATGCGGGTTCGGTTTTCCACCCCCGGACATGGTACATCTGCAGGGGATTCCCGTGGGGGCGTTGGACGTGATGGAGAGGTAAGTTGAAAACAAAGTTTAGTGTGTTTTTTTTAACACGTGGTGATAGTTGTTTTACTAACAATGTAGACATGATTTCAAGCTCCGTGTGCAGATATGTTGAACGATGTGCGTGAAGCCCTCCGGAAGAGTGACAAGGATCGACAGCGTCAACACTTGGAGTTGTTGGATATGATCCGAAAGAGTGATAAGGATCGTAAGTAGCAACACCGATTGTTACTGGATATGATCTGGGGGCTTCAAGGTTCGACCATGCGTACATACTGGGATGGCCCCCCACCTTCTGATCTATTATTTAGTCCCGGAGGGTCGACTGATAGGTATCCGGGGGGACAGACATGACAGCTCAACGTAGTCAAGACCCGTCTACCGGCATGGTAGGTCCGGAGAGGGAAACTCAGTTGCATACCAGCGAGAGTAGGCTTGGTTCACGTACAGTAGTTCTATCTGGGTCCACCCAGGCTCAGCGGTTTCCCCCACCACCCAGCACATCGATCCCCCACCTCCTAGCACATTGATTCAGCCACAGCGGTCCCCTCCCCCACCCAGCACGTCTGTGGTGTCGGAGTAGTCCCCTCCCCCACCCAGTACATCAGTGCCGTCTGGAGCGGTCCCCTCCCCCATCCAGCATATCTGTGCCGTCGGAGCGGTCCTCTCCCCCACCTAGCACTTCAGTGGCGTCAGAGCGGTCCTGATACTCGTTTTTTGTGTCGTTACCAAATTACGATTATCAAAAGAATATTTATAAAAAGTCCTACGCAATGTGCTCTAAAGTTTAAAAACAAGTAAAGCGGCAAGCGAGGGTATCGTCCGTCGACCGTTTCACTTTCTAGAGTTTATTGAAAGCATGTAAATAAGAATACGGATGTGGTGAGAATGGTGTGTGCGAGAAGTGTATGCATATTGTAGGTATGTGCAAAGGAAATAAACCTAAAAAGAATGCAAATAAAAACAAAGGAATATGGAGGGCTGAAAATGGTGATTAAAGTGACAAATAATAAAAAGGTTGATAGGAGAGATGCATGAGAATGATCACACAAAGTACATAAGGCTCACCACACATAAGTGCATAAATAGTGGTTGTTATACATTAAAGACATCCTATTAGTTAGGGGAGAACAGAAATACAAAATGGATAGAAAGGAGACCCCTCATCCATAACCGGGAATCGAACACCGGGTCTTCTCGGCTGTCAATCCGAGATGTTCTTACCACTGGACGACTACGACGTTCTCCAAGCTCATGAATGCACAACCTCCCTCAAATAAGGACATTCAATTCAAGCTAAGGGCTTGTCCTCTCAATTGAGAGATTTACAAACTCAAATCACTCCCCAAGGTCTCGGTGAAGTAATTGTGCTTGTAATCTCAACTAAGGGATTCGAGACACGAATCACTCCCTAAGGTCTTGGTGAAGTAATTATGCCTTAAGTCCCTACCATTAAGCATATGAACATAAACCAAAACCTACTCTAGCAAGGTCTTGCATAGAACAAGTTTCATTCATTCTTAGAGCTAGTTGGTTAAGATTATACCCGGATTGGTCCTCCTAGGCACAACCAAAAACCCATAAACACTCAAACCCATCCATACAAGTTAATTTCGACCTTCCAAAGACATACACACAAATGGGATATTTGATTACAACTACTCCTATAATTAAGTTAATCTACTCCTAATCCCATCCATGAACACATATCAATTTCCAATCTCCATACACAATCATATCAAGATAAGAGATTAATCAATAATAGCAAGAACAAATCAAAACCCAAATGAATATATAAAATCAACCAACATATATTGAGTACAAATTAGGTTTACAATATTTCCCAAGTGGGGATTACACATCAAAGACACAAGATATATAAGAGAAGAGTTTACAGGAGACAACCCTTGAAGATGATCTTCTCCATGGGCTCCTTGCTTGCTAGCTCGAAATTGGTCCAAGACCTCTCCTCTCTCCATGCAATCTACTCTAAAATATGGTGGAGGATGTGTAGAAATGGGTGGTGGCGAGCTTCCCATGGAGGAGGACCTCCATGGGAGCTTTGGAAGCTTCTCTCTCTTGATTTGTGAAGAAGATGATGAAGATGATGATGGAGTTTTTTGTCTTTGTTGTGTTGTTAGAGAAGAGGAGAAAATGATGTATTTATAGTTAGGGAAAGTTTACGGACGAATTGGGGTGCAAAAGGACACATTTGCCCCTCTGAAAATGGCCTAAAACCGACATGTCGCGGTCGGGAATCAGGTGTGTCGCGGTCTTGCAAGACGACACACCGGGCGACAGTGATTTTCGCGACTTAGTGTCGCGGTCGAGACACCAGTTTTCAGCCTCGCGCACCGTTACAAAAACACGTATATCTCCCTCTAGAAAATCTGGAATTGCAATCTGTAAAAACCGCTGGTAAGAAGAATTCTGGGGATTTCTAAATATATAAAGATATGAACGTGATTCAATCTGAGGAGGGAGATATACCCCCCGAAAGTTGGGTGTTCTGCATGAAGCTCTCTGCCACTGTCATGTTTCCAGCCTTACGCACCGTTACGGAAACACACATATTTCCCTCTAGAAAACCCGGAATTGCGATCCGTAAAAACTGTTAGAAAGAAGAATTCTGGGGCTTTCTAAAAATAGGTGGTATGAAACCCAGTTCACTTTGAGGAGGGAGATATGGACCCCGAAATTTGGCTTCCTAACTGTCATTTAAGCTCAAATATCATATGTAGGGAATATGTACCTGCACAAAGCTCAACAAACACATTATATACAAAAATACACTCGAAAAAGAGAACAAATGATAGGTAATGGGGACCTCAAATAGGTATAAATATCGTTCGATCGGGTCCCCTCCCCCACCCAGCACGTCTGTGCCTTAAGAGCGGTCCCCTCCCCCGGCCAATACATCGAAGCGTTTAGTTAAGCGCGGATGGCAGTTGGTGAGCCCTTACACAGATCCATGCCGTCCAAAGAGGTTGATGACATGGCCCGAGTCCGTGAAACACATTTTTGACCCCCACGGACTAGTGGACGCTGACCAGCTTGCTGCATACAAGGCCTTCAAGAGGAACATCAACGGGGAATTGTGAGTCCAACTTTTTATAATAAAAATGGATGTACATTTCTTGTTTATTCAAATTTATGCATAGCTAAGGTAATTCAATCATTAAACAGACGTGATGTGGACGTGCTGGCACCAGTTACCGCGGGATGGTTTGTGAGTATGCAGTCCAACTTCATACACTTGGAGGACACGGTACGTACTTATTAAATTTCATATTAACGTTTGTGTAAGTATTGTTGAATTGTTAACAATTACGGTGGTTTTATTGTTTGTCAGCACATGGATGCATACCTCCATATTCTTCGCAAGCGTCAGCGAGGATTCCCCAATGTGTACAACCAAAGGATCAACGTGTTGGATACACAATTTTATGTAAGTAGGTATAAATTTTGGGAATCGAATCGCATTTTCTGGTTTTGTATTATTAATACGATATTGTCAATGCTTGTACAGCCACTTATGTTGTACATGTGGGAGAGGATGATGTCTCGTGATTCGCACGGTGCTGTGACCAAGGCAAGGTGGAATGTGTTACTGTCCCGATGGTTGGAGCAACCACGAGTGGAAACCGCCCATGGCACGAGGTTGACGTGGTAAGTGTTAAATGATGAAGATGATTTAAAAAATAAACTGTTCGTATATCCTCAGCTAACACGGTATGCAAACTATTACAGGTACTGATTCCGTGCAACGTTAGGACCCAACATTGACTGGTGGTGAGCGTCGACCTTTGTCACGGGAAGATTGGCATTTATGACCCCTGGAGACAGGAAGTCCCTTATCAGATCAGGCACCAGCGGGTCCGGCCATTAAGGTGGTTTTTACCCTCCATGTTGAGTGACGCGGGGTTTCACACAGCACGACGAGCTGGTCGTCGGACGTTCCCTCAGGAAAATAAGCCCTTCTCAGTCAGCCTGGTGCACACTTCTACAGTCCCCCAGCAAAAGAAATCGTAAGACATTCTATTTCATTCACGTGCTTAGATATTCTTTATGAACGATTTGTAATGGTGTTTTATGTGCCGAATTGTAGAGGTAACTGTGGTCCCCATACTTTGAGACTTATCGAGTACGTACTGGCGGGTCGAAGGCTTTTTGAGTGGTCAGAGGAAGACATGAGGATCATTCGGGAGAAAATGGTTGTGGAGATTTTTTCTAACTCCAGGCCCGCCTAGTGATTGGTTGTATAATACCAATTTTTATGTACACAGACATGTAATTAATTCATGAATATTAATTAATTTATTATTCATTCATTAATATTAATTCATTCATTAATAAGTAATTATTGCAATTCCAAATTATTACAATCTGATACACTTCCAAAAGTTTTCAATGTGATCAAAACTTTGTTATTCATTCCCTATTAGAGTCAATGTTAGGGCACGTTTGTTTGTTGTGTCCAATTGAATGGCAGATGTTACACTTGCGATGGTATTCATCGGGAACACCTATGCTTGTACCTTCATTAATCATAGGTAAATTAGGACATCTCCTGGAATTATGCCCTGGTTGTCCACATCTTCTACAGGATTGTGTAGTTGTCCTCTCCGAAGACGAGACATGGCGACCCGCCCTTGGGCGTCCTGCTTGTCTCCTGGAGTTTGGATTCAAAATCATCCTCTGAGCAATGTCAGATGGCACAACCCAAGTGGAAGGATGGCCCACCGGTATAATATGAACCGAGTACGCGTTAATAAGTGTCTGTCTCTTGTAATAGTCCGCACACAAGGTTGTGAAGTCCAAGTTCCGCTCCTTGTAAAAAACATTGAAAACGATCAGCTTCACCGAGTAAATGATCAGTCCGAACACAAAGTTGTTAAGTCCAAGTTTCAGTAATGTACCGTGCCGCCGCAAGGGCATGAGAACATGGCAAATGATCCATTTGAAATTTGTTGCAAGTACAAGTCTTCCGAGCTAAGTCAACAATCCACTGTTTTCCAGACTGCTTGACCGAGAAAATGTTTCAGTCTACTGGATTTAAGGTCAAAAAACCACACTTCTCCACACGTTTTAAGAGCACAAGATGTGCTGCGTCGGTCAACTGATGACGCATGGTTTGTGTAGCTCTATAGCGATCATGAAACCACCGTTGCAGCATATTCCTAATGAACTCAGCCAGAGTCAACATAGGCAGTTGGCGTGCAAATTTTACCCATGAGTTTATGCATTCTGCAGCATTTGTCATCATCACCCTATACCTTCTTTCCGGGCAGTGTACACGGGACCACTTGTGTGGACCGGCATCAATTACATAATCATATGCATTCCGGTGCAAGTTTCTTAACTCTTCCATATGCCGGTTATATTCAAACTCGGTGTATGCGCGGGTTGCTTTGTCCATTATTGCTATAACATCCTTCCTATGAAATCGCTTCTTAATATTTTCAGCAATATGCCAGCAACATATGGTATTGGTGGCATAAGGGAACACTTTAGAAATCCCTGCTTAAATGCTTGCATGCCTATCAGAAATGAAAACTAGCTCATCAATATGACCTATGACACCCTTCAAGCAATCCAAAAACCATTCCCATGAAAGGTTATTTTCTGAGTCGCCGTACCCAAAAGCAATTGGATACACTTGTTCGTTCCCATCTTGTGTTGTTGCAACAAACATTGTGCCCCGAAATCATCCCTTCAAATGGGTACCATCAACGGTAATGACTGGATGCATACACGTCCGGAATCCTCTAAATGAGGCACCAATCGACATGAAGAAGTACAGAAATTTACCATCTTCGTCGTACTGTAAGTCAAAATGATTGTGCCGGGGTTTTGTTGTTCCAAAACGTAACCAAATGATGAAAGCAGTTGGAAGGTTTCCTCATGCGTTCCATATGTCAGTGACAACGTATAATCGAGGGCGGCGTGTGCCTTACCGTACATGATTTGGATTCCATACATTGATTTCATGTCGTCAATTATGTCCTTCGGACGCATTAGTCGATCATCTTGTTGTTGAAGTCTAGATGCAATAACTTCTCCAATTATGACTGTACTAGCTTGTCGGTGGCGGCGGTGAATTTCCTCTAACGGATAAGTGTGTTCATTGACAAAACTTCTTACTTGAAAGTATGTGCCTTCATCTCTCCTCACCGCTCTTAACTTCCACGTACAATTTCCCATCAAACAAACTAGATGTAATGTTGTCTTATTGGACCTTTTCACCTTCCACTCAAAGTTCTGCCGCATTGTAAAATGGCCTACTAGTCTATTCAAATCCTTTTTCGTTGGAAAAATTTGGCCTTTATATATCATGCTTGTAGGTTCATCTTCAACCAAGTTCCTGCTTCCACCAATACCAAATGAGTATGATTCTTCTCCTGGAATAACCCATGTTGTGGCATTATCAGAATCATCTAGAGTTATATTAGCCCTCCCCTTAGAGGTCCCAGCTATATCTAGTGCACTGAAACTAAATCTGTGTACATGTCTTACACGTCTTTTCGTTTCGACAGGTTCTGCATCATCCTGAGTGTCCTCTACATTTACTACATAATTGAAATTGCCCGCATCTCTCCTCACCGCTCTTAACTTCCACGTACAATTTCCCATCAAACAAACTAGATGTAATGTTGTCTTATTGGACCTTTTCACCTTCCACTCAAAGTTCTGCCGCATTGTAAAATGGCCTACTAGTCTCTTCAAATCCTTTTTCGTTGGAAAAAATTGGCCTTTATATATCATGCTTGTAGGTTCATCTTCAACCAAGTTCCTGCTTCCACCAATACCAAATGAGTATGATTCTTCTCCTGGAATAACCCATGTTGTGGCATTATCAGAATCATCTAAAGTTACATTAGCCCTCCCCTTGGAGGTCCCAACTATATCTAGTGCACTGAAACTAAATCTGTGTACATGTCTTACACGTCTTTTCGTTTCGACAGGTTCTGCATCATCCTGATTGTCCTCTACATTTACTACATAATTGAAATTGCCCTCATTATCCACTTCATGATTCACCCCAACATTCAATGTTGTATTCTCCTCATTGTTGATGTCATTGTAGATCTTATTGTATTGGTGGTTGTACTGTCTACCATTCTTTTCAATTTGACAACTAAATACATCGTCGAATTGAGGTACCGGTCTATTATCATGGGCGGCTACTTCCGGTGGGATAGCACATATGTTTTCCCGACCATCAATCCCACTTCTTTTCTGTGAACAACTGGTTGCTTCCGCCTGACGATCGAAATTGTTAGGTGTTATCACGATCAAGGATATCTTCACCAATGACACCTCCTGCTGGCCTCTCGATTAGACTAACACATACTTGAGGGATAACCCTATCTTCCCCTAGCATAAGCTGAACATCATCATTGTTTCTTATATATGTACGACATGTAGTCCCAGGAACAATTGATAGAGACTATAGCTCAACACTATATTTGTTCTCATCAAACTTCACAATGGTTTGCACGATCGACACCAGTTCGTCGTAACTCAAATTCTTTAACACATACAAACCTTGGTTATCGGAACCTAAATACCTCTGATTTTCGTCTGGTAATTGCTCTCATCGACCGTTGTAAGATATGACTATTCTCACCATATCCATTGCCCTGTCAAAACCAACATCATAAACCATTAATAAGAAAAAAAAATCATATTAAATTTACCATTATAAAGGATTAAACAAAAATCAAAAGTGTAAGATATGAAGCTTTTTTTTTTAACTGATCGAGCTTTTTTTATACATGATCAAGCCGTTTTTGTACATGATCGAGCTTTTTCTAACGGGATCGAGCTATTTCTAACGGGGTCGAGCTTTTTTTGTTCAAGACCGAGCTCTTTTTCTACATAATCGAGCTTTTTTATATATGGCTCGAGCTTTTTTCAAATATGGTTCGAGCTTTTTTTTTTAGGAATCGAGCTTTTTTTTTAGGAATCTAGCTTTTTTGTTAGGAATCGAGCTTTTTTTTGGGCGGGATCGAGCTTTTTCGGTGAGGGGTCGAGCTTTTTGTGTGAGAGATCGAGCTTTTTTTTACGGATCGTGCTTTTTTTCTGATGGATCGAGCCTTTTTTCGAGGGATCGAGCCTTTTTTCGAGGGATCGAGCTTTTCTTTTTACGTATCCAGCATCTATTTTTTGGATCGTACTTTTTTAAAATTTGATCGAGCTTTTTTTCAAATGTTTTGAGCTTTTTTACAAATATTTCGAGCTTTTTTTAAAACATTTCCAGCTTTTATACCCAAGATTATAAACTTGTTTGCACCACTACAACTCAACTCGGCCAAATATATATACAAAAAAATGCATACATGTTCATTCATTCTTTTAAAAAGTTTACAACTCCAGGACATAAACATAAAAAAATTGAGACAACATGTTCATAAATGTTCATACAGTGTTATACCACATAGAAATACAATAAAAAATGGAAATGAAGATCAGAAATATTAATTTATCTTCTTGTGCAATATCTGGAATGAAGCTCGTTTTCTGAAGATAAAATGGAGTAGGTGATTGATTTTCAGACAACTTTTTTGGACGACAGCCTTTAAAGAATAAAAAATCGATTATTTAAGGGCAATTTCGGTAGCTCACCATAATAGGTGCTTTTTAAACTTAACTTATTATAATGGTGACATCACTGCAAGGGACCAAAAAAAAGGTAACATTCCTCACCATTTCCACTATTTAATACTAGTAATTTTGATAATAAATTTTAATAATAATAATAATTTTTAAAATGATATACTTTTATTTAATATTAAATTTAAAATTTAAATAAAATAAAATAAATAATATATAAATTTAGTTAAATGAAAATAAAAATAAAATGTTATTCAAATAATATAAATCTAAACACTATATAAGATAAATATAATATTAAAAAAATTGTCAAATATTATTGATATTTGTTACATCATACATGAATGATAATTTATGTAATAAAAATATCAATTATATATCAATTATTATATTTTTGAAATGTGATAAAATAAATATATATTTTATAATATGTTTTTTTATTCTAAAAATATATCAATTTTATTAGTTAATAAAATATCAAGAAACAAAAATCGCATCCAAACATTGTATAACTTAATACTGTTTAATACGAAATATCACCAAACATATGATTATATAAGAATAATAAAGTCAAATACAATCCAATACAATACAACTTAATCGCATACAATCCAATACAATACAATACAATACATTATAGTATGTTAAACAAGCCCTTAATTCATATTAGAGTTGAAATGTTACATTATTTTCAAATTTCTAGGGATGGCAACGAGGCGGGTTCAGGACGAGGTGACTCTTCCCGCCCCTCATCCCGTTTATTTGTTGAAAACCCATTTCCTCATAAAACCCCACTATAGATGGGGCGGGGCGGGGTATGCTTTCCTCATCCCCACCCAATTTAACCCATTTAACAAAATAATTTATTAAAATCTTGTCAAAAAAATAATATTTATTAAAATAATAAATATGTAAACTAATGATTAGTATATAATATATAAAACAATTCTAAAAATAAATTGAAAATCATCGTATAAATATAAATCTCAAAAGTAAAAATAAATAAATTCAATCATTTCAAAACATAAACATTGAACTAAATAATAATAAAAATAAATATTATATTTTAAGCGGGGTTGGACAAGGCGGGGATTATAAAGCTCATCCCTGCTCTGTACCCATTACGGGTTTTATTATCCATCCATATCCTTGTCCCATTCTTACCAAATTGAAACCTATTCCTATCCTATAAGTGCGGGTCCCCACAGGTCCTAACCCATTCATGCGGATTATTTTGTCATCCCTACCAATTTTAAGTTTATCAAATCATTTTTTTAGTAGAAATTGTTAAAAATGACCACAACTATTATGAAAAAATTGTTTTTAATCATATACGAAAATTTATTCGTTAATAGCTACTTTTTTAAGAAATTACTTGAATGTCATCATATAAAAATCATCCTTAAACACATTCTCTCTCTTTTCTTTTTTCTCTCTCTCCTTTCCTCTCTCTCTCTCTTTGATCTCTCTCTCACGTCGGCGCCGTGCCGACTAACCGTCGCCGACGTCCTTGCGAAGGCCGGCGAATCGTCGCCGGCCTCCTCTCTCTCTCACCGAATATCTCTTTCTCTCTCCCTGCACCTCTCTCTCTTCTTTATTTCTCTCTTTCACTCACCTCTCATTTCTCTCTCACACGACGTCGACGGCTTGCCGGAGTGCCGGTGTGCGGTCGTCTAGGCTTCACGACCATCCAGCAACGCCGTCGAGCTCCCCCTCCGCCGTTGATAAGATCTACATAAAAAAGGGAAGAAAACGAAATACCTAGAAACCCATAACATTTCAAGTTTCAACATTTCAATTTAGTCAAGATTTTAAGCTTCAACATTTCAATTTATGCAAGATTTCTAGTTTCAAAATTTGAAAACGAAAAACCTAAGAACCTAGAATATTTCAAGTTTCAACATTTTAATTTATTCAAGATTTCAAGCTTCAACATTTCAATTTAGGCAGGATTTCAAGTTTCAAAATTTCATGTTTTTAGATAAGATTTCAAGTTTCAAGGTTTTAGTCCTGATTTCAAGTTTGGTTCCAGATTTTAGTAATGATTTCAAGTTTGCCTCCGTTTTTTTTTTATAAAAAAAAATCAGAGATATTTTTATAATTTATAGATATACACCGAATTTTTTATTAAAAAAAATAGCTATTAACGATTAAAATTTTAAAAGTGGTTATTAACGAAAGTTTAATATTTTTCATAACTATTTTTTGTTTTCTCTCATCATTTAAAAAAGGTACGGTGGCAAACATTCAACCGACATGGACAATTGCCTTAATTGCAGTCTCCCTTATTAATCAACCAACGAACTGCTAACGAGTAATGACTATTGGTGTCAAGAGTGTTTGGCCCATTTAACATGTTTTTATGGAAACATCCCCACAGTATATTTATAACTAGTATCAAATAAATAGATTCATTGAAGGCAGATGATTTGATTACCATCGTATCATGAATCCAAATTTCATAGCAACTTCCTAAATCAAGTTCGGAAAATTAGTTAGCTAGACAACTTTTTCACAATCCTTATCCTAAAGATTTCCAATTGGAAGACGTGGTGAAATTGGATGCCTCCCATAGGAGTCGATTGTCAGCCACATGTTTTCCTTTATGTCTTCTTCTTCCTTTTTCTTTCCTTTGGACTCAAATCAAATGTTTGATAAAAAGACCTAGTCAAATTTATCTGTGTTTGAAATCAAAGAATAATAATACGAAGTGTTCAATCGAAAGTCACTGCATGCGTGTACTTGAAAACAGTACATACATGTCCTCCTAAATCCTAATATGGATCAAGGGATTGGCTATGTTGCTGTTTTGGATAATGTTATCATGTAAATTCATAACCGTTCGATGACTCACAAATAATCCAATGGTTTTTATTAAAGAATCTTAAAAACAATTAATTAAAGAATATTAGGTCCCGTCATGCAGCTGTTTTTCATTCCGTTTTCATTTTTATTTTTAAAAAATGATTTCGAAAACGTGTTCGTTAAGCGTTTTTCATTTTATTTTTTTAAAAAAAAAAACAAAATCAGTGTTAAAAGTGAAAGATTTGAAAAACACAAAATACTTGTTTTTTGATTTTCACTTTTTTCATATAAAAAAAATATCAATTTTTTAAACTATTAAGTGTACTGTTATGCGTTTGATATGATTAGGACAAGACGGGACAAGATTTTCAAATGACCAAAGTGGCCCTCTTATATATAATATTGTAATATATATATATTCCAGAATCATTTATTTCTAATCAGAACTAAAAGCATCCATACAATAATATATATGTATATACATTATAATTATTATTATTATTATATATATATACATATATTACAATATTATACATAAAATATTATATTATATTATATTATATAATAATAATTTTTATATACAGTTATATTTTTATTATATAATATATATATATATATATATATTATAATTATTAATTTATAATTTAAGAGTTTAGTTTTGATTAATTCATTTTTTGATATGTTTTTTTTAATTAATTTTTGATTTGCTACTTTTATTTAATTTAAAAATTACAATACAAAAATTATATTAGTTAATTATGTAATCAATTTGTTTATAGTTATAATAATATTAAACAAAATGCCAAAATTGATATTTTAATATTTGATAGATTTCGGTTAACCTACCAGACGCGTTTTTTCCGTTTTCATTTTCAAAATACAGCTTTCAGTATATGTTACCAGATGCGTTTTCAGAATCGAAATTGAAATAAAAAACACCGTTTTCATTTTCATTTTCATTTTCGAAAATCAGTAACTGAAAAAACGCTTACAGAACGGACCCTTAACTAGCAACCGGTTAAACCAGTTTATTTGCCCTCTTTTTTTGAATAAAGGTTAAACACTTATAGAGTTTCAAAAATCCAAAACATGTCTTAGACGTCTCCTTAACATTCACAAACTCTCACATCACATACTTTTACTTGTGTTTGACATTACTTAAGGGAAAATTATTTGGCTACAACGTTATTGAAGATTATTGATTGTTTCGATTTTCATATATATAAAATTGAAGATTGTTGAAGTTGGAAAGCCGCAAGTGATTTTCATATAAACATATAAGTTTATTGAATTTTTATATTGTTATATCATTATGTTAAAGTTCGATAATAAATCTTTAAAAAAAAATCTTCAATTTGTGTTTTTGCGTTCTGAAATCAAGTAGACCAATAAGGACATCAAGGTTTTTTTTCCCTTAATGTTTATGATTCCATGTATAATAGGATTTTAACAACGTAAAGAGTTTTTTTTTATTATTATTGATGTACGTTGATTCTAAGATTTTTAGGTAAAAAAATTATGTATTATAAGAATTTTAACATCATTTATGTATTCTGAGAATGAACCAACGCAACTCCTTTCAATGGAGAATTTAAAGGGGTAATAGCACGAAACCCTAGGACCTCGTGATGGGAAAAATCAAAGACAGATCTGATGACGTAGGCGGCGCACTAGGAGACGCGTAGGTCGTTTCTCATAAATGGCATCGAGAAATGAAGCGGTAGAGGACATGTGTTAAGAGAAGAACAGGCTAAGGCCGTCAGAACTCCAAAACATCGCAATCATTGAGATCTCGTGTGAGGAGGGAAATTGAATTTACATGGTTACCATTAAGACACGCCATTATGACAAGACATTTACCCTGACATTAAAGAGATGAAGAAATTGAAGAGTTGATTAAAATACTTTTGCCCGGAATGAAACCCTGTTCGGTAAAAATATTTTAAGGGGGTATTGTCGAATATAAATTTTATTAGACGTACACGTCGTTGACAAAAAGATAAGATTGCTAAGTGGACATCCGAATAAGCATTCAGAAAGTATCCTGCAAGACATCACCAAAGAAAAGAAACCTGAGTAAAAAAGTATTGAACAAAACCTACTCGGGGTCAACTGACGTCATATACTAGTCGGGGTCAGTTAACGACGCTCGAGGTTAGCTGATGACGTGTTCTACTCGAGATCAGATGACGTCATTCGGGACCAGCTAATATCATGTTCTACTCGAGACAAGCATGAAGAAAACCGAATAAAGAAGCCCAGCGCGTAACTCACACGAGTCAAGAGTCGTTAACATACACGAAAATATCCATAACAAATAAGAGTTCCAAGAAGAGTAGAACAAACAGAAAGGGTTCCTAATCAGGCAACAATTTTATTTCTTTAAAAAGACTACGCCTTTGTAAGGAAATAAGTCCTAATTGAACTATATCACTAGAGTCTCATTCGATCTCTATACAAGTTTTCGAAATAGGAAAGAATACAGACTACTTCGACCAAGTAACCAATCATAATTAAATACAAAGATCTTCTGTTACTTGTACAAAGAGGATTACGGTTCTATGAACATATAAATAGACTCATAATCTCGTCACAAAAAATATATAGAAAACATATAGAAAAATACAGAGATAAAAAGAGAGATCGAGAGTTGTAAATCTTTTCAATATTGGATTTTGGCTCGGTTAATTATTTAGCCACCCGTGGAAGTTTCTCCGGTCATTGGAGTTTTACCACGTAAAAATTATGTCCGGTTACTTTCTCCTTCTCTCTCTTTCTCTTTGAAATCACAGCTAAAATTTAATCTTATTGACTTTTTCTCATACATCCAGAAATCGACGTCAACAAATATATTATTTTATAATATATATATATATATATATATATATATATATTATTGCATGAATGCTTTTAGTTCTAGTTGGAAATAAATTGTTCTGGAATATATATATATATAAGAGGGACACTTTGGTCATTTGAAAATCTTGTCACGTCTTGTCTAGTCATATCAAACGTATAACAGTACAATCAATAGTTTAAAAAAATGATTTTTTTTTTATATAAAATAAGTGAAAAACAAAATGAAAAATAAAAATGAAAACAAAAAATAAGTAGTTTGTATTTTTCAAATTTTTCACTTTTAACACTGGTTTTGTTTTTCATTTTTTTTCGAAAATAAAATAAAAAATGGTTAACGAACGCTTTTTAGAAATCATTTTAAAAAAATAAAAATGAAAACGGACTGAAAAACAGTTACAAGACGGGGCTTTGGCTTGCATTGTTTTTCGTTTAAATAAGACGTGCAAAAAAAGACTATGAATGATTAATCAATGAAGTGGGTTATCAGTACATAAAAACTTGTATTTATTTACTTATTAGATCTTTATTTCCTCTATATTAAAGATTTATATAATTTAGTTGAGGATAAATTTATCAACCAATAAAGATGTATTCAATTAGCTTACTATATATGAAATGACAAAAAAAAAACCATTTCATTTTATTGGGAACTAAATTTCATAGTAATTTAAATGGGGTAAAAACACTAAGATCAAGTATGCATAAATGCAAACAAGATGAGATTGGCGTAGACGCTTAGTGGTTAGTCCAACACACATGCATAAGTTGTAGATTCGAGTCATGACCCTTCTTCGTTCCGAAATGGTGTAATAATTTAAAAAAAATGTGAAAATACAATTAAGGAGCTAGAATGAATACTAAAAGAGAGCAAGTCATTAGGCAGTAAGCCCAGTAACATAAATAATCCAAAAAGTAATCAGGGTCGGCCTGTGGCGCAGCAAACCCAGCATTTGTTGGAGGCCCAGTTGGCCCAATCTATTTTTTAAAAAACAATCTTTGTTTTTTTTTTGTTGGTTTTGTGAAATCAGGACACGATATTTCTAAATTTAAAAAGGGTCGATCTTTCTCCTTTCTTTGCATTATTCATTTATTTAATTCAATTCAATAAAAACAAACTACCAATTCAATTCAAGGTTAGTTGTTAAAGTGTGAAACTATCAGATACAACAAAAACAAACGGCGGAAAAAAAAAACAACAAATCAGCAATTCATAATTTCTCTTCCTTTTACATGGATTTCATTTTATTTCGTAAATATAGTATTATTTATTTAATATTTTTATATTAATGACAATAATTTTTGATAGGGTTCGAATTTTTGTTAATATCATGAATCGGATCCAAAATATCTGAAGATAGCTCAGAAAACAATCATTGATTGACATATATAACAGGGACGATTACAAATTTACAATACTTATATATATATACACACACGTTGCTTCATACATACACCGATATGGTTACATCATTTATTGAGCAGAGTAACTGTCTAAATTAATTTCATGAAATTCTGAATCTTCAGAAGAAACATTGACATAAAACGATGGTTGTTTTGGTGCAGGTAGAACCGCGTTTTCATTTGCAAGCATGCAAACAACATTGGACATTGAGGGCCTATCACTTGCCTGGTCTTGTACACACAAAAGACCAACATGAATACATCTCAGTACTTCATCAACTGACCGCGATTCATCCGATGTTGGGTCGATTAGTTCTAGACCGTCGATTAATTCTAGAGCTTTACCTTCGTTCCACAGTTGCCATACCTGAAAGAGGTCATAAGAATGAAATATCGCATATGTTATACAGGAAGATTCAATGAACTATATTGGATGTTGGAGAACAGTATTGAATTTTGATTTACCACTTACATGTCTCAAAAGGTTGTAGCAACTATTGTTCTTTTTGCCACTAACAATTTCTAGTACCAAGACCCCAAAACTAAATACGTCGGTCTTCATTGAGACAATCCCACCCGTGATATGTTCTGGAGACATATAGCTACTAAAAAATCACGAAAGATCGTTATTTATTAATTTTTTAAATGAAAAAAAAATACTTGTATATAGAAATGGACATAAGCAACTATACGTTTGGTTATGCATTTAGCATATACTTACTATGTTTCGACGACTCTATTAGTATTTGTTTCTACTTCATTTAGGTCAAAAATTGTTGTCATACCAAAATCTGATATTCGTGGATTCATTTGTTCATCAAGTAAAATGTTACTAGCTTTTACAATCACTCTTAATCTTGAATTTTTATGTAGATACAGAAGTCCTTGAGCTACGCCTTCGATTATTTGGAAATGTTTTTTCCAATTTAACATGTTCTTTCTTTCAGAATCTGTGAAAAAGAATCAAGAATTTAAAAAAAAAAAAAACACAGAATGGAAAATTATTGATAGTATTAAAGAGACTTACCGAAAATAAAGAAATCCAAGCTTTTGTTAGGTATATACTCGAAGACTAAAATCCTTTCTTCTCCATGGAGACAACACCCTAAAAGCATAACAAGATTAGTGTGTTGGAGCTTTGCAATGAGTTCCCGTCCATCATCCTTATATTCGGCTATTCTTTGTCTTGATCTTCTTGAAAGTCTTTTTATTGCTATTTCTTGCCCATCAAATAATTTTCCCTGAAATAATGACTCTTCGTTAATTACTAATATATATATATATATATATATATATATATATATATATATATATATATATATAATTAATATGAGTTAAATCAGCAGAATTGTACCTTATACACAGGACCTAAACCTCCTTCACCAAGCTTGTTGGTAGTTGAAAAATAGTTTGTGGCTGCAGCAATGGTTTGAAAACTGTATATCTTCAACTGGTGACTCATGCTTTGATCTTCCATTTCTTCTGATTTTCCTTCGCCGTGAGAGATTGGATCTGATACATCAAGTCAAATCACTTGGTTATTTGATTAATCACTAATTTTTTTTTTTTTATATCAATCAATGTATAATAAGTAGCAGAACATGGGTTGATCTTGAGGTAGATCATAGAGCGATAATTATTGATCATAGTATTACTGGATTGAAAAGTTGTGATTACAAGATAAAAATTGTTTAACAAATGAGTTACTGGCTTGCTTGGATAGAAAAAAAAAATCTAGAGTGGGATATATTCAAAAACAAAGCCAGCTGAGCTCCCTCAACTTGGAGAGCTTGAAAACCTGTTAAAAATTTAATATAAAAATTATAAATAACGAAAACAATTAGGATAATTTTTTTATTTAATCTTTAAAAAAATAAGGGCCGAGGAGGCTATGGCCAACTCAATTCCTAATGTGTCTTCACCATATATGGATTGATATTTTATTAAATAGATATGATTATCACCTGACTGTGTCTACAGACACAGATGAATTGATCTCTTAACAACTTGCTTTCACGAAATCATACAATTGTGATTGTTCATAAATGATTATTATAAGTTTGAGATTTTCATACCTTTTCCTCTGTATTCTCCATCGGGTAGAGACCAGAAGATAGCAAAAAGAGGTACCATTATTATAGCTCTAAACACCACCACCGCAGCCACCGCCACTTCAAATCTGCAATCATATAAAAGAAATGGAAAGAGAAATCTGTTTCTATGATAAGTTATTCGCGAAACAAAATTGAATCCATTCAAGCATTCTTCAATCCAATAAAAAAAAAAGTTACAGAGATCTAGTATACCTTTGAAAATAAGAAAATTGTTGAAAAAGTTTAGAGAAGCTTGGCTCCAAAGAGATTTGATCGGGGAAATTCTCCGATCAATCTTTGGAGCAAGCTTCCCAATCAATAGTGGATTTGAAGAAAGAAACAGAGGGTATATATAAAAATGAAGATTCAAGAGGTTCAAGTTCCGGTCAATTGCAAATAAATTCATCGTTGTATTCTGGTTTAAAAACAGAAAGAAAAAAATAAAAAAGATAATAAGAAATAACAGAAACGGAAGAAAATGACAGTTAATAGTAATTGTCCACCAATGAACGACAACCACGTGCATATTTGTCTAGGTGGAGATCTAAAACAACGATAGATAGTGTTATTTAGTTATTGAATCCACCGATAAAGGATTAATAAGGGAAAGACACTTGTACAGAAAAGGTTTGTACAAATCACTTTTCCTTTCATTTACTTGTATTTTGTTAATTGCCAATTTTTCTCTCACTAGCTGCATCTATTGAGCTGAATTTTTTTTTCTGGATATAAAGCACTTGAAGATATATAACATTACATATTTAAAAATAATAAAAGTATAAATAAATAAATAAATCTCAACATATAATTGATTACACATGTCATCATATTTGTTTATGTATGAATCCAAATTCATAGTACGCTATGACAAAGGTGTGGTGACAACGTGTATTGTATGTTCATAGAGAAATTTTCAAAAATTGCACAATTAGACTAGACATTTGATGTAATTACGTTCGTATGTAACTTTTACTCATAATTGCATAAACTACCTTTGTCGTAGTTCACTTCTTTATCTAATTAAATTTAACTGTTGACCACATTTTTTGTACAAAATGATTAAAATATCATTGATTACTTTTTTATTTATTATTTTAAAAATATATAATGGGAGATATCAACATTAGGGAGAAAACTCTCCACACTTGTTTATAAAATGCACATTGTGAAACTTAAAAGTCGAAACCCCACCACTAATGTGGAATGGGAGATGCAGAAATATTCGTATTAAGAGGTGAAGTGTATGTTTTTAGGATTATTAAAAGCTTCTAAAATTGACAAAAAATGAGGTGGCTCAGTGGTAAACTAATCACACCTACATGTTGAGGTGGAGGTTTCAGGTTTCGGTTGTGTCCCCTCCTCTAAATCCCAAATTTGTTATGAAAAAAACCATCTAAAATTATCAAACTGTCCTCAATGGACAAGACCACTTAGGCCTTAGGCCCAACATTCCATAAAATACTTCGGTGTTTTAATTTCGTGGGTGGATATAATTATTTTAAGAAGCATATGGTACTCAACAACAAGCATTCAACCATTTGCCCCCAAGGGTGTAGCTCAACTAATAGATTGACGAGCTTGGGGCTTGTGCAAATGACTCTCAAGTCAGCGGCTCGAATCCTACCAATGGTTAAAAACTTCAAAGATATTTGATCTAGATAGTTGAATAGATAGATAATATCAAAAAAAAAAAACATTCAACCATTTGGTTTCATCACAATTAACAAAGACTCACTCATTACTCACTAGAATATCGAAAATTCAAGTGGCTGAAGCTAAAGCAGCTACTTTCAAAGTAACATATAGAAAAGCAATGACTGGAGTGGGAGAGTCAGAGTCGATAAGAGGATTCTTCACTTCTTTCACTCATTCAAAACTGTGCATAAGACTTTCATCTCGCACAGTTCCTAAGTGATAAAAGTAAATAAGAACTCGTTTTGTTTCTTTTTTTATTCCCTTCCTCGTGTATGTATAAGATTGAATCCATTTGATTTTAAAAAAGGAATACTAATCCTTAAATTTTTGAGGATCTTTCATTAGTGGCCATGAATGACTAATTTTTCTCAATCTTATTGACCTTGGTTCTATAGGAGCTAGAGATGGTAAAAAGAGCTGGGTCCATTGGGTTTGGTTGTTACTCGCATGATGCAGTCAGGTTTAAACCCAGACCGCATCATTAAAAAACCTGAAATTTACGAGTTTTTAAAAACCCTTATCAATGGCGGACCATTTAAGGGTTTAGACTAGGGCTTCTTTCAAACACACAAATGATCCGTATAAAAAAAGGAAAATAGGTTTTTGTTTTCAAAACCTTCACAGCCTCTCTCATCTCTTCTCACCAATCACCGCCTCTTTTCTCATCTCTAATCTCTCATCGGCCATCACATATATCCTCTTGTCACTGTCGGCACGACATGCCTTCAGCCACCGGTCGCCACCATTAGCGCATCATATTTGTGAAGCTTATCACAGTAAGTTCATCATTGTATTGTTATTGTTATATATATTTGTTCATTTTATACACCGGATTAAAAGAGATTTGCCTGTTTTATATGTATGATGTATCTCTCTCTAATTTCGATTTATGTTCTTAATTAATTTATTAAAACAGAGTTATTTAGGGCTCGAAAAATAAATGGCACTATTTGAGAGGGGTGTTGTGCAAATATCATCAATTTAGTAATGTAAGTTTAAAAGCCATCATTTAACGTAAAGAGACGAGAATACCCCGATAAAATTGAAAAAAGAGAGAAAAGTTATCGTTTTGTGAGTCTGAGAAAAGTAACAGTGAGAAAGAAACCTACGAAAACGAAATCGACGGCGAGCAAATCGACAGCGAGCAAATCGACAGCTTATTGACTGGAACGGCAATACAGTACATTTCGCAGCGATGACAGAGGTAAATTCAGTTTGTTTTATTTTTCGATTTGTTGCTCATAACTTATCATTGTATTTTAGCCTTGTTCTGTTGATTGAAATTGTAGATTATGGTTGACACTGGCTGTGGTTTTGGTTTGGGTTTGAAATGAGGTTCAATATTCTGGTATCGAACAATTTTTGTTTTGAAATAAAAATTAATCGAGAATATTTCAAGTGAGATAGAGAATTTTTTTTAGAAAGATTCGAGAGGTTTTTCAAAGTGATCGAGAATGTTTTTCAAAGTGATCGAGCTTTTGTTAAATGATCGATAATATTTTTCATAGAATCGAGAGGTTTTTCAAAGGATCAAGACTATTTTGAAAGGATCGAGATTTTTGAAAACGATCGAGAATATTATGATAACGATCGAGATTGTTTTTCAAAGGATCGAGATTTTTTAAAATGATCGTATCGAGAAGATTTGTCATCGAATCGAGAAGATTTTTCAAAGAATCGAGAGGTTTGTCAAAGTATCAAGACTATTTTCAAAGGATCGAGAATGTTTTCAAACGATCGAGAATGTTTTCAAACGATCGAAAATGTTTTCAAACGATCGAAAATGTTTTTCAAAGGGTCCAGATTTTTGAAAATGATCGAGAAGATTTTTTAAAGAATCTAGAGGTTTTTCAAAGGATCGAGACAATTTTCCTAAGGGTTCGAGAATATTTTCAAAGGGTCGAAGTTTTTTAAATTGATCGAGAACATTTTTCAAAGAATCGAGAGGGTTTTCAAAGGATCGAGAATATTTTCTAACGATCAATAATGTTTGTCAAAGGGTCGAGAACTTTTTCAAATGGTCGAGAAGATTTTTCAATGAATCGAGAGGTTTTACAAAGGATCGAGACTAATTTCTAAGGATCGAGCCTATTTACAAAGGATCGAGAACTTTTTAAACAAATCGAGAACTTTTTTAAAGGATCGAGAATATTCTAAAAGTATCGAGAATTTGTTTCAAAATATCGAGAATATTTTCTAATTTTTGTGCATTTTACTGATGTACTATTTCTGTGACATTGCAGATGACGAGCAATATGAAGGAATTGCTTAACTCTGTAGAGGGAGATTGGTTCAAGGGAAAATTGACCCGACACGACCATTTTGAAGCCCTCGCCCGTAGACGATGCACATAATCGGGTCCCTGAAGAGTTTGCTGTTAAGGATCGGCGTCGGTTCATGGCCTCCTGTTTTGGGCATTTCATGTCAATGCACCGGGAGCTGAAGTTTTTGGGTGGTGTTATTCATCAGCTGTTGTTGCAGGAGTTGGACCATGACTGGTAGACAGATGAGATGCGGTTCTTGTTAGGGAACCATGTGGTGAGGTGTTCGAAGGTGGAATTTAGCCTCATCACTGGATTATGTTTTGGAATCGTACCGGACACGAGTATGTATGTTGCAGTTGAGAATGACATACATCAACGGTACTTTCCTGGACATGATGAGGTATCATTGGATGACTTGAGGGTTGTTCTTACTTAGGGAGAGTTTCAACAGGCGTACGATGTTGTGAAGTTGTGCCTCGTTTACATGTTGAACTGGATACTGATGGGGGTGGACGAGAGATTGAAGATTTCAGTTTGACAGTTTCGGTTGGTAAAGGACCTCAATGCCTTCGATGCCTTCCTGTGGGGTGCCCACGTCTATAGGCATTCTATATTTTTATTCAAGCATGCCTTACCTCGACGTCGTGAGGAGAGACGGTAATAGTCACAGGGCGATGTTGGACATTCCGTGGAGGGGTACAACATCTACGGTCTATCACACGCGCTTTTGGTAAGGAACTGCATTTCCAATATGTACATTTAATTTTTAATCCAAAATTGTTTTGGATTATAACTGTACGTATCTTTGATGCAGATATTTGCTTTTGAGGTGATCCCCCAATGGGCATCGTTTTCGGGACTCGAAGGGTTACAAACAGTTTGTACAATCGACACCAGCTATTGAGGTGTTCATATCGTACTTCACAACGGTTTGTACAATCGACACCAACTCTTCGTGAGTCATATTTCTGGACACATACATTCCTTGGTTATCGAACCAAGAAACCTCTGACTTTCATCAGGTAATTGCTCCCATCGACAGTTGTAAGATATTACTAATCTAACCCGATCCATTGTCCTGTGAAAATCATCATCACAATCAATTACTAACAGATAAAAAAAATACTTTTACAATTACTAACAATTACAAAAAATTCAAATGGATTGAGAACTTTTTCAATGGTTCGAGAATAATTTATAAAGGATCGAGAACATTTAAAAAGGTTCAATTCGAGAACTTTTATCGAAAATATTTCTCAAATTATCGAAAACTTTTAACAAGGGAACGAGAACTTTTCTAAGGGATCAAGAACATTTGTAACGGTTCGAGTAATTTTGAAAGGGATCGAGAATATTTGTCAAATTATCGAGAACTTTTATTAAGGGATCGAGAACTTTTAACAAGGGAACGAGAACTTTTTCTAAGGATCGAGAACTTTTAACAATGGAACGAGAACTTTTTCTAAGGGCTCGAGAACTATTAACAACGGAACGAGAACTTTTTTAACAGTTCGAGAACTTTTTTAAAGGATCGAGAATATTTTTCAAATGATCGAGAACTTTTATTAAGGGATCTAGAAATTTTAACAAGAGAACAATAACTTTTTCTAACGGATCAGGAACATTTATCAAGGGAACGAGAACTTTTTCTAAGGGATCGGGAACATTTCTAACGGTTCGAGAAATTTTTTAAGGGATCAAGAAAATTTTCAAATTATCGAGATCTTTTCTCAAGGGATCGAGAACATTTTCGAAGGGAACGAGAACTTTTTCTAAGGGATCGAGAAAGTTTTTAAGGGATCGAGAAAGTTTTTAAGGGATCGAGAACTTTTTTAAGGGATCGAGATTATTTGTCAAATTATCGAGAACTTTTATAACGGTTCGAGAACCTTTGTCCAGGGATAGAGAACTTTTCCTAAGGGATCGAGCATTTTTGGTCGAGCATGTTTTTTAAATAATCGAGCTTTTTTCAAACTAAACAACAGCTCGTTCCAATATAAAATAATCTCGATTAATCTTTAAATATCGAGGAATATCTAGTGCAGAATATGAAATGGATACATTGATATCGAGGAATGAATACATTGTTAACCCACACAAAAATGAATGCAAAATATCTTAAATGTATAAAAGAAATTTAAGTGAAGATCATAAATATTTGTTACCTTCTACTGCAGAATCTGAAGAGAGAATCATGTTTTTCAGACAGCTTTTTTTGGGAGATACCAACGAGTTCAAAACAGGGCTTTAAAAAAAATAAAATTTAGGGGTAATTTGGGCAGTTCACCACAATAGATGCTTTTAAAACTTAAGTTATTAAAAGGGTGACATCATCACAACACCCCTTCAAAAAGGTGATATATCTCACCATTTCCTCTTTATAAATTGAATTGTTGGGTTTCGGTTGTGGGACACCTTGGAGGCATTGACGTATGCACACAATTGGATACGGGTTCTTTTCCGGCTATGGAAAATTTTAAATTATGTTATTCTTATTCTGAAAGAAGATGTACATGCCACCGAATGAGCAGATAATGAGGAACCGGTAGAATTATGATACTTTTGTTGTTGTTGTGTTTCGACTTTTAGATTTGGATTATTCATGATTTATGATTTATTGTAGTATGTAAAAAGTATTCTTGGGTCGTAAAAATTGTTCTATTATAATTTTTTGTTTTAAAAGAATTTTTAATTAATTTGGTTGATAAAAATTGTGGCCTAATGAGTAAAGTTAAAAATATTGGTAAAAAAAATTTTGTAAGAAAATTGGGTCAAAATTGGATCCAAATCCGGGTCCAAATAGATATATCGGGTCAAAATACGGGGTTTTGATAAAACCCTTACTTGTGTGGGCTGGGCTTCAACCCTACCCACGTGTATAAATTTTCGATATAGGTAGGGTTTAGGCCCTTTGAAAATTTTAAGGGTTATTTGAGAATTTGGGTCCAATACTGGCTTGGGCCCTCAAATTGCCAACCTGCCAAAGAGTAATCAGTTTGTCATGTAATGACCTCTGAAAAACATTCATCAAACTAATATTTTTATTATTTACTCTTGGAATAATTAAATAAACAGATTCACACAAAAAATAAATGAAACAAATCTTTTGTAAACAATAATTACTTACAATATTTCATAAAAAAAATACTTAAAAATACACATACAATATATAAAATTATCTTGCTTCCATCATTGAAATTGTTACTTCATTTGTTGAACAATTTTCTAACCTATTTTTGGAAACTTCTCGCTCTTGTTCGTCAGAATTAATATTGATGAAAAACGCCGGTTGTTTTGGTGGAGGTAGAAACATAGTTTCATTAGAAAGCATGGAAACAACATCAGATGTCGTTGGTCTATCTGCTGCCTGATCTTGCACACACAAGAGACCCACATGAATGAATCTAAGTACTTCATTAGGAGGAGGTGATGATTCATCTATTGTTTTGTCTATTAGATTTAAAGCTTTGCCTTCATTCCATAGCTGCCATGCCTGAAAGAAAAAGAATTGATCAGAAAATAATTTTTATTTTGAATTATTACACTATTACATAAATTCGGGGTTTTTTTTGGGAGGAGTGAGGACTTGAACATTCAATCTCGTGGTGCAAGTGTGAGGGGTTTTACCATCGGACCAATCTCATCTTATCAAAAAATAATAATATAGCTTAGACAACATATATAAGATATCTGAAAAGTTATATAAGATGATCATATGATCTAAATAGATGAGATACATACATATCCTACAAGGTTGAGTGGACGCTCCGGGTCTGTATGATAGATATTGTTGTTCTTCTTGCTGCTCAAAATCTCTAGTACTAACACTCCAAAACTAAATATATCGGTTTTCACTGAGACAATACCACTCATAGCATACTCTGGAGACATATAACCACTATACAGTAGTTGAAAACAATTATTTAGTATATGGAAAAGGAAAAGATTTATGTATTTACATGCACAAAAGCTACATATGTATTTACTTTGTAAATGTAACATAAACTTACTATGTCCCGACGACTCTATTTGTGTTTGCTTCTGATTCATTCACCCCAAATATTCTAGCCATGCCAAAATCAGATATTTTTGGATTCATTTGGTCATCAAGTAAAATGTTGCTTGCTTTCAAGTCTCTATGAATGACTTTTAATCTTGAGTATTTGTGGAGATAAATAAGTCCTTGAGCGATGCCTTCGATTATGTTCAAACGTGTCTTCCAATTTAATAACCTCTTTCTTTTTGAATCTGTATCAAAGTGAGGCAACCAAAAAAAAAGTGCAAATAATTTGTGGATTGGTGATAGACTGATAGACTTCAAGTCAGAAAATTATTGCATGACAATACTCACCGAAAATAAAGAAATCCAAGCTTTTATTAGGCATATACTCATAGACTAAGATCCTTTCTTCTCGCTGAAGAGAACATCCTAAAAGCCTCACAAGATTGGTATGTTGCAATTTTGCAATAAGCTTAGCTTCATTCTTGAACTCTGTTATTCCTTGTCCTGATCTATTTGAGAGTCTCTTTATTGCTACTTCTTTACCATCTAATAAGTCCCCCTGAAATCAAACACTACGTTAATAAATAATGCTAAATAATAATTATTAACAGTACTAATGAAATTCTCACACAACTTTACCTTATAAACCGGACCGAAGCCCCCTTCTCCGAGTTTATTTGTTGCTGAGAAATTGTCTGTAGCAGCAGCAATGGTTTGGAAATTAAATATCCTCCACTCAGGACTCATGTTTTGATCTTTTTCTTTGGCTTCTCCTCTATTTTTTGTGGTGGGAAAGAATGCATTATCTCCAAGCTCGCGCAGTAGCTTCCTTCGGTTCATTATTCTTCGCACTAATGTTAAGATATATACAGGTCAGAATAATTGAAGTATTGGCTATATCTATATAACTTTTTACGTTGTGGCAGTCCTGAATTTTTTTCAGTACCGAACTGAATAAAGAATTATTAATACAAATATAATATTAGTTTTAGGTATCTACCTTTTGCTTTGAGTCTCTTCCCTAATAGATAGCACAAGTAGCAAAACAGAGGTACCAATAAGACAACTCCTGCTGCAATGATTGATGACATCCACCGCTTCTCCTCTGCATTATATTGATCACAATTCAGAATGCATTGAGATTTTGGGATAATATTGAAATTAAAATAAAGATCAGAAAAGTATTTCACAGTGCAGTGAATATGGCTTTTCAAATTGCTAGTATTTTCATATCCAGGATTAAGAAGTTTGACATGGAGCAATTTTTTTTTTACTTTTTTTTTTAACATTATAATCTATTTAATTGAAACTACCATCCAATGTGACTTTAAGACTTAGGTAAAGGCCTCAAATTCAGCCTGACAATATTATAGATCTGAATCGCAACATTAAATGTGTACGGTATAATATTTCAGAGATCGCTTACCCTTTCCTTTGTATCTTCTCCTTACTCTATAGGCTAATGAACAAGACAAGATCACCACTAGAACTCCAGCTACTGCAATAATTATCCAAATCCACCATTTCTTTTCTGCAATGCGAAAAAAAAAAATTGATGTTATGTATTACTCTTAACATATATGCATTTTGGGCTTTGGTCACAAAAATCAAGAAAAAATAATAATAGAAATAGATATTTTACCTTTAGGTTTAACTTGCATGTATATTTTGCGAGAATTGTTTGCATTAGACTCTATAAACCGTGTCCCTCTGCTCCAAATCTCACAACCGTTTTGATTTTCTTCGTCGGTGAGAGCATAAGCAAAACAGGAACAATTGTTTAAGCATTTGAGTTCACAATCTCTCAAGATCATGTCATCATTTTCTTTGAATTTCATTCCATCTCCAGACATGAAACCATGCTTGTACATGAAACCACTTTTGAACATGTCATCCTTGTAACTAAGGTTTAACAAGGAAACAACGTCACCTCTGCACGCCGGAAGCTCCTCAACCCCGCAAATGGAATACGGGCATGAAATGAACGAACTAACGTCATCTTGGAGATGACCTAAGTACGAAATTCTTAGTTTTGGATTCGATACATCTTCATTTTCACTATACACGAAGTATCTTTCTCGTTCGTTCGAGGTGTAGCTAAAGTTGTAGCTGTTTTCTTGACCAATCGATGTAGATAAGTTGAAGCGGCCATTTTGCCAGAGCAGACTATAATAACTTTTTTCCCCTAACCAGGAGATGATCAATTTGTTAGTGACATTCGGGTCCAAGCGAAAAATAAATGACCCTTCTGCAGGATTGTTACGAGCACGCCACGATTTGAGAAACCATTGTTGCCCAGTTTGCAAGTTAAATCCCAGTTTCATTCCAGGTAGAAGTGTATCTGTCGGATAATCAAAGCTTTGCCATATTGATCCGTTTGCCATCGATTCGCTTAGTACTAAATTGCCGGATTGCTGCAAAGTAACGCTTCTATTTACGGTTCCTGAGACGGGTCTAGCCGAAGTTATTGCAATAGGATTTCCATGATCATTGGGAAAGAATTTCAAATTGCCATCGGTGCTGTCTAGTTTCAGAATTCCTGATGACGCATTTTTTATGGGATTGTTTCTGTTGGCCACCCACACTATGTCGGCATTCTGAGGCTCATCTCCACCCTTGTTGTACCAAATTCCTACGTAGCGATTTGTTGTAGATGGAAGGCCAAAGATTCCCAACTTGAACTTGCCAAAATTCGAAATCAGCTCTTTGATCTCTCGGCCTTCTTGTTGCCGCAAAGTATCTGTCTGAGAATAAGAACACCCCATCAAGAGTAGGAGGCATGCAAAGCACAACATGATGTGAATTCTTTCTTTGATAGCCATTGATAGAATGTACATGTTAGAATCAGCAGGGGACTTAATTGGTTTAGAAAAAAAAAAAAAACTTGGATGTTCCTATGAACACTTCTGTAACTTTTTAATTTTCATAAAAAGTTCCGACAAAACCAACTTGTGTTTTTGACTAATTAAGATTTCTGAAGTTCTGGTCCTCTGTTCGGACAATAGCGCACACCAAACTAGAATTGTAATAATTGTCATTATTCGTCGTTAGATTTTTCTCTTGCATGGAAATCTTATGGAGTTTAATAACTTGGCAATGGTTGGTTGAGTCAAAGCAAGGGAAAGTATCAAATTCCCCTTATATTTTGATCTATTAATAAAACTCCCCTTGTATTTCTATTAATGGCTGTTCCCCCCCCCCCCCCCCAACAAAAAAAAAAAGATAAAAGGTTTTTACTTTTAATAAATTAATGCACACAAACTTAGAACAACTCCAATAAAATACCAAAACACCATCTGAACCTTTTCTAATTAAAATTTTCTAAAACAAAATCTAAAAGTATTTTAATAAGACGATATCAAGTATACATTTATTTTATAAATAAAGTTATCATTCATTTCTAATTTAATCATTTACCATATATATATTGTTAATATTATAAAAGTATTATTGTCAAAATTATTCAAAAATAAAAACCTACAAATAAAATAAACCAAATATACATGTGTTAAAAAAATATATACATATATCATTATTATATTGTTTATAAGCAAAGTATAATTTGCTTCCTATATAGTTAAAGTTGATTGTCAAAACTTAGTTAGATGGACAAATTTAATACTTGAAACAAAATATAAGAACTAATTTAATCTTTTTTATAAAAATCGCAAACAAAATAGAATTATAAAGAAAAAATCTATGACCTTATTAGTATTTATTATTATTATTATTATTATTATTATATATATATAGATAGATATAGAATTAATTTTAAAATAGAATAGAAAACTGTCACGGGATTAAAGTTTGCGCAGCTAACCCGTGCGGCACTTAGACAATTTCTAGGTAAGATTGCTAAGTAAGCCTTGCTTGATCACTCTCAAAGGCTAGAGAGACTAGAGAAGGACTAGAAGAGCTTTGTAGGAAAATAAGGCAAAGTGTATTGCTAAGAGAAAGCTTTACAATGCTTTAAGTATTCTTGGCTTGGATGCCTTACAAATGAGAGGGGCTAGCTATTTATAGTGGTTCACCTTCTCCATGAATGTTCTAGACTACTCTAGGAGATTGAGTCTCTAGAATGTTCTACATGTATCTAGTATTCATAACCCTAGATATTTACAAGAGAGTTCTAGAATGTTACTAGAGTCTTCCAAGGTTGACTTTGCTAGATGAGTGGAGAAGACTCTAGAATCTTCCAAGGGCTTGTGCCTAACTTTGGGCTTTGCTTTGGGCTTTGTTTGGGCTCCTTGGATCAGAATTGGGCGGGCCGTGACATCCTCCCCCACTTAAGCTCGCGACGTCCCCGTCGCGCCTTCATCCTTGTATAGTTGGATTTGCTCGGCGAATTGCCAAAGTGTATCCCCTCTTTCCCAACTTGCTTCGCTATCGGGGAGGTTCTTCCATTTCACCAAGTACTCTGTGTAATTTGGGACACCTCTTCTCCGAATCACCCTGTCCGCCAGTATGCACTCCACGTCTTTGTCGAATGAGATGACTACGGCAGTTGGCGCCCGTTTAGACTCTCCTCTGCTGGGGTCTTCCATATCTTCATGGTATGGCTTAAGGAAACTTACATGGAAGACTGGATGGATCTTGAGTCTTGGTGGAAGTTGGACTTGGTAGGAGACCTTGCCTACTCGTTTGATGACAGGAAATGGGCCTTCATATTTTCTCACCAACCCTTTGTGCACTCGGCGTAGTGCCTTGAACTGTTGGGGTAGCAGTTTGATAAGCACCAAGTCTCCTTCATTAAACTCCAAGCGTCTCCTCCATGTATCCGCTCATTTCTTCATTTTCCGGGCGGCTTTGTCTAAGCATGCTCGCGTGATATCGGCCTCTTCATGCCACTCTCTAGCGAGCTTGTGAGCCGCGGGGCTCTTTCCTCCATAGGTTGAGGCAATGGCTTGGGGGGTCATTGGTTATTACCCCATGACTATCTCGAAGGGGCTCTTGCTGGTAGCATCGCTCCTTTGAAGGTTGAAAGAGAACTGGGCAACATCAAGCAACTTTGCCCAATCTTGTTGATGAGCGCTTACGTAATGCCTCAAGTATAGCTCCAATAGCCCATTGAAGCGCTCAGTTTGCCCGTCACTTTGGGGATGGAAGCTAGTTGAGAAGTTTAGATCTGTCCCCAACATCTTGAAGAGCTCCGTCCAGAACCTCTCGGTGAATCGTGGGTCACGATCACTGATTATACTCTGTGGAACTCCCCATAGCTTCACAACATGTTTGAGGAAGAGACGGGCAGCTTCCTCGGCTGTACAATCCCTAGGGGCAGGTATGAAGGTGGCATATTTGCTGAACCGATCGATTACCACCATGATGCTCCCACACCCTTCAGATTTTGGGAGTGCAGAAATAAAGTCCATAGAGACGCTCTCCCATGGTCTACCAGCTATAGGTAGGGGTTCAAGTAACCCTGCTGGACGTTGTTGTTCGACCTTGTCTTGTTGGAAAACCAAGCAAGTTTGCACATAAGCGTCGACATCATCCCGCATCTGAGGCCAATAGTATGAGTTTTGGAGGAGCGCCAATGTGCGAGTCATTCCTGGGTGACCAGCCCACTTGGAATCATGGCACTCCTTAATGATTTCCTTCCGGAGGTTACCCCACTTAGGCACATATACTCGATCTCCAGTAGTGAGGAGGACTCCGTCGTCTAGCCAAAATCACCTTGTCTTCCCTTCGTTGGCCAGCTTGATCAGGCTCCTGGCTAGAGGATCTTGTTGTAGACCTTCCTTGATGCGGGTGATCAGAGTGCTTCGCGGTTGACTTGCACTCAATGTTGCAAGCTCTGCTTTCCGACTGAGTGCATCGGCCACAACATTGGCCTTACCTGGCTTGTACTCAAGTCGATAGTCGAACTCTGCTAGGAAATCTTGCCATCGTGCTTGCTTGGGGCTAAGCTTCTTTTGTGTCTGGAAGTAGCTTGTTGCAATATTGTCAGTCATTATGACGAAAGTGGCTCCAAGCAAGTAGTGTCTCCAAACTCTAAGGCAATGAATGATGGCAGTCATCTCCTTTTCTTGGACAGTGTATCGCCGCTCCGTGTCATTTAACTTGCGGCTTTCAAAGGCAACTGGGCGGCCTTCTTGCATAAGGACACCTCCAATAGCAAAGTCTGAGGCATCTGTATGTACTTCAAATGCCTTGGTGTGGTCAGGGAGGACAAGTACCGGTTCTTCTGAGATGGCCTTCTTCAACTCTTCGAACGCAAGTTGGCACTTGTCAGACCATTGCCATGCCTTATCCTTCTTGAGCATGTCCGTCAATGGGGCGGCTTTGGCTGAATAGCCTTGAATGAATCGCCGATAATAGTTGACTAGCCCCAGGAACGATCTCAACCCCGACACTTTGGTGGGTGGTTCCCACTCTTGCACTGCCTTCACCTTGGCACCATCCATCATAAGCTTCCCATCCCGTATCCGATGGCCAAGGAACTCCACCTCTTGTTGGCCAAACGAGCACTTCTCCAACTTGACATAGAGCTCGTTCTCTCGAAGTACTTGGAAGACTTGCTTGAGGTGTTGGACATGATCCTCGAGTGTCTGGCTATACACCACAATGTCGTCTAAGTACACTACCACGAACCGGTCTAGGAAAGGATGGAAGAGTTTGTTCATAAGAGTACAGAACGTAGCTAGTGCGTTGGTGAGGCCAAATGGCATGACTAGGAATTCGAAAGCACCATATCTTGTCACACATGCAGTCTTGGGTTCATCTCCGACCGCGATGCGCACTTGATAGTATCCTGATCGAAGATCCAGCTTGGAGAAGTAGCATGCCTTGCCTAGCTGGTCAAAGAGATCGGCTATCAAAGGTATCGGGTACTTGTTCTTGATGGAGATCTTGTTCAAGGCCCGATAGTCAATGCACATGCGGAGCGTCCCATCTTTCTTTTTCTGAAATAGGACCGGAGCACCATATGGGGCTTTGGAGGGCCGAATGTAGCCCGAGTCGAGTAAGTCTTGGAGTTGCTTACGAAGTTCCTCCAATTCTGGTGGTGCCATGCGATAAGGAGCCATGGCTGGAGGCTTGGCACCGGGCTCCAACTCAATCTGATGATCCACCTCTCGCCTAGGTGAGAGTTTTTTCGGAAGCTCTTTTGGGATAACGTCCTTGTATTCTTCAAGAATATCTCGGACTTCGGTCGGTATCGGATCTGGGGAAGTGATTTGGTCTTCTCCATCGTTGAGCTCCCGGAGGGTGGCTAGGAAGTTATGATCCTTCTTCAATCCCCTCTTGAACTGCAGGGCGGACAACGCTTTGGACTCTGCCTTGGCTGTGCGTTCCGCTGGGACCATGCAAGTCTTGCTGGGACCATGCAAGTCTTGCTCCCATCAAGGATGCTGAGGGAGTTCCCGGCTGGGAAGGGGAAGGCGTGCACTTGATCGAAGAATTCCATGCCTAACACCACTTGGAAGTCGTCCATGGGTACGACAGAGAAATCAAGTTTTCCACTCCATGTTCCAAGGCCAACTGGAACAGCCTTGGCAATGCCTACTATTGGTTTTGCCAGTGAGTTGACAGCCTTAATCGTGCCTCCTCCACTGGTGATATTGAGGCCTAGCTTCTTGGCCTCGTCTATGGAGACAAAGTTATGAGTTGCCCCCGTATCTAGCATTGCACGGACAGCTTTGCCATTGATTGAGGCATTTACGAACATGAGCCCTTTCTTGGTGGAAGTTGACGGGGCACTGTTGCTCTTGAGTGCACCAAGCTGTCTGAGTGACCCCATACCTGTCTCGTGTCCTCCGTCTTGGCTTTCTTCGTGTTGAGACATTATGGCATTAAGGGTTTTCCGCTTGGGGCAATCTTTCACCCAATGCGGTCCGTCACAAATGAAACAAGGAGACTTAGGTTTAGGGGCTTCGGACTTACCTTCGTTAGGCCTACGTCTGTCCGAGTTGAAAGACTTTCGTTGTCCCTCATCCTTGCGGCCTTGGTTCCTCTGCCCAAATCTATCTCCCCCACTTTTGCCTTGGGTGGCCTTCTTTTCTTTCGATTGGGTGGAGTAATCGGTAAGTGCTTCAGCTTCGGCAATAGCGGTGTTAAGGTCTTGCACGTTTCTCCTTTCTAGCTCCACCCTTGCCCAATCCTTCAGACCATCCATGAAGTAGAAGAGCGAATCTTTCTCAGACATGTCTTCGATTTCAAGAGAATGGGTAGTGAACTCCTTGACGTAGTCACTAATGCTACCCGTTTGCTTCAATCGACGAAGACGGCCTCGGGCCTCTTTCTCTGCATTTGTGGGACAGAATTGTCTTTTGAGTTCCTTCTTGAACTCTTCCCATGTATTGATGGGGTTGATGCCTTTGCCCATGTCGCCATGCTTACGTCTCCACCATAGCTGAGTGGCATCCCGAAAAAATGTGGGTGCGTTTGCAATCTTGGTAGCATCATCACGAGCACCCTTGGCCTCAAAATATTGTTCAAGACCAAAAAAGAAGTTTTCGACCTCTGTGGCATTGCGAGTACCATGGTATGTTGCCGGCTTGGGCACTTGAATGGCACTCAATGTGCTAGTACTAGAGGTGGCAGTAAAGCCAACGGTTGGGCTAGTTTTGTGTGTAGCCCATTCAGTGCGAACGTCGGACACTTCCGAGCGTATAGCCCGTAACTCTTGTTCTACAAAGCTACGGATGTTGCGGAACTCACGTGTGAGGTCCTCTTTGAGGCTCTTTTGGAAGTCGTGGATGGTAGACTTGGTTGCTTGAGTGATTTCGCCATAGTCCGTCTCCACGCAATCAAGACGGTTGACAACGTCGCTCAAGGTAGACTCCATCCCTGATACAGCTTCCTCCAAGCCAACAATCCGATATTCCAAGGCTTCCGTGGATGGACCCTTGGACTTACTCCGCTTGGCATGGGGACGTTGCTCATCACGTCCACGCCCTCGCTCTTCCGCTCTAGCAGCAACTTCGCTGTCGGATGCCATTGCTTCACGACCTAGTTGTGGTTGCTTAACAGGCTCTGATACCAACTGTCACGGGATTAAAGTTTGCGCAGCTAACCCGTGCGGCACTTAGACAATTTCTGGGCAAGATTGCTAAGTAAGCCTTGCTTGATCACTCTCAAAGGCTAGAGAGACTAGAGAAGGACTAGAAGAGCTTTGTAGGAAAATAAGGCAAAGTGTATTGCTAAGAGAAAGCTTTACAATGCTTTAAGTATTCTTGGCTTGGATGCCTTACAAATGAGAGGGGCTAGCTATTTATAGTGGTTCACCTCCTCCATGAATGTTCTAGACTACTCTAGGAGATTGAGTCTCTAGAATGTTCTACATGTATCTAGTATTCATAACCCTTGATATTTACAAGAGAGTTCTAGAATGTTACTAGAGTCTTCCAAGGTTGACTTTACTAGATGAGTGGAGAAGACTCTAGAATCTTCCAAGGGCTTGTGCCTAGCTTTGGGCTTTGCTTTGGGCTTTGTTTGGGCTCCTTGGATCAGAATTGGGCGGGCCGTGACAAAACGCATGCAATATTATTCGGCTGCAGCAATGAAGTCAACATTGATTAATCATAACAATAATTATTGCTAATTTGATGATTAAATGTATACATGATCGATAAAGCCGCAATTTATTATATATATATAATGTAGTTCTCTGATAAACACGGTTAGGGGTGGACGTTTTCGGGTTAGGTTGGGTTAGGTTGGGTTGGGTTGAAAGTTTTTCAACACAATCCAACCCAACGTAAATTTTAACCCAACTCAAACCAATCTAATATTTATCGGATTGGGTTGGGTTGAGTTGGGTTGATCGGGTTAGGCTTTTAAGTCTAATAGAAAAAATATATTTAAATTTAAATTCTGTTATATCAAAATTTAAATTTAAAATAATTTTTCACCATAATATCATATCACGTTGAGTTTAGATTACTTAAAATTATCAAAATCAAATCATAACATATAATACAAATTATTTAAATATCTCTTACATAATTAAAAATTTTAAAATATAGCAATTTATCCAACTTGGAAAGTCTTCATCTAAGTCTCCCATCCATTTTACAATTATAATCACTTCGTTAAATATTCTCGTAGTTGGATAATCTATTATTTATTTCAACCAACATAATAGTTTGAGTTTATATACAATTATTAGACTTTTTCTACTAAATTCTTAGTCAATTCCTAAGGAAAAAATAGATTTTTAAAGTATAATCAAGAATGTGACATTTAATACAAAAGATGAAGATAATATATTAATATAATCACATATTTTTAATAAATGTATTATATATTACGGTATACAATATTTAAAATTATATACTTTTATTTGTCGTTTAAAATATTATAAATGGTGCATTAGTAAATTTTTTAATTATTTTTAAAAAAATGAGATTTCATAATAAATCTAATTGTAAATAAACTTATTTTTTTTTATTATTATTTATGTCGGGTTGTCGGGTTAGGTTGAGTTATATTTCATTAAGTCAACCCAACCCAACCCAATCTTAAAAGCAACCCAACCCAATCTAGTCGGGTTGGATCGAGTTGATCGGGTTAGGTTGGCGGGTTGATGTCCACCTCTAAGCACGGTTCTGATATAAGAGTTTAGAACGTTCAACTCTTGTCACATATTGGGTATGGATATAAATATTTATTAATGTGGAGTTGTGACCCACTATAAATATATGGTTGTTGTTAAAGATCTTGATATAATAAAGTCACGACGATCCTAATAGGAGAATTATTATTATTATTAATATTACTATTATTATTATTATTATATATATATATATATATAAAGAATCTGCTGCCATTGGCTTGACAATCAATTAGTTCATATTAGGGTTGAAAAGTTATATTGTGTTTCAAATTGAAAGTGTATCAAATCATTTTAAAAACATACGGCGGCAAACAATCAGCCGACGATATTGACAATTGACTTAATTGCAATCTCCCTTATTAATGAACGAACGAACTGTCTAATAAGTAATGACTGTTGGGCCGATTTGACATTTGAGGAGTGCTAGAATTAGGAGTTCATTGTTCTCGTCAGTTGAAGGGGTGAGCATTATCCCTCCGTATTATCTGTCATGTGTATAAAAGTTTACCCATGATTAATAAATAAATTATTTTATATTTTAGAATTTATTTTACCAATTTTACCCTCACCTCTGTATCACTATACTTACACCAAAATATTGCTTTTACAAAAATGTAAAATGATATATTCATTGGAGTTGGTTTTTACACAAATTCAATGTTTTGATACCTTCATCGGAGTTGCTTGACACATTAATTATGATAGATTGATGCTATATATATATTTTCAAGTTAATAAACACTTATATAACTCTATCAGTGCGTTGGATATGCACTATTAGATTCACATACTTTATCTCAAAATGTATATACACTAATTAGGGGTGTGCATGATTCAATCCAATCCAATATGATGCATTGGATCAGATCCAAACCATTTAATTGGATCAGATCCAGGGAGGTGATTGGATCGGATTAGATCCTAAATTCTTAAATCCATTGGATTGGATAGAATCTTGAATTTCCATTTGAAAATCCGTCGAATCCGTCTAAAATATCAGGTCTTATTTTTATATTGGACAATTTATTTTATCCACTACATTCTAAGATAAAAACCCAACCCAAATACAATTTGATTATTTGAATATATATAAAAGTTCAACTCAAATACAATTGTTAATGCTACTATTTTAGGTTTTCTTTATCAATATCTCTAGAGCCAACAACCACCGTCTTCTTTTCTTCTAATCTTCTTCATCGTTATGTATTTTTTTTAATGTTAATTCTATTTGAATTAATTGGTAATGTTTGAATAATTTATTTGATTTTATTTATTTTAGATTATAACTTTTATATATTAAGAACAACTTTATATTAATTCGAATCATCGGATCATATCGGATCGGATTAAAATATTTTACAGTCGGATCGGATCGGATCCCACTATAACATCGGATCGGATCTTGGATCATGGTAAATCCATTGGATCTGATCTGTCGTACACCTAAATACACTTGTCAAATTTTTTTCATAATCAATGATCCACATATAACGTACTGATATTAATACATAATAATAGAAAAACCCATATATATATATATATATATATATATATAGAGAGAGAGAGAGAGAGAGAGAGAGAGAGAGAGAGAGAGAGAGAGAGAGAGAGAGAGAGAGAGAGAGAGAGCGCTACATCAAACCTTTTTATTTTTATTTGAAATGTCAGTCACTATTTTTAATTTTTTATTCCATATTTGGACTATTACACTTTCTTTAAATGTGAATCTATTATTGCTTGTTTTTTCTTTGAATTTAAGTCTAGTTGGATCTATCTCTAACTTTTTTATATTGCACTAATAAGTTTGCGGTTGACCTGTCTTATGCAACCAGAATTATTTAGTTACATTGATGTTTTTTAGTGCTTATGACGTGTAACAGACTTCACTGTTGTTACCATCATAAATTATTCTCGGTAATGTTCGACAATGATTTGTTCCACGGTTAACATCTTTATAAATTAAGAAAATATTAATTTATATATAAATTAATAGATTTTACGTGGTTTCAACTAGTGGTGTAAATATGGACCGGTCCAAGATAAGCCGGCCTGTTCGACCTGCCAAGGAAGGCAGGTCGTGCTAGCATGGCCCGCCTAGAGACGGGCCGTGTCAGGCACGACCCATAATTACAGGCCGTGCCGGGCCTCCAACCTAGGCACGCCGGCCAGGCCTGGCCCGACCCTGCTCGGCATGCCTGGCCTGTGTGCCAGGCATGACGGGCCGGCACAGTGGGTCCAGTTAATTAAAAATATATATATTATTAATATTTTAAAAAAAAAATTAAGTGGGCCGGCCCGTTTGGCCCGTCTAGCCGGGCAAACGGGTCAGCACGGCCCGGCCTGCCATGGCCGTGCCCACGTGCCGTGCCGGGTCCTGTTTTCCAAAACAGGTCGGGTCTGGCACGGCACACCCAATGGGTATAGCGTGCCAGGCCTGGCCTGTTTTGGAACACAGGCCCTACAGGCCGTGCCGGACCGGCCCAAACTTACACCTTTAGTTTCAACCTTATTAATTTCCAAGAATCTACTGCCATTGACTTGACAATGAATTAGTTCATATTAAAGTTGAAAAGTTATATTGTTTTCAAATTTTAAGTGTTTCAAATCATTTTAAAAACACTAGGTTTGGCGGGTTGGTACCGACGCTGTGTACATGGTTCGGTCTCCCTCCATGAGGATTATGTGGTTTCTTAATCTTTCTTGGCAGGATATTGCAGTGCCAATGATGAAGGTACCGTTGGACAGATCTAGAAATTTTAATTATATAGAATATTTGAATAAATTAAAATTACAATTATATGAAAAATATTAAAAAACTAAGTTCATAGTTAAATAGTTTTTTTATAGATAAAATAAAATAAATAAAACACTTACTGATATGAATTAAATAATCTTACCTTCAAAAAGAAATAAAAATAAGAAAAAACATTTATAAATAAATAATAATAGTAAGAAAAACAACATAAATAAAGGAATCAAAATTAAAAGAATAAATTACAATCTAATTTTAAAATAAGAAATTTTGTTTTACATTTATAATGAATTCAATTTAAATTCATATAAAAATAATTTATTAATAAATGTTACTAACATGTTTTTAACTTTTTTATCTTCAAATTATTGATTTATTAGTTCTCAATAAATTAAAACTATAAAAAAATAAGGATTTTAGCAAAAATGCCTGGTTTTAAGGAATCATTTGCAAATCTGCCCTAAAACCTATTTCAATTGCAAAAATGGCCTAAAATGACGCTCTTACCGTTGTCTTAAATGAAAAAGAATGGCTTTATGCCCTAACATCCAAATCATCAAGCCACCTAAATCATCTGGTCGCCCTGTCCCGATCTGCCCACCCTATCACTTCGTCGTTCAAGTCATCGTCGCCACAGTCTCCTTCAAGCCACCGTCTTCTTCAAGCCACCGTCGTCGATCCCACTCCATCTCGTTCCAGCCAGTGTCTCCAATCCAGTCGTCATCGAGCCATCATCGTCGATCCCAGTCGTCACCATTCCAGCCACCGTTTCCATTGTAGGCACCGTCGCCTTCGAGCCATCGTAGTCGATCCCAATCGTCGCCATTCCAGCTACCGTCGTGTTCGAGCCATCGTCGTCTATCCCAATCGTCGCCATTCCAGCCACCATCTCCATTCCAGCCGCCGTCGCCTTCGAGCCATCGTCGTCGATCCCACTCCATCCCATTCCAGTCATCATCGCCATTCCAGCCATCGTCTTCATTCTAGCCACCGTCGATTTCGAGGTAATTTTATTTTCGAACCCTAATCTGATTTTGAGTTGAAATTGTGATTTGGGTTTTCAATTTTCTAGTTTTATTGGTTTGATTTAGTGGATTGATTTAGGATTTTTTTTGTTTTTAAATACAAATTATTTGGTTTTCAATTTTCGAATCCTAACAAAAGATTCGAAAAACTGTTGAATTATATGGGATTGATTTTATTTTGATTAAAATTAGGTCGTTTGTGGTTTCTAGCTTTGATTTGGTGGTTTTCCAATAGTTTGATATTAAATGGGATTGCTCGAAAACGAGTCTCTGGTCTTCACTTACACCTGCCGGAATAGTTTCCAATAGTTTTGATTTAGAGTTAGAGAGAATATTTAAGAATTGACTTTAAATATAAACGTAAAATTGTGGAAACTGTCTATAACACATGGTGATGAACCTGGAAACTTGAACTCCCTATATTTGTTTCAACTAGAACACCTAACTGGATTTACTTCACTCTGTTTCGTCTTGTCATGCTACTGTTGCGTTGAGGTCTGTATTCTGATAAAAACATAGTAAATGGTTTGTTTTTGGTTTATGGCTTGTAAAATGGTGAATGTTTGGTGGTTTCCAATTGCATTTTTGTAAGCTTGTTTTTGGTTTATGGCTTTTGGCCTTTAATACTACTATTAAAAAAGGCATTTTTGATGATATTGTCATTTATATTAGTTTTGTTTTAATAATTAAAATTGTTTGAATATAATTATGAAATGTGTTTAGGTCGATACACATGGGTGGAACCAAATTACTTGAATCACTTAAGATTAAGGAGTCTGATCGTTTTCCCTCTCGAGTTACTGGGTATTGTAACTGGGAAAGTATCAGACTTATTAAGTCGCGTCTGACACCAAAACAACTCGAGTTGTTTGGAGTGACATGTTTCGGCCATTTTTTGAATGTGGGTGATATGGTGTTGTCCGGGCAATTTTGTCACCATATCTTGCTTAGGGAGTGTCATGTTAAGAATGCCAATGAGAATACATCTTCTTTGTGGTACCATGTTGGCAACGGGGTGATACGGTTCAGCCCAGTGGAGTTTTGTTTGGTTAGTGGGCTAACCTTTGGTGCATACTCTGAATCCACATTAGAGATTTTCAAACGAAAGGACAGTAGACTTCGTCGATCCTACTTCCAAGATAGTAAAGTTCATATTAAAATGATTATTGATTGGTTTAGGAATTTGGGTCCCAATAATAAATATAATAATGATGATGATTTTGTGAAGTTGGCTTTAATACTTATATTGGAGATGACTTTGGTTGGAAAAGATGATAGGACTAGCATTTTGTATTGGGCATTACAATTAGTGGATGACCTGGATGCATTTAATAAGTTTCCGTGGGGATCATTCTTATATGATAGGACATTTAACTCTCTTTCTACTTGTCTTCTTGGCCGTGATGATAAATTCAAGAATAAGTTAAATGATAAGTTGAAGGAGAAGGTCGATGGTCCAGTGAAACGGAAAGTGGAGAGGTACAATGTTTATGGGTTTGTGACGGCTTTCCAGGTAATGTGTAATTGATGAATTTTATTAAAATACATTTGAGGGAACATGTATGTTTCCATACACTAACCTAAATATCATTTGTTTTGTTTCGTTTTCAGGTTTGGGCAATCGAAGCAATACCAAAATGGGTGACACTTGGCTATGCTGTTAGGGTGAACAATGTCGCCCCTAGAATTTTGAATTGGCAATGCACGGAA
Source organism: Dipteronia dyeriana (assembly GCA_032871835.1). Taxonomy (NCBI): domain Eukaryota; kingdom Viridiplantae; phylum Streptophyta; class Magnoliopsida; order Sapindales; family Sapindaceae; genus Dipteronia; species Dipteronia dyeriana. The sequence goes on along the minus strand of CM065298.1, from coordinate 14,606,557 downwards.
ACTCCCACGTTTGTAGAAATTCAGAAATCCATATTTAAGTTCAAAAACGTAAGTTTTATTTAAGTTAAATATTTTAATTTGTTTTTTTTAGGGATAATATTATAACGTTGTGTTTTAAAATAATTTCAGCTTACCATTTATAAAAAACTTGGCCCCTCTGATGAAGAAGCAAGGAAACCGTATTGGACATGTATGGATCAACTCCAGTATGTATCACCCAATGTGGATGGTTATGGCGATGAGGAGGATGATGATGAGGATGATGTTGAGGATGCTGTTGAGGATAACTTGGATGATACTAATCATGATGATATTGATGGAGATCATTCAACCAAAATATTTACACAAGTTGAAGTCGGGGGAAAGAAGAAAAAATTGATGAAACTTGAACAGCTCCAAAAAAGAATGGATGTTATACAACTAAAACAAAATGCTTTACAGCAGAATTCATCTGATGGATGAGATGCGAATGGGATTCCTTCGTTTGACGGAGCTTATTTGTTTGAACAAAGTGGCTGAAAAGGTACATTTTGTTTTAATCTGTAAATTCCTGTAATTCGTAAATGGTTATAACAAATGTGCCTTATATTTGATGCAGTTAAATGAAGAAAATACCATCGATGTTAGCCAAAAAGAGAACATCCACGACTATCAACCTTCAGTTTCCCGTGTTGTGAAGTCTCCAGAATTTGTTGTCGTGTCTGAGACAAGTGAAGATGTCAAACAAATGACAAGACCACCGAAATTGACCATAAAAGTACCTAGGGATCGCAAACGGGCGGCCGTTACCGTGAGCCCGTACATTGATCCCACGACGAAGAGGCTTAGGAAACCGAAAATGCCAGAATTTGGAAGCATTAGCCAAGTGGATGATGACATTGTACGTTCAATGCAATCATGGATAAACAACAACAACAACACATGGTATGTTGACTTATGTATTTTTATTGTAATCCCCACTCACATTTCTTTAATAAGTTTTTATTGTTGAATCTCTACAGCATGTTCACAGGATTACTCGAAGCAAAACCTGCTTGGTTTGAGCTACTGCTATCTAAAAATGGGTGGTTAGAGAGAGATGTAAGTTGTATACCTTGTACTGCAGTTCTTTACTATGTATGTATTTTTTGGTAACACGCATTTGTTTCATGACAGCATATAGAGGCATATTGTCGTTTAATGAGGCGGCGTGGCTATTACTATCATCATTTATACAAACAGGACAGTGTGTTATTGGATTACTCTTTTATGGTATTGAAATATATTTTCCAAAATAACATTTATCATTTTTGATTTCTTTAACAAAGTCAATCCATATTTTGAAATATATATGTTTTGTAGACTCAAATTCAAGGAAGGTGGTCAACTGTAACCAAGGGTAAAAAACAATTTAAGCATGAAACCTACCAATGGGATAATACAATGTTAGATTACGTGACTGGAAGTCAATAGAGTAAGCAATTTTCAGATTAATATCAGAAGTGATTCAACTTTTGTATATACATTCATCCGTCTGTTTCTTGATTTCTCAGATTTTGTTTCCTGCGAATGTGAATGGAAATCATTGGGTTGCGGTAGAGGTGGACTTGAAGGAACGGGTCATCAAAGTATTTGACTCAATGTTGGACGCCTATAGTGTTGATGAAATACTAAAGTTGGCAACTTGTCTTAGAAAGATGTTGCCTTCGTTGTTGATGCATGTGATGCCGGATACGTATACTGATCCTTCGTCATTTATGGTCGAACGACCCGGCGAAGGCGTTCCACATCAAGGGAATCAGTATGTGTTTGTTTATGTCTTGATGTTAATAGTTTGTCTTACATGATGGTTGTTATTGACAACATGTCCGATTGTGGGGTTTTTACTCTCAAATTCTTGGAGTACCTATGGGCACGAAAACAATTCGACTTCGAAGACAAAGACAGAGAACCCTTTAGAGTTCAAATAGCAACAGAAATATTTCGAAATTCAAAAGAAGTTTCTTGTGTAAATGATAAACCTTTATGTGTAAATAATGTAACTTGATGTGTAAATGATATTTGTATGCACTATCAGTTGTAAACAAAATTAGGTGTAAATAATGCAACTTGATATATGTTGTGGTTGATACTTGTGACCTGTGTGAACGGTGTAGAGATTGTTGTGTGACTATTAGAAGTGTTATCTTTGTAGGTACCCAAAGAAGATATGGATTTGTTAAAATTTCAAACGAAACTCTATCAAAATTTCGTAAATAATAATACAAGTTCACATTACATGTTCAAATAAAGTGGGTAATATTACATGTTCATAACTCATGTTCAAATAAAAGATAATTAAAATACATTAGTTATGCGATCCGCTTGCCTCACCAATTTCACTAATATTTCCCATAGGACTTGATGGTAAACTTGACTTCGGGTACGTGCATGTATGGCTATTGTGACCAATACGATGACAAGTGGTGCAACTCCTTTTAGTTACTTCCTCTCCAAATGACGAAGTGCGATTCTGTTTAGGCCTTCCAGGACCACGACGACCTACTGGTAGGTGAACAATTTGTGATGCAATATCCTCAGGAACCAACCATTCACTGGGTTGTCCAACGGGATGTATTTCCCCACTGTATGCTGTAGTCAGGAATGCACTGGAGTAATAAGGAGAACAATAATCAACAAATGAAAATCCCCGTAACCTAATGCAAGTTAATGCATGTGCACATGGGAGTTGGTCGACATCAAATTCCTTACAGGTACAAGTTTTTGTTGTCAAATCCACATTTCCATCTAAACCTCCATCTTTAACGTGGACCGTGTAAAATGTGATAGGGTAGACCCGCATATATCGTGCTTCCTCATCCTTGACACAGATGGCTACATCCGCGGCTGTAGTCAATTGAGTTGTAAGTTTATGTGCTGCTGGGTGTCGATCATGGAACCAACGCTGAAGGATCCCTCTGATGTAATCAATCACTCCAGTAATAGGCAATTCCTTGCATTTTTTAATTGCATTATTCATTGCCTCTGCAATATTGGTTGACATTATGTTGTACCTTTTTCTTGGACTGTATGCTCTTGCCCATCGCTCAATCCCAACATCCGTTACATACTGAACTGCTTCGGGATTAATATGTTCCAACTGTTCCATACACTGTCGAATTGACTTTCCCGATACACCCTGGCTGCCCTTCGAAATTACTGTTTCACTGCCTTATTCCTACCATAGTGACCAACCATGTTCCGTTCTAAATGTACCACATGCACCGTGGAATGAATTTGGGAACACTTTTTCTACACCAGTTGTGATACTGCATTTTCTGTCGGAAACGATAACCAAATCATCAACTTCGCCAACAGCTTTATGCAACCTACTTAAAAACCATTCCCAAGTCTCGTTTGTCTCCGAATCACCAACACCAAAAGCTAGAGGAAATATTTGATCATTACCATCCATACACACAGCAACATATAGAACACCTTTATGAGGACCTTTCAAAAATGTCCCATCGATAGCAATGACCGGTCTAATAGAAGACAAAAAACCATCTATACAAGCTTTCAAGCAAAAGAACATATACATGAATCTGTTAGACGAATCTGTGTGGAGGTCTGTAACAGTCCCAGGATTTGCTTGCTCCAACATGTATAAGTATGATGACAAAATACTGTATGACTCAACCGGTGTTCCTTGAACCTCTTCTAAGGCAATATGTCTAGCTCAGTACCCTTTGTGGTAGTTACAAGATATGCCAAACTCTCTTTGCATGTCGTGTATAATTTCCTTGGGCTTGTATGAACGATGAACACGAAATTTCTCTTATATGTGTTCCCCTATAACCCGTGCACTTGCTTGCCTCTGATGCGGAAATCATGCTTCAGTAGAGCATGTGTGCTGATTGTCAAATTTTCTAATATGAAAATAATCTGAATCCTGAACTTTAGCTACACGCAATCGCCAATTGCAATCCTCAACAATGCACCTCACCTTATATCGTTTTGTATCAGACTTGAACACCCTAATCTGGAACCGGTTGGCAAGTGCATACTTACCTAATTGCAATTTTAGCTGTTTCTTGCTTGGAAACAATTCACCCACTTCAAGACGCATAATAACAGGTCTAGGTGCAACTTCACTAGAATTAATAGAATAAAATGTACATGGAGGTGGAACAAGCCTATGAACATGGGCAAACTGCTCGTCATACCGATTGGAAACTCGTTCAGGAATGTAATTAAATTGTGTTTCTGTTTCTTCATCCCTATGACCTGATAGGTTACCCATCGTATCTTCAAAACTAAAATGACGAGAAGAAGATTGTAATCCCTCTCGAATATCATCCAAATGGGTAACCATGTTAGGTACATCCGGCCTTTCAAACTCATCCATAGAACTGATCTGTATATTGCTTTTATGTGTATAATGAAATTCATGATGAGGAGTTACATGGTGTAGGTTGTGAGAGGACTCTGGTTGTTGATGTTTCATTTCTAGAGTCTCATGGCCGATTTCCTCAACACTTATGCAAACTAATGGGTCAACATTCTCTCGACGAAGCAACAATGCAACGTCCTCATCATCTATAATCTCAATTGGCATGCTAGGATAAAACGTTTGTGGAAGAGTCGTCATACTAACCCGATAATGATCTCTGTCAATTCCTGTGACGTTGTATACCTTACCTAACAATTGATCATAATTTGAATCCCTTGGAAAATTAAACGCCTTCGCTCTTTGACCTTCATACCAATACTTACCATGATGATTTTTCCATTCTCCACCCCAATTCAAAACCAAATGCACGTTTTTCATTCTCAATCCTGAAAAATAATACAACAAAGATTTAAAACCATAATAATAATAATTATTTCAAAGAGCATAACTCAGTGTGACCCGATAAGTGTTTTCATCGGGTCGTGGTGACCCGATGTCGGGTCAGGATGACCCTACAATAATTTTGTTTCAGGTCGTGGTGACCCGACATCGGGTCACCACGACCTGAGGAAAAATACAATCGGGTCGTGGTGACCCGATAGCAGGTCACTATGACCCGACAAAAATTCCTGTCGGGTCAGGCTGACCCGACATCGGGTCACCATGACCCGATGAAAACGCTTATCGGGTCACACCGACCTGATACGTTTTTCCATCGGGTCACCATGACCCGACAGTATTTTTCACTGGTTTCAACCTTTCTAAAAAATATCGAGTCACCATGACCCGATGGAAAAACTTATCGGGTCACATCGACCAGATAGTTTTTCCCATCGGGTCACCATGACCCGATGTAAAAACCTCTCGAGTCATACTGACCAGATACTTTTTTCCATCGGGTCACCATGACCCGATATTTTTAAGAAAGTTTGAAATAAATGAAAAATACGGTCGGGTCATGGTGACCCGACATCGGGTCTACATGACCCGATGTAAAAAATGTCGGGTCATGGTGACCCGACATCGGGTCAGCATGACCCAATGGAAAAAATCATCGGGTCATGCTGACCCGATGTCTGGTCACCATGACCCGGTGGAAAAAAACATCGGGTCGGTGTGACCCGATGTCGGGTCACCATGACCCGGCATTTTTCACAACCAATTAAAGCAATGAAAAGAATTTCCTGGTCATGGTGACCCGATATCGGGTCACCACGACCCGATGGAAAAAAGTATCGGGTCCTCATGACCCGATATCGGGTCACACCGACCCGATGCTTTTTTCCACGGGTATTGGTGACCCGATATCGGGTCACCATGACCCGACAGTTCTTTTCATTGCTTTCACCCTTTCGATTTTATGAAAAAAAATTAAAACTTTAATCATATGTCAATGCCATTATCAAAATAATGATTCTATGGTTGGAAAAAATTAATAATGTAATATTTACCTTTCAAATAACCTTATTTCCCTAATGTTTTTGAAACCTAAAATATTAAAATGAAGAGAAAATCTAATTGTTAGATGTTTAGTTATTGGTTTTATGAGTTTGTTAGTAAATTTTAGTTGATAGTTGGTGAATTGTTAGTTGAAGCTAGGTAAATCTAATAAATTATGTAATAAATTGAGTGAAGTTATAAGTGAGGGTATTTAGGAAATTTTAGGGCAGATTTGTTATTCAGTCCTTCAAATAGGGTAGTTTTGCTAAAATCCCAAAAAAATACTAAAGATAAAATAAAATGAATCATAGTAACAGATTGATTATTTTAATCCAATAAAGTAAAATATGAGATTTTAAGATTTATTGTCAGACTTATTAAGTATGTCAAATTAAAATTATTAGAAATAATAATATATAATTTAATATAAAATAGGTTTTAGGTTTTATTGATCGGACGTCTTAAATATGTTAAATTAAAACTATTAAAAAAATAATATATAATTTAATATAAAATAAAATTGAATTTAAGTAAACGTAAATTTATGGTAATTCAGAAATTGACAATGACGGAATAGAGAAAATGAATAAAAAAATGGTAAAATAAATAAGATAAAAAAAATGAAATAATGAATCAAAAAAGATGATAAAATAAATAAAACATAAAAAATTAAATTAAAGAAGTAATTATATATGACTTGAATCAATGACCCTTATTTTTAAAAGGAAGATCCACTACCAACTATAATAACAACAATTGCTTGATAACTATTCTCAATAAATACGTATATATATACAATATACACAGAATTAATATTTTTTTTTAAAAAAATTGAGGTAAGGCACCGGCCCTACCTGATCTCTACGTGGGTCTGCCCTAGTGTTGGGTCTGGACCGTCTGGTATGCGGTAGACTATGGTTTCTGGTTGGACTACTCCTAGTAATGGGAAGTTCAAGATGAATGTGGATGTTGCTGTGAATGAGACTGGGGTACAGTTGGTGTTGGTATCATAATTCAGGATTCGAAGGGCCAAGTTTTAGCTTCTGCTGCTCAAAAGATTTTAGTTGGGTATACGGTGCAGGTCGCTAAAGCGATGGTGTTGTTGTGTGGGCAACAGTTTGCTTGTGATGTGGGATTGTGGCTGTGTGAGGTGGAGTTGGATGCCCAAGTTGATGTCAATTTTATCAATGGCAAAGATATCCCTTTGCTCTGATGTTGGCTTGATCATCAAACATCATTTCAACACACTCAAAACTCACTCCTTCAAATTATTATTGACACATCTTTGTTTCTAGGAACAGGAACAAGAATGGCGACGAAGAAGGTCGTTTGAGGGGAAAAAATCCCTAATTCTAGAAATTAATTGGATTGTAAGGGTGCAAGGGTTGTTTCGTCAAAGAAAAATTTTGGTGGGTAATTTTGTCATTATAGTTCTTTTAAGGGAGAAAGCTATTTTAATCTATCGTGGACTATTCCATACAAAGTAAACTTCAAAAACAGATATTTTTACAAGTTAAAGAAAAAAAAAAAAGACATTTTTGTTCTTTCAAACATAATAATGAACATTTTCCTCTATTTCTACAAAAATATATATATTATATAAAAACTTGAATATGTAAACTTAATTACTTCCGTTGAAAATATGTTATGTGAGTAAACTTTAAATAATATATATTATAAAAAAATTTGATTTAAGTTATTATATTGATTTGATGGAAAAGAAAGACCAAATAAAGTCAAGACCGCATTTTATAATTCATTTTAGGCCCCCAAAATCCCAATGCTGAACCTTGTTGATTGTAAAGTCTAGAAAGACTTTTAAAACTTGCTAGAATTACCTTAAAATTTGCAATGACTGACACTAATTTAATATTTTTGCAAGAACTAAGGGCAAAGCTCCTATACCCCACCGCACCTACTCCATTGAATGTTACGATTGTTTCGAATTTCTGGCTTGGATCTATATGAGTATTCAACAAAAAACAATTCTTAGACTTTTTTTATGACAGTTGAAATTTTATACCACGTCGTACACTCATTTTTCGGTCCGTTTTCATTTTCGTTCTCTTAAAACGATTTTAAATTCGTTTTCGTTAATCGTTTTTCATTTAATTTTTAAAAAATAAATAACAAAAAACAAAATGAAAAATAAAATCAAGGTTAACAGTAAAAAATTAAAAAACATATAATATATGTTTTCTTTATTTTTGTTTTTAATTTTATTTTTAATTTTCACTTTTTTTTAAAAAAAAAAATCTTCTTCTTTTCCGATCCTTCTCTTCTTCTTCTCTGAACCCTCTTCTTCTCCAATCCTTCTCTTCTTCTTTTCGAACCTTTTTCTTCTCCGATCTTCTTCTTCTCCTTCTCCTTCTCCGATCCTCTTCTTCTCCTTCTCCTTCTCCTATGCTTCTTCTTCTCTGATCATTCTCCTTCTTCGATCCTTTTCCTTCTCTTCTTCTTCGATCTTCTTCTTTTCTTTTTCTTTTTTTTCTTCTTCTTGATCGATCTAGTTTCTTTTTTTCTTCTTCTTTTTATTACTGTTATTTATATTCATTAAAATAATATTTATTTATAATTTAAGAATTTAGTTTTGATTAATTGATTTTTTGATTTCTTTTTTAGTAATTTTTGATGTGTTAGTTTCGTTTATTTTAAAAATTACAATACAAAAATTATGTTGGTTAATTATTTAATCAATTTATTTACAATTGTAATAATATTAAACAAAATGTAAAATTTGATATTTCAATTTTTTATAGTTTGTAGCTAACCTACCAGACGTGTTTTTTTCCGTTTTCATTTTCAAAATACAGTTTTCAGTATATGCTACCAGACGTGTTTTCAGAATTCAAAACTGAAATAAAAAACATTGTTTTCATATTTATTTTTATTTTCGAAATGCAGTAACTGAAAAATGCTTACAAGACGGTTCATTAGTAACCCATTTGTGAAGTCATCCCATGTATTGTATGTTTTGATCCTTTCAATAAATTAACTCCAATTTGGACACATTGAAATCAATCAAATCCAATGATTTCATTAAAAAAAAAACACCACACCAATTGATCGAAGGTATTCTAACAAAAAATAAAAAACATCATGCCAAACGGTCGAGGGTCTTTGAAAACTTAGTATGATAAATTGTTAGAAGCATGGTCAGAAATTAATAAGTAAATATATGACTCAAACCTATTAGTCGTCATATAACTTTACTAAACTTAGAGTTTGGTATTGTTTTGTTGTGGGGATAAGTGATTTTAGAATTACTGTGGAGAGAAGTGCTTTTGGAATTGCTGTTAGGGAAATTGCTTTTGGAATTGTTGTGGGAAGAATCAGTTGAGTGTTTGGTAATCTGATTTCAAAAGTGTTGTGAGAACTAAAAGCAATTTCATTGTGTTTTGTAAACTGAAGTAAAAACTGTTATGAGTGTGTAAAATTACTAAAAAGATATAGACATCTAAATGGTGCTATAATTTACATTTTTCTTGTTTATTTGTGTTTAGTGTTAAGTGTTATATAATTATGGTACTTCATTGAATTAATTAGCCTAATTTTTTATTATACTTTATTGAATTAATTAGTCTCATTTCTTTATTTCTTTTTTTATTCTACTTTATTTCTTTATTTCTTTTTTATCATACTTTATTGAGTTAATTAGTCAATTTTTTTGCTACAGTTATGACAACAATTTTTTTGTACAACAATGTAAGCCTAAACAATTTTGTACAGTTATGATATAATTTTATATGGTATAATTATGGTACAATTATGATATAATTTTGTACAATATACCAAACAAATATCATTGAAAAATTTAAATAAATTATACAAACCCAAAATGATATATTATATAAACGAAAACTGTCAAACATAACGCTATGGAACATCTTATATGAATTTTTTCATACTTTTGGTAAATTTCGTTAAAGGCAAGGACAAAATTGGAAAGTTAGTAAAATTTCATTTAATATCATTGTAGCGCATTTTCAAAAATCAAAAGCCAAAATCCAAAAGCATGTATTTGTAGCTTCTCAAAAACTCAGTTAGGAGAATCTAAAAGTGACCAAAAGCACTTTCCCACGATTTTACCAAACACATAGTCTTTGGTCCGGAATCACTTTTGGCTCTAAAAACAGTTGGAGAAGCAATGTCAAACTGAGCCTTAATCCATCCATAGATGTGAAAAGACTAACGAGAGTGGACAACAACTTTAGTATAATTAAATCTATATTTTAAAGAGTAATGAATGGAAACAACAACAAATATTGTCGGTCTATCTGTCGCGGTGTCGCCTGATCTTACACACACAAAGAGACCCACATTATGAGGGAAGATATCTCAGTACGTGATCATTAGGACAACATGATTAAGGCACTCATGCTTCTAGCAATACCAACCCACATTACAAACGGCCTCTACCGGGAAACCTGGGTTGGTACGGCATAGATCGCGAAAATCCCTTTCGAAAACATATTATAATAGGTAAACGGACAACCGAGCTAAAAGTTATTCTCGTTTCTTCGAACCAGCTCTTTTAGTTGCGTCTATTTGTCTTTGTGGAAATGGTGAGAAATGTCACCTTTTTTTGTGAGTTGCAGTGATGTCACCAGTTTAATAAGTTAAGTTTAAAAGACACCTATTATGGTGAACTACAGAAATTGCCCTTAAATAATCGATTCTTTATCCTTTAAAAGCCTTTCTCTCCAAAAAAAGTTGTCTGAAAAAAAAAATGAAAATCAATCAACTACTCATCTGTCTCTCTAAAAAACGAGTCTCTCTCCAGATATTGCACAAGAAGGTAAACAAATATTTCTGATCTTCATTTTTATTTTTTCATGCATGTCTGTGTGGTTTAATAATCTATGAACATGTATGAACATGTTGTCTCCATTTTTTTTATATTTTTTTATATGTCTACGAGTTGTAAACTTTTAAAAAATAATATATGAACATGTATGTATTTGTTTTTTGTATTTATATTTGGCAGAGCTGATTTAAAGTGGTGCAAACAAGTTTAAAATCTTATGCATAAAAGCTCGAAAATATTTTTAAAAAGTTCGAAACATTAATAAAAAAGCTCGAGCAATTTTTAAAAAGGCTCGATCCTTCATAAAAAATGCTCGATCTCTCACAAAAAATGATCGATCCTTCACAAAAAATGCCTGATCCCACATAAAAAAGACTCGATCCCTTACAAAAAAGCTCAATCATGTACAAAAAAAACTCGATCATGTACAAAAAAATCTCGATCCCTAAAAAAAAGCTCGAGCCATTTTTAAAAAAGCTCGAGTCATATTAAAAAAAGCTCGATCATATACAGAAAGAGCTCGGTCCTTCACAAAAAAAGCTCGATCAAGTTTAAAAAAGCTCAATCAAGTTTAAAAAAGCTCGATCATATACAAAAAAAGTTCGATCCCTAACAAAAAAAATCGATCGCTTACACTTTAGATTTTTGTTTAATCCTTTATAATTGTAAATTTAATATTAAATATTATTTTCTTAATAATAGTTTTTGATGATGATTTTGACAGGACAATGAATAGGGTGAGAATAGTCATATCTTACAACGGTCGATGGGAGCAATTACCCGACGAAAGTCAGAGGTATTTAGGTTCCAATAACCAAGGTTTGTATGTGCCAAATAATTTGACTTACGACGAACTGGTGTTGATCGTGCAAAGTGTTGTGAAGTATGATGAGAACAAATACAGTGTTGATCTACAATCTATATCAATCGTTCCTAGGACTACATATCGTACATTTATAAGAAACGATGATGATGTTCAGTTTATGCTAGGGGAAGATAGGGTGATCCCTCAAGTATGTGTTAGTCTAATCGAGAGGCCAACAAGAGGTGTCATTGTTGAAGATATCCCTCATCGTGATAACACCCAACAATTTTGATTGTCAGGCAGAAGCAACCAGTTGTTAACAGAAAGAAGTGGGATTGATGGTCAGGAAAACATGTGTGTTGTCCCACTGGAAGTAGCCGACCATACTGATATACTGGGACCTCAATTCGACGATGTCTTTGGTTATCAAATTGAGGTGAATGGTAGGAAGTACAACTACCAATACAATGAGATCTACAATGATATCAATAATGAGCAGAATACAACACCGAATGTTGGGTTGATTCATGGGGTGGATAATAAGGGCAATTTTAATCTGGTAGGTAATGTAGAGAACAATGAGGATGATGAAGAACCTGTCCAAATGGAAAGACGTGTAACACGTATACACAGATTTAGTTCCATTGCACCAGATATAACTGGGACCTTCGATGTCCGGGCTAATGTAACTCCAGATGATTCTGATAATGCCACAACGTGGGTTATTCCATGAACATAATCATACTCATTTGGTATGGGTAGAAACAGGAGCTTGGTTGAAGATGAACCTACAAGCATGATATATAAAAGGCAATTTTTCCCATCGAAAAAGGATGTGAAGAGACTAGTAGTCCATTTTGCAATGCGGCAGAACTTCAAGTGGAAGGTGAAAAGGTCCAATAAGACAAAAGGTCCAATAAGACAACATTACATCTAGTTTGTTTGACAGAAAATTGTACGTGAAAGTTAAGAGCGGTGAGAAGAGATGAAGGGACATACTTTCAAGTAAGAAGTGTTGTCAACGAACATACTTGTCCGTTAGAGGAAATTCACTGCCACCATCGACAAGCTAGTGCAGTCATAATTGGAGAAATGATTGCACTTAGACTTCAACAACAAGATGGTCGACTAATGCGCCTGAAGGACATAATCGACGACATAAAATCAATGTATGGAATCCAAATCATGTACAGTAAGGCACACGCCGCCCTCGATTATGCGTTGTCATTGGCCTATGGAACGCATAAGGAAACCTTCCAACTGCTTCCATCATTCGGTTACGTTTTGGAATAAAAAAATCCTGGCACAATCACTAACTTACAGTGCGATGAAGATGGTAAATTCCTCTACTTTTTCATATCGATTGGTGCCTCACTTAGAGTATTTCGGACGTGTATGCATCTAGTATTTGCCGTTGATGGTACCCATTTGATGGGACGATTCAGGGGTACAATATTTGTTGCAACAACACAAGATGAGAATGAACAAGTGTATCCAATTTCTTTTGGGTACGATGACTCAGAAAACAACCTTTCATGGGAGTGGTTTTGGATTGCTTGAAGGGTGCCCTAAGTCATATTGATGAGCTGGTTTTCATTTCCGATAGACATGCAAGCATTGAAGCAGGGATTTCTAAAGTGTTCCCTTATACCACCCATACCATATGTTGCTGACACTTTTTTGAAAATATTAAGAAACGATATCATAGAAAGGATGTTACCACAATTATGGACAAATCAGCCCACGCGTACACCGAGTTTGAATATAACCGGCATATGGAAGAGTTAAGAAACTTACACCAAAATGCATATGATTATGTAATTGATATCGGTCCACACAAATGGTCCCATGTACACTGTCCCAAAAGAAGGTACAGGGTGATGACAACAAATGTTGTAGAATGCATAAACTCATGCCTAAAATTTGCACAACAACTGCCTATGTTGACTCTGGCTGAGTCCATTAGGAATATACTACAACAGTGGTTTCACGATCGCTATAGAGCTGTACAATCCATACGTCATCAGTTGACCGACGCAGAACATCTTGTGATCTTAAAACGTGTGGAGAAGTGTGGTTTTATGACCGTAAATCCAGTAAACTGGAATATTTTCTCAATCAAGGGGTCTGAAAAACAGTGGATTGTTGACTTAGCCCGAAAGACCTGTACTTGTAACAAATTCTAAATGGATCATTTTTCATGTTCTCACGCACTTGCGGCCATAAGGTACATTACTTACAAGTTTTACTGTGAGGTGACTATTACTGAAATATGAAGCTTATCATTTTCAATGTTTTTTACAGGTAGCGAAACTTGAATTTGACATCTTTGTGTTCGGACTACTATAAGAGACAGACACTTATTGACACGTACGCGGTTCCTATTATGCCGGTTGGAAATCCTTTCACTTGGGTTGTGCCATCTGACATTGCTCAGATGGTGATTTTAAATCCAATCTTCAGGAGACAAGCAAGACGCCCGAGGGCTGGTCAACATGTCTCATCTTCGGAGAGGACAACTACACAATAATGTAGAAGATGTGGACAACCAGGGCATAATATCAGAAGATGTTCTAACCCACCTTTGATTAATGAAGATCCAAGTAGAGGTGTTCTCGATGAATACAGTCGTAAGGGTAGCATCTGTCATTCAATTGGACACAACAAACAGACGTGCCCTAACATGGACTCTAATAGGGAATGAATGATAAAGTTTTGATCACATTGTAAACATTTGGAATCGTATCAGATTGTAATAATTTGGAATTGTATGAGTTGTTCGTTAACTTATACTAAAATAAAATTGAAATAATATTAATGAATTTCAATGTCTTTGTACATAAAAAATGGTAGGAAATATAAAAAATATACAGCAATAAATATACAACCAATCACTAGGTGGGCCTAGAGTTACAAAAAATCTCTACAGCCATTTTCTCTCGAATGATCCTCATGTCGTCCTCTGACCAATCAAAAGGGCACCGACCCGCCAGTAAGTACTCGATAAGTCTAAACGTATGAGGACTACAGTTACCTCTGCAATTGGACACATTAAAATACGTTATAAATCGTTTTTAAATAATATTAAACCATGTGAATGAAATAGAATGTCTTACGATTTTTTTTGTTGGAGGACTGTAAAAGTTGAGACCACGCTGACCGAGAAAGACTTATTTTCCCTAGGGAACGACCGACGACCGACGACCACCTTGTCGTGCAGTGTGGAACCCTGCATCATTCAACATTGACGGTAAAAACCACCGTAATGGCCGAACTTGTTGCTTCCTGGTATGAACGGGAACATCCTGTCTCCAGGGGTCAAATATGTCCAGCTTCCAGAGAATAAGGTCGACGGTCACCACCAGCCAATGTTGGCCCCCAACGTTGTACGGTATCAGGACCTGTAATAGTATGTAAAAGGTGTTAGGTTAGGATATACGAACAGTTTATATTTTAAATCATTTCCACCGTCTAACACTTACCAAGTCAACCTAGTGCCATAGGTGTTTTCCACTCGTGGTAGCTCCACGGACCGTCTAAAGGTTCTCTTCCAACCATCTTAACTGTAACACATTCCACCTCACCGTTGTCACAGCCCCGTGAGAATCACGAGGCATCATTCTCTCCCGATGTAACAACATAAGTGACTGTACATACAATCATTGATAAATTCGTATCAATAATAAAAACCAAAAAACGAGATGCGATACCAATAATTGATAACTACTTATATAGAATTGTGTATCCAGTACGTTGATCATCTGGTTGTACATGGTGGAGAATCCTCATTGACGCTTTCGAATAATATGGAGGTATGCTTCTGTTAACGGGAAATTTGCTTAGGATGAGAAATCCCTATTAACACCCTCGAGATCACTACCACGAAAGTGATGGCCGGGGTCGGTACTGTTGGTTCCCGACCTAGTTAAGAGATAGAAGAGAGCCTGATCAATAAATGGGAGATTTATTATTGATATATTGCTTTTAAAGTAAAACTCGCTATCTTATATGCTTACAGTATCTCGAAGGTGTAGGATGGTGGTAACTCGATGCCTGTCAAATAGTGGAAATGAAGGTAGCCGTGTTCTGAATACAGAATTTGGGCATTCCTCTCCTCTTTCTATCTTATATGTTTTTGTATTTTTGTATCTGTCGTTGTCCCCCCCCCCCCCCCCTTTCTTTCATACTTGGCTTCACATATTTATATCATCCAAGTAGGTTTTTAGTTGGCGAATATTTCACCGTGATCCCATGAATCCGTTCCCTTCTTATCGTGTGGGATTCGTTATTTAAATTTGAATTGTTACTGGATTCGATGATATCGTTGACGGAGATAAGTTTGTTCCCTTATTTGAATCAAACTCTTAACTTGCATGTAAATATTGCATGGTGATGATCCTGTGTGCACTCGTGCCATGAACCTTCATGGAGATCACCCTGCCAGCTGCTTGTTGCCCCGTAGAGCGAGGTAGATTCCTGCTCTGGCTCTGTTCTTAGAAGCTTAAGATTGATTTTAGGTAGCTGGGGTAGTATGGATATAGGCGTGATTCCCCCTTTATGCCCAGCAAAGACAGTAGGCTTCTGGAGAGGTTGGTTGGCTTCTTTCGAATGTCTCTTGAGCTTGGATACTTCCTCTGGCCTTCACGGAGCGGTTGTGGAGCTCGACCTCAGAGCTGAGGTTCCCCGATAGATGGCCTGGAGAATCTCGGGTTTTAGTACTCTCGTGGGGGGCTCGTCCTGGTTACACCTGGCTTGTTTTCTGGTAGTCTTGAGGTTGAGCCGACCTTTCCTGCTCTAGCTGGGTGGCTTTACGACTTTTTCGGGCTTCGTGATTATCGGCTATGGGTGGAAAATTTCTTTTTGACCCCTGGCCAAATTTCACTATTAACAGAAGTCCCAACTGACTTGAACACCGGTGGTAGAGTTGGGGTTGGAGTCAGATTCCTTGTTTAATTGAGAAAGTTTTCTGCCATAAAGATAATTAATGAGGGTGGTAGGTTGAGCCGACCTTTCCTGCTCTAGCTGGGTGGCTTTACGACTTTTTCGGGCTTCGTGATTATCGGCTATGGGTGGAAAATTTCTTTTTGACCCCTGGCCAAATTTCACTATTAACAGAAGTCCCAACTGACTTGAACACCGGTGGTAGAGTTGGGGTTGGAGTCAGATTCCTTGTTTAATTGAGAAAGTTTTCTGCCATAAAGATAATTAATGAGGGTGAAATTTTCTCATTAATTACCCAATATTTGAATTTGAAACTGAGCGTTATTCGAAGAAATTCGGCTGCAATACGGCTCCAGGAGATCTTCCCGAGGATATCACCGATAATCCTCTATTTAAGCCGGGTTTGACCATCACTTTCTTCATACTTCCTCAAATCTCAAATTTTCAAATTTCTTCTTCCCTGTTTTCTCTACCGAATTTCCTACTTTCCTCCGCTTACTTCCAAGTCTTCCTTACCCATCAATGTCGACTTCCATAGATAGTGTTGATTCCTTGGTTGAGGGCTCTGGAGGCCCTAACCTAGCTCTTCGTAAGCAGGCGTGAGGGATTTCAAGCGATGAGGAATCTTCCCTGCTCCGCCAGCGTCGTCGTTCTAACATGAACGTCTCTAGTGGCTTTGGTTTTTCGAACTAGCCTGACAACCCTCTGAACCTATTCGACGAAGACTCTGATGTCAGGGAGAAAGTCGATACGATCTAGAGGGCTCAAGTTACAATGGCGGAGCTTCTTTCGGTGGTAACCCTTCTTTTCAAAACCAGGGTCATCCCCTACTCCACTGTCGACCCTCAGTCGATCGGCCGTATTCGGGACAAGTATGGTATTCCTAATACTGTTTCTATAACTGTCCCCCATCGGAATTATGATATTTTTAGCCAGCCCAAAGACGTGATCCCTATCCATATTGCGGCTTTCGAGAGCGGGGTGAGACTCCCTCTTCACCCCACCCTTCAGCGGGCTCTCAATGCCCTTCAGTTGGCTCCGCTTCAACTGACGTCTGGCTTCTGGAGGCATCTAGTCGGCTTCCTAGTATTATGGAGGGAGCAGTACGAGATGACCAACGTAACCAGGGAGCCCGGGGTTGAGGAGCTCACCTTTCTTTTCCAGATAGGCAGCCTGGCTGGGGTTTCACGAGGCCAGTTCTATGTCAAGGCCAAAAATAGGCTCAACTTTGTCATCCCCAGGGCTTCAAAGAAGGACCCCGCTTGGAAAGAATAATGGGTACTAGCGGAGGGAGACTGGGGGAGCTTTGTCTTCATTGGTGGGTATGAGCTCGAGGTTCCTACCGCCTTCAGTGACAAACCTACATGGTGTCGGGATTCTTTACCCGCTGAGTCTGAAGTCGTGTTGAAAACCATCCTGGGTCTGAATTACTTGAATCTGAAGTTTCCAACCGCTGACCCCTTCGATTCCCGCAGAGTAAACAAGTACCTGTGGATATCCGGTGCTACCCCTCGTAAGTATCTCGATTTATCTTGTGTTTTTTTATGGTTCATTTCTCACAACCCTGATTCCTCTTTCTAACAGTGTTTGTTGTCACTTTAGTTTCTCTTAAAGCCCGGCGAGCTGAGATCCCTCCTCTTTCTTTCAGATCGTTCCCGGGAGCTCTCTCAGATGTTCCGAAGAAAAGGGGATCAACCACTAAGGCAGTTGCCCCACTCATTTCTTCCCCCTCACCTTTCCAAGTGAAATCCAAGATGACACTTTTTGCATCTCGGGGCGTAAAGGCTCTAAGCCGAGGCGGGTCTGCCTCCCAAGTTGCCAACAAGTCTGCTCTTGCTCTCTCTAGTAGTCTCTGCTTTAATCGATGCTCCTCGAGTCACATTATCCCTTTTCGATGATTCAGTTGTAACCCGAGCAGTTGAGGTTCCCAGGGAGCCCGATGTCGATATCCCTAAGGTCGCCTCTTCTCGCCCCCATCAGCAATCGAGCTCGACGGGTCAGGACGAGGTCCTGAAGCAATTTATTGCATCCTGTCCAGGTGGCGGGCTTTCTGGGATGACCGCAATGCCCGTGGACATCATGATTACCAAAGGGTCCGCCCTTCTAGCTGAGGTAACCGTCGCTTTTACTTCTTCATTCAACATTTTGATTTGCCATTTTCTAACATGATTTTCCTTTGCAGGCTTTCAAGTTTCAGGTGGCTATGGGGCATGAGGTAGCCTTCCTCCGTGATCGGGCATCCAAGGCTGAGGCTAAAGCTGAGCGAGCCATAGGGTTGCTTACGCGGGCTCAGACCCTGGTCCAAGAGATGACCTTCAGCCAACAAGGAATGGAGATGCAGCTAGCTGATCTTCAATACGACCATAAGAGGTTGAAACGGGCTTTTGATCATGAGTCCCTCTGGTCGAGGTGGATGCCTCTTTTAACGAAGGGTACTTCTATGCCTCTTATCATGTGGTAGAGGCTCTTTCTCCCCGTTCGATCTCTCTAGCATCGTTGGTTGGGATAGAGAAGAGGTTATGCCACGGGCTGCGGAGATGTCTCACCCCAAAAATGATGGAGCCGGTCCTTTCGGAGAGGGAGCTGGGAAACAGTTAGAGGTGTCAGATCTGCCTCCTCTTGTTCCAGCCTTTCCAACACATGAATCTTTGAGGGGGGCTCAAACCAGAGAGCTAGAATGAGGCATTGCTGAAGCCCGAGACCTCCTCGCAATGCTTTCAGGAGTGGAGTCGACAGAAGGTGGGAACTTGCCTGACACAGTGGCCAGCCTTCTTGATGCAGCCATACCGCTTGAAGTTATGACAGTGATCAATGAAATCGTGGAGGAAGATCCTACGGGCACCGAGGCAGCCGGGGCTGATCCCTAGGAGGGAGTGGCGGAAGCTGTAGATGCAGCTGATCAGGATGAGCTGCGACTAGAGAGAGGAGCAGGGGGCGAGGTCCATTCTGTGGAGGAGGAAGCTGAAGGCCCTTAGGAAGACAAAGAAGCTTGAGTTCTCTACCATGTGATCTATTTTGAATGCCCGGAAAATGGGATGGGTATCCCATCTTCAACTGTGTTTGCCATTTTATCTTTGCTTTTGTAGCCCGGAACCAGGGATTGGGTCCCCCTTGCTTGTTGTAGCCTAGTTGGGGAATAGGCTCCCCTTTTAATAATAAAGTCTCAATTTTAGATCTACCTCTCTTCCCGGCTTGTATGCAGTTACTTGATAGTAAAATTTAATCTCGAATCTAACTCTGGCTTGTATATGCTTACTTGATCTCCCTCTATGTCCAACTTTTATATCGAAACGAGCTATCTTTGGGAAAAACAGGATGAGAAAACCGTTTAGCGTCAGGCTTCCTGACTAACGAGTTTTGCAGATCAATTTCCTTAGTTGATAGTCCCCTAGTTGGATTGTAGGCCTGTTATAGTGGGTGACCACGTATCAAGGAAAAAATAGTTAGTAGCAATAACCGGGACACTTAGAGCTCAAGTAAATCAAGCCCTCCATCCCTGAGCCTTTTCAGAGGGTTGTATCCCAAGTATATAGTTAAGTAAAGAACTGTTTAGCCCCTTCTTAGGCTTGAGATCATGAGGGCTTCCGCGCTTTCAAGTTTGATTCCTTCTTTGAGGGAGTGGTAGCCCGACCAAGGCATCAGGAGGGCTATCTAGTTATTTCCTGGTCTTGAGATTTGGATGGCAACCATGCTCTTACACTCAAATCATTCTTGGGGGTGGTAGCCCGACCAAGGCATCATGAGGCCTATCTAGCTATTTCCTGGTCTTGAGATCTGGATGGTAACTATGCTCTTACACTCAGATCCTTATTGGGGGTGGTAGCCCGACCAAGGCATCAGGAGGGCTATCTAGCTATTTCCTGGTCTTGAGATCTGGATGGCAACTATGCTCTTACACTCAGATCCTTCTAGACGGGGGGTAATGCCCGACCGAGGCATCAGGAGTAGCGAGGGGGCTTCTCCGGCTTACTTCTGGTCTTGAGGCGGTAATGTCGAAACATTCCATGTAGACCCAAATCATTGTAGGACATAGTTGAAGAAGGAGTAAGCAAGAAAAAGCAAGCTTTATTGATAAAGAAGAAGGAGTACACTACTATCAGAAAAATAAAAGAAGCTACTCGGAGGTCGCCAAGGGTGTCAATTCGGGTTGGCAGGTCGTATTTGGGTCAACCCGAACACGACACGATTAATTTTGGGTTGACCCAAACACGACACGATTAATAAACAGGTCACACCCCCTTGACCCAAACACGACACGATTTTTTTTAAGTCAACCCGTACGCGACACGAATAACCCGTTTAATAAATGGGTTTGACGGGTCGTGTCCCGTTTAGATGACCCATTTAGATACCTGTTTAGATGACCCATATAACATTTTAATACTAATTTCAATATTTCACTAAAATACATATTAATAATAAAATTTTAGGAAAAGTAATTAGTACATTAATTCAAATACATCCTCAATCCATATAAATAATTCAAAACAATAATTAAGATATTCAAACACAAAAATAAATCCATAAGTCCACAAAAATGATAATTAACAAATTCAAATGCAAATATAAATCCATCAGTCCATAAGTTCGTAATAAAATATGTAAAACCCATGTCTTTCAGGCCCAATTGAAAGGCCCAATTTGAAAAAATATATATATAAACAATGGGATAAGCGTGAAGCAGAAAAGGCATCAGGTGAGTAAGCCTAAACGAATTGCATGGCTAACAGGCAGCTGTGAGCTTGGTTAATTAGCTCACAACTTCAGCTGTGTCCTTCCATAAGTATATATATTGGAGGATAAACGTTGAGAGCTAGAAAGCATTAGAATCCAGCGGAAGAAAGGAAAGAGAAGAAAGAAAAGAGAATGAGAAGTCAGTGAAGCTCTCTCTCGTGATTATAGATTTCAGTTGATTCTTCTTTGATATCCAGTTTCTAATTGGATCTTGTGATTGATAGGGAAAGAAGACGAAGGGAACCTAGCATATTCAGTCTGAATTAAGCTTGACTTCTAAGTTGTGAGTGAATTAAATTTCAGTTTTGTTTTTAACTCAAGTTTACAGTTTTATGCTTTAATTGCTGCAAATCATTTTAAGCTTTTTATTGCTTTTTATGATTGATGGTGAGTATACAGAGAACTGAAAGTATATATTTTATGCTTATATTAGCATTCAGAATCAGTATATTATTTTTATGAATTATCAAGAAGAGATTATGATTTTTATAAAAGCACCATGTATGTACCTTCCCCAGTTATGATTATGGTTGGCTTTTGGGGCCGTTCTACACATGTGTATGTCATGAGTCGCTCTGCAAGTGCATGACCAGAGAAAGAGTAATTGAGTCGCTCTGCACTTGTATGACCAGAGAGTCGCTCTGCCCGAGCATGACCAGAGAAAGAGTAATTGAGTCGCTCTGCACGGGTATGACCGGAAGTTATTCATGACTCGGCGTTTGCCCGAAGTATTTCGGCTTACGTTTTGAGGATATCCCCAGTATGAATTTGGTGCAGATTAAGATTTTATAAAGTATCTTACTCTTGTTTAGAAAAGTGATGCATTCAGTTTATTCAGTTTATTAAGTATGAAAATAGATATATTATCTTATACCATGTATTACTGAATGCTTATTGTAAAGTGGTTTTAGAAAAGTGTTTTTAAAAGTTTTCATTCACTCACTGGGCGTTAGCACTCATCCTTTCACTCTTAAATATTTATCCAGGTAGCTGCTCGGTTGTGCAGACTCAGAAGTTTTGAGGTGGGCCACTCGATGACATCATGAAGCATAAAAGTCATGTATTTTAAATTTTCATGTATATATTTAGAAATATGAGGTAGGCGTGATCGGAACGGTAGGCATGGTCGGGACTGTAAAGTGGTCAGGAGGGTAGGCATGGTCAGAACGTGGTCGGAATTCTACTCGATCTGTTCGGCCTACTCGGCCCACTTGACCTACTCAGCCCACTTAACCTACTCGGACCACATGGCCTATTCGGTCTACTCTGCCTACTCGGGTTTCTTACTCGGCATGGACTGGTTACTTAGTTTTTATAGTGGTAGGTTTTTGGTCCGATCGGTCAATTTTGACACTTTTTGTAACGAACGAAAATATGAAAAGAAATTGCAATTATGTACATTTTGTACTCTCCAATATTTTCCTTGCATTTATTTATGTTTTAAAAGCGAAGTATTTCTTATGGAAATCTTAGTAGAAAGTCCTTTTATCATGATAGTAAAAGGGCAGCCCACAGGGCCTCCCTCGTACTCAAGAGAGGAGTCGGGGTGGGTCCTATCAACTTGATATCAGAACACGGTTTATAATTCCTTAGACCACAGAGTAATTGTTTGCATTTAGTTTCATACATTTTAGCATAACTTTGATTTTGTAACAGCATCATGCGTCGAGTTGGCGGTCTACGCACCAGACCGGTAGCTAACCTTGGAGAGAGGAGTGGTAACCAAGGTGAAAAAGAGATAGAATCACACCCTCAACCACCTATAGCCCAATCTCATGTACAGGAACCTAGGGAGGAACCAATGGATAGAATTGCAGAACTGTTGACTGCGATGGTTCAGTACCAAACACGAGTGCTTGAAAATTCAATTGAGCGTGTACGAAAGTTGGGAGCTACAAATTTTGATGGAATTGGAGATCCTGATAGTGCTAGTTCTTGGTTGAATGAACTAGAATGTGTATTGGAAGTTATGAGGTGCACCGATGAACAGAAGGTTTCTTTTGCTACGTTTTTTCTAAAGGAAAAAGCATATGATTGGTGGGCCTCAGTTCAACGAAGAACTCCTGAAGGAATTATTTGGAAGGATTTTAAGAAGCAGTTTAATGATCATTATTATCCCCGTTTCTATCAAGATTTAAAAAGAGCTGAATTTTTCAAATTAGTATAGGGATCTATGACAGTAGAAGAGTATGAGAAGAAATTTACAGAACTTTCGAGGGTTGCTCTGTATGTAGTCGCTGATGAAGAAAATAAGTGTAGAAAATTCGAAGATGGACTTCGATCGGAAATTAAGACAATAGTGACTACTTCTGGACATGTTGAGTTTGTTAAGTTGTTTGAAGCTGCATTGAGAGTGGAGAGAGGCCTTAGTGACTCTCGCAGATTTGAACAACAGAAGCAAAAGCGCAGTAACTGGTCAGCAGGGGGCTCTTATAGCAAAATTCCTAAGGCAATAGGCAGTTTTTCAGGTCAGACTAGTAATTATCAACAGAGTCGTGGACCTGGTTCTAGCCAAGCCTCAGTCCAGCAACCAATGGGTAGTCGGCAACCGAGTGTTAGTATGGGTAGAGGTTGGCATCCTTTATGTAAGACTTGTGGAAAACACCATGATGGTGAGTGTATTTAGGGAGATCAGGTTGTTATCAATGTGGGCAGCTTGGACATTTAAAAAGGGATTGCCCCGAGTTAGTTCAGGGAGGCAATGAAGAAAGAAAGATAGGATTTCAACCAATGCAAAGTGGCGCTGGTCAGATTCAAGGACAAAGGGGATCCCGAGTAGGAGGATCTACAACTACAGGGAAAACCAAAGTTAGTACAGTAGGGGTTGAAGGCAACTAACAGAGAGGTCAGTCGGGTAGACCTCGTACTCATGCAAGGGTTTTTGCTATGACTCAGCAAGATGCCGAGACCACTCCAGATGTCGTTACAGGTATGTTAACAATTTTTGGCCACGATGCTTATGTTCTCATTGATCCTGGATCTACTCATTCTTTTGCATCTCGATCTTTTATGGTGTATGCGGATGTAGAATTAAGACCATTAGATTCTAGTATGGTAGTGGCTACACCTACTGGTGAATCTTTATTGGCTGAGAATATATATAGAAACAGTAAGGTCATAGCCGGTAAGCATGAGCTACATGTTGATTTGATTCTGCTTGATATACATGATTTTGATGTTATTTTGGGAATGGATTGGCTGGCTA
Source organism: Dipteronia dyeriana (assembly GCA_032871835.1). Lineage (NCBI taxonomy): Eukaryota > Viridiplantae > Streptophyta > Magnoliopsida > Sapindales > Sapindaceae > Dipteronia > Dipteronia dyeriana. Next base: position 14,582,214 of record CM065298.1, on the reverse strand, counting down.
TACACCATGCTACTGTAGATTGTTTTCGAAAAGAGGTAAAATTTACACTTCAAGGAGAGTCGGATGTTATTTTTTGTGGCGAACGTCGGATTCTTTCTTCTTGTGTTATTTCTGCTATTGTTGTCTGACGGTTGTTCAGGAAACAATGTTCAGCTTATTTGGATTATGTAATTGATACTCGGGATAGTGAGGTAAGATTAGAAGATATATCGGTGGTAAGAAAATTTCTAGAATTATTTCCTAAAGATCTTCATGGATTACCACCAGATAGAGACATTGAGTATGTGATAGATTTGGTCCCAGGCACAACTCCAATTTCTATTCCACCTTATAGAATGGCTCCAACTGAATTGAAAGAGTTGAAGATTCAATTAGAAGAATTGGTGAACAAGAATTTATTAAACCTAATGTGTCACCATGGGGAACGCCAGTTTTGTTTGTTAAGAAGAAAGATGGAACGTTACATTTATGCATCGATTACCGGCAATTGAATAAAGTAACGGTGCGTAATAAATACCCACTCCCACGCATTGATGACTTATTTGATCAGCTTCATGGAGCAAAGGTATTCTCCAAAATATATTTGCGAACAGGTTATCACCAATTGAGGATTAGAAACTGTGATATACCAAAGACGGCTTTCAGAACTCGTTATGGGCATTATGAGTTTCTAGTTATGCCATTTGGATTAACAAATGCTCCAGCAGCTTTTATGGATTTGATGAATAGGGTATTTCATCCTTATCTAGACAAATTTATTATCGTGTTCATTGATGACATTTTGATTTATTTTAAGGATGATGTGGAGCATACATAGCATTTAGAGATTATTCTACAGGTCTTGAGAGAGAATCAACTTTATGCCAAATTTAGTAAGTGTCAATTCTGGATCGATAGAGTTACATTTTTGGGCCATGTGATTTCTGGTGATGGTATTTATGTTGATCCTCAAAAGGTTGAAGCTATAGTGAATTGGGAACGACCAATCAATGTGACAGAAATTAGAAGTTTCTTGGGTTTAGCAAGTTACTATCGAAGATTTGTAGAGGGATTTTCTAAAATAGCTTCACCATTAACAAGATTGACTCAAAAGGATGTGAAGTTTGAGTGGTCAGAAGCTTATGAAAAGAGTTTTCAAAAACTCAAGGAGAGATTGACTTCTGCTCCAATACTTGCTCTTCCAACCAGAAATGATGGATTTGTTGTTTACAGTGATGCATCTAAACATGGTTTGGGTTGCGTTTTGATGCAACATGGGAAAGTGATAGCTTATGCATCAAGACAATTTAAGAAGCATGAAAAGAATTACCCAACCCATGATCTAGAGCTTGCTGCAGTGGTGTTTGCACTGAAAATTTGGAGGCATTACTTATATGGACTTACTTGTCAGATTTATACAGATCATAAAACCTTACAATATCTTTTCACTCTAAAAGAACTGAATTTAAGACAAAGAAGATGGATTGAGTTGATTAAAGATTATGATTGTACGATTGAATATCATTCTGGTAAGGCAAGTGTGGTGGCAGATGCACTCAATAGAAAGTCTTCAAGTTCTATGGCTCATTTGAGGATGAATTGGAAGGTAAATCATCTTCAGCTTCCATTATTAGCTGAATTAAGAATGTTGAGAGTTAAGCTAGAAGCACGAGATTGTGGAGCATTACTAGCTACCTTTCAGGTTAAACCTATTTTGATTGATCGTATACGGGAATTGCAAACTCAAGATTCTTATTAAGTTAAAAAAGTGATGGTACGTTGGTTCTAAGTAACAGACCGTGTGTACCAAATATTAAGGAACTCAAGGATGAAATTTTAGAGGAAGCTCACTCTTCAGCTTATGCAATGCATCCAGTAAGTACTAAGCTGTATCGTACTTTGAAAGAACATTACTGGTGGCAAGGTATGAAAAGAGAGATAGCAGAATTCATCTCTAAATGTTTGATTTGTCAGCAAGTCAAGGCAGAACATCAGAAACCAGCAGGACTATCACAACCACTTCCTATTCCCGAATGGAAATGGGAACATGTTACCATGGATTTTGTGGTAGGACTCCCTCGTAGTCAGAGTGGTCACGACAGTGTATGGGTGATCGTTGATCGACTTACAAAGTCTGCACATTTTCTGCCAATCTGTAGTACTTACTCTCTTGACAAATTAGCCAAAATTTATGTGGATGAAATAGTTCGTCTTCATGGCGCACCAGTATCCATAGTATCAGATAGAGATCCTCGGTTTACATCTAGATTTTGGCCCAGTTTACAATAAGCTTTGGGAACTAGATTGCATTTTAGTACTGCTTTTCACCCACAGACTGACGGTCAATCGGAGCGTACTATTCAGACATTAGAGGATATGCTTCGAGCTTGTGTGATGGATTTCAAAGGTAGTTGGGATGTACATATACCTTTGATAGAATTTGCCTACAATAACAGTTATCAGGCTAGCATTGAAATGGCACCTTATGAAGCTCTGTATGGGAGACAATGCAGAACACCACTGTGTTGAGATCAATCGGAGCGTACTATTCAGACATTAGAGGATATGCTTCGAGCTTGTGTGATGGATTTCAAAGGTAGTTGGGATGTACATATACCTTTGATAGAATTTGCCTACAATAACAGTTATCAGGCTAGCATTGAAATGGCACCTTATGAAGCTCTGTATGGGAGACAATGCAGAACACCAGTGTGTTGAGATGAAGTAGGCGAGAGAAAGTTGTTAGGTCCAGAACTTGTTCAAGTTACAACAGAAAAGATTAAAATAATCAGAGACAGACTAAAGGTTGCTCAAGATAGGCAGAAAAGCTATACAGATAAAAGGAGAAGGGAACTTGAATTTAAAGTAGGTGACTATGTATTCCTACGAATTTTGCCTTGGAAAGGTATACTTCGATTTGGAAGACGTGGTAAGTTAAGTCCACGATACATTGGTCCGTATGAGATCATTGCCCGGGTAGGAGAAGTGGCATACCGTTTAGCGTTGCCTTCAGAGTTTTCAAGAATTCATGATGTATTTCATGTTTCTATGCTTCGAAAATATATAGTCCACCCTACACATGTTTTAACCAAGCAACCAGTGAAGTTAAAAGAAGATTTAACTTATGAAGAGGAACCTATTGAGATTCTAGATAGAAGGGAACAAGTATTACGTACTAAGGTTATTCCTCTTGTAATAGTGTTATGGAGAAATCATGCAGTGGAAGAGGCGACTTGGGAACATGAAGATCAGATACGGATTCAGTATACCCATCTGTTTCAACTAAGTGAGTAAATTTCGAGGACGAAATTCTATGGAGGGGTGAATTGTAAAACCCATGTCTTTCAGACCCAATTGAAAGGCCCAATTTGAAAAAAAAAAATGGGATAAGCGTGAAGCAGAAAAGGCATCAGGTGAGTAAGCCTAAACGAATTGCTTGGCTAACAGGCAGCTGTGGGCTTGGTTAATTAGCTCACAACTTCAGCTATGTCCTTCCATAAGTATATATATTGAAGGATAAACGTTGAGAGCTAGAAAGCATTAGAATCCAGCGGAAGAAAGGAAATAGAAGAAAGAAAAGAGAATGAGAAGTCAGTGAATCTCTCTCTCGTGATTATAGATTTCAGTTGATTCTACTTTGATATCCAGTTTCTAATTGGATCTTGTGATTGATAGGGAAAGAAGACGAAGTGAACATAGCATATTCAGTCTGAATTAAGCTTGACTTCTAAGTTGTGAGTGAATTAAGTTTCAGTTTTGTTTTTAACTCAAGTTTACAGTTTTATGCTTTAATTGCTGCAAATCATTTTAAGCTTTTTATTGCTTTTTATGATTGATGGTGAGTATACAGAGAACTGAAAGTATATATTTTATGCTTATATTATCATTCAGAATCAGTATATTATTTTTATGAATTATCAAGAAGAGATTATGATTTCTATAAAAGCACCATGTATGTACCTTCCCCAGTTATGATTATGGTTGGCTTTTGGGGCCGTTCTACACATGTGTATGTCATGAGTCGCTCTGCAAGTGCATGACCAGAGAAAGAGTAATTGAGTCACTCTGCACGGGTATGACCAGAAGTTATTCATGACTCGGTGTTTGCCCAAAGTATTTCGGCTTACGTTTTGAGGATATCCCCGGTACGAATTTGGTACAGATTAAGATTTTATAAAGTATCTTACTCTTGTTCAGAAAAGTGATGCATTCGGTTTATTCAATTTATTAAGTATGAAAATAGATATATTATCTTATATCATGTATTACCGAATGCTTATTGTAAAGTGGTTTTAGAAAAGTGTTTTTAAAAGTTTTCATTCACTCACTGGGAGTTAGCGCTCATCCTTTCACTCTTAAATATTTATCCAGGTAGTTGCTCGGTTGTGCGGACTCAGAAGTTTTGAGGTGGGCCACTCGATGACATCATGAAGTATAAAAGTCATGCATTTTAAATTTTCATGTACATATTTAGAAATATGAGGTAGGCATGGTCCGGATGGTAGGCATGGTCGGGACGGTAGGCATGGTCGGGACTGTAAAGTTGTCGGGAGGGTAGGCATGGTCAGAACGTGGTCGGAATTCTACTCGGTCTGTTCGGCCTACTCGGCCCACTTGACCTATTCGGCCCACTTGACCTATTCGGCCCACTTGACCTACTCGGCCCACTTGACCTACTCGGCCCACATGGCCTATTCGGTCTACTCTGCCTACTCGGGTTTCTTACTCGGCCTTTTCAGTTTTCCACTTGGGATGGACTGGTTACTTAGTTTTTATAGTGGTCGGTTGTTGGTCTGATCGGTCAATTTTGACACTTTTTGTAAAGAACGAAAATATGAAATGAAATTGCAATTATGTACATTTTGTACTCTCCAATATTTTCCTTGCATTAATTTATGTTTTAAAAGCGAAGTATTTCCTATGAAATCTTAGTAGAAAGTCCTTTTATCATGATAGTAAAAGTTCAGTCCACAGGGTCTCCCTCGTACTCAAGAGAGAGGAGTCGGGGTGGGTCCTGTCAAAATAAAAATCCACAAGTTCATAATAATAGCATAATAAAATAAGAACCAACAAGTTCTTAATAGCTTCCGATATTCAAATACCAAAACAAAAATCATTGATGTTAACACAAAATATGTGATCAGGAACTCTTCTTCTTCTTGTCCATAAACCTATAATCGAAGATAACTTTAAGACATTAGATAATAACTTACAAGTTTGAAGATATTAAAAAAAATACTTTAAACAAGTGTAATATGATTTTACCACTAATCGCCCAGTTGAGAAGTGGCACTTTCGGTAGATGGACCTAGACTATCCTCGATTGTCAAATTCAAAATTTCTTCACAAATTTCTTCCACTTCAAGACTTTCACTCACTACAAAGTACAAACAATAATATAAAAGTATTGATAAAATGAACATTAGACAATATATTAACAAAGTGAGAAATAGACACTAGGTAATAAAAAAGGTTATCATTGTCTATTTGCATCCAATCTCTAGTGCAAACAATAGCCTCCACCACATCCGGTTTTAGTAAACTCCAATACCGATCAAGGACTCGACCACCAACACTAAAGACAAGTTATGGATTCAAGACATGAAACTGATAACAGAAAAGTTAATGGTCATCATATAGACTAATTAATAGACTAATTGTGCATGTTGTAGCTTTAGCTGATATTTTTTTGTTTATGTATCAATGTATAATTATCAGGTTGAAAGAAAGATTGATTTGGTATATGGAGGAGGAAGTGTAGGTTTTGTAAATTTCATAATATCACTAGACAAGGAACTTCAATATTATTAAAAAAAATATCCTCATCCATCTTACTTCAAAAAGTTTTGTAAATTGACTATATTAAAATAACTATCATTAATTTTAACAAGTTCAACTAGTAGAGTTTCTTGGCATCATGTTGAAGACCTGAAGTCAAATTTTGTCTTCAACAATGTGTGATTTTATTAAATTGAAGAAGACTCACGGTCACACACCACCAATAGACAAAAGAGAAAAGCAATCTACCACTTCATAATTTCAGATAAACAAGATCCCATTACAAATCCGCATGACTAGTCAACTTTCTGAACTAAGCCCAGATGCTACATAACACCATACAACAACTACCCTTCCTTTTCAAATTAAACACATAAAATTCAAAGCTAAAAACTGGTCCATTCCTAACTACTTTGTCAACACTTCATTGTTTAGCAACCAGACTATTATATTTTCATCTAATACATAACACACTTCAATAGAATATCACAACCTTCAATAATCAACGCAAAACAAAGTCTCAAATAAATTTCTTCTAAACTGATGAGATTCGATATCACTTGTAACCCTAGAAATTCCCTTCCGTTTCACACAAATTATAAATAAAATAAAAACCCAAATCGACCCTATTATAACTTCGCAAACACTATTAACCATTAATAAATATGCAAATAATTCAGTCCACAATATTGTTTAACACTTTAACTGACATATTTCAGGGAACTTGAAAGCAAAAAATACCGAAAATCGGAATACAAATCTGAAGCACAAAATGCTAACTGACATACAAAATGCTAACAAGTCTGGAACACAAATCGGAACAGAAATTTAAAAAAAAAAAAGCAAAATAAAAAATGAATAAAAAGAAGAGGTCGACTCTTACTAGTGATGCGGCCGTAGACGGAGAGAGTTACAGATCGGTGGAGGGCCGGAGGCCAGCGAGAGGAGAAGAGAAGCGTTTGTTATGTCTGAAGAGAAGATAAGAGAAACGGTTGTTATGTCTAAGAGTCTGTGAATTTAGGTTTAGGCCTTTAGGGTTTCACAACTTTCTTTATATAGTATATCTATAATTTACATATATGCCCCTTATTATTAAATTTCCAATTTTACCCTTACTAATCGTGACAACCCGTAACCCATTAAGCTGAACCCGAATACGACACGATTATTAAACGGGTTAAGTGGGTTGACCCGTTTAACCTCAACGCAAACCAGTAGTAAATGGGTTCGTCTCGTGTCGACCCGTCTTGTCGTGACCCATATTGACACCCCTAGGTCGCCTGCCCCTGAGTCCTTTGTTCAAGGGTAGAATTTCCTTAGGTGATCCGCATTCCAAGTATGGTCGATGAGTCGACCATCCATATCCTCGAGCTTGTATGCCCCATTACGGATCACCATCTTTATTAGGTAGGGTCCTTCCTAATTGGGCCCTAAGACCCAGTCTGACCTATTCCTGGTGTTCAACATCACTTTCTTGAGGACTAGTTCCCCCTCTTTAAAGCTTCGGGCTTTAACCCTCATGTTGAAATACCTGGCAATTCTGCCCTGGTAGATCGTTACCTTCTCAGTTATTTGTTCTTGCTTCTCCTCCAATAGGTCCAAGCTAACTCGGAACTTGCTTTCATTACTCCTCGGTTCGAATCGTTGGACTCTAAAGGAGGTCAGCTTGTGTTCTATAGGTAGGACTGCTTCAACTTCGAAGGCCAGTGAGTATGGCATTTCCCCGGTAGTTGTTCTCCTTGTGGTGCGGTAAGCCTAGAGCACCTCGGGAAGCTCCTCCACCCTATCTGCCTTTCTTTTGTTGTAGCTTTTTCTTCAACAATTTCTTGATGGTTTTGTTCGTGGATTCCACCAAACCATTGGTCTGAAGGTGGGCTACCAAAGCAAACCGAAGGTCGATTCCTAAACCTTAGCAGAAATCTCTGAATCGACCATTATCGAACTGTTTTCCGAGGTCGGTTATGATGGCAAGAGGGGTTTCAAACCTGTAAACTACATTGGTCTTGATAAACCTTGTTGTGTTCTCTTCCGATATCTGAGAGAGTGGTTCGGCTTTAACCCATCTTGTGAAGTAGTCAATTGCTACGATAGCATGCTTGGCCTATCCCAGAGCTGTAGGAAGTGGTCCAATCAAATCGACTCCCCACATAGCAAAGGGGTATGGCGAGCTAAAGGACGATAAGCGCTCCGGAAAGAGGTGACTCAAGTTGGCGGCCTTCTGGCACGCCTCGCAGGTTTGCACCAAGTTCTTAGCATCTTGATGGATGGTCGGCCAGTAATTCCCCATGTGGAGAACCTGATATGCCAAGGCCTCTTCGTCAATATGGTTCCCGTATTCCTCGGAATGAACCTCTCTTAAAGCCCACTTGGCATCTTATGGGTGTAGACATCGGAGCAAGGGAAGGGATTTCCCCCTTCGGTATAAATACCCATCCACCATATAATACCGAATCGAGAGCCTTTTAACCCTCTTAGCTCGGTCGAGCTCCCTGGGGAGTTTCCCGTACTGTAGATATTCAGCTATTGGATCCATCTAGCATGGTTGTCGGTCCAAGGGTATAAGCATCCTTACCAGTCATAATGCTAGGTAGGGGGATTACTTGAAGAAGGACTCTGTGAGGTAGGGTCTGGCCACCAGCAGCTATCTTAGCTAGGACGTCAGCCCGATGATTTAGCTGTCGAGGTATCTGCTAGATTCTGAACCCCTTAAATCTGGTCTTGAGTTGTTGCACCAGTTTCAAGTAAGCGATCATGTTATCCCCTTTGGCCTGATAATCCCCGGAAACTTGGTTGACGACGAGTGAAGAGTCGCTCTTGATATTCAGGTAATCAACCCCGAGCTCCGTGGCAGCTTTTATCCCAGCTAGCAGGGCTTCGTATTCCACTTCATTGTTCGTGGCTTTAAATTCGAACCTGAAACAATGGCAGCAGTCAGTTCCTTCTGGGTCGATGAGGACTATGCCCGCTCCTCCTTCAGACTGCCCGGAAGCTCCGTCAGTGTAGAGAGTTCATGACTCGCAGCCCTCCGGCCAGTTATCGGATTCTGGAATCCTCTCAAGGGTGACATCTGTTACCTGCGGGGGTTGTCTGATCTGAAAGTACTGAAAGCTCGGCTACAAAGTCCGCTAGTGCTTGAGCTTTTATCACGGTCCTAGGTTTATACTTTAAATCAAACTGGGTAAGCTCTAGGGCCCATAGAACCAGCCTTCCAGAAACATCCGGCCTTTGTAAGAACTGACAGAGGGGTTTGTCCGTCACCACTGCTATTGAATGAGCATGAAGTAAGGACGGAGTTTCCTTACCGAGATCACCAAGGCATAAGCAAGCTTTTCTAACATAGTATAGTTCTTTTCAGGCTTTGTTAGAGCGTGACTCACATAGTAGATAGGTCGCTGGATCTTGTACCCGCATTTCTTGACCAAGGCCCCACTCACAGCGGTTTCTAAAATGGCCAAGTATATTTGAAGCTCTTCTCCAGGATTTGGCTTGCCCAGCAGTGAAGGGCTTGTTAGGTATCTTTTCAAAGCTTGGAAAGCCTGTTCGCTCTCCTGATCCCACTTCATGTTTCTTCCCTGCTTGATAGCTTTGAAGAATGGTAGGCACTTATCGGTAGATCGGGAGATGAACCTGTTGAGCGCTGCTACTTGAACGGTCAAGGCTTGAACCTGTTTAAGAGATGTGGGGGATTATAGATCCAGGATAGCCATGATTTTTTCTGGGTTAGCCTCTATGCCTCTCTCGTGGACCATGAAGCCCAGAAACTTCCCCGTAGTTACCCCAAAGGTGCATTTGGAAGGGTTCAACCTCATCTGGTATTCCCTTAGGATCATGAAGGTCCTACGAAGGTCATCCAAGTGTCCTTCCGAGGTTGAATATTTAGTGATCATGTCATCGATGTACACCTCTATCGACCTTCCGATTTTAGGCTTGAACAAACGGTTAACTAACCGCTGGTAAGTAGCTCCGGTGTTTTTAACCCCGAAGGACATCACCTTGTAACAGTACAGGCCTTGTACGGTGATGAAGCTGGTCTTTTCTTGGTCCATGGGATGCATCATAATCTGATTGTAGCTGGAAAACGCATCCATGAAGCTCAGGAGCTTGTTCCAGGAGGTAGAATCGACCAGCTGATCAATTTTTGGCATAGGGAAACTGTCATTCGGGCATGTCCGATTGAGGTCGGTGTAGTCTACGCACATGTGCCACTTCCCATTCGCCTTTGTGACCATGACCATATTGGCAATCCATTCGGGGTAGCCGGCCTCTTTAATGAAGCCTGCCTGGGTTAGTTTTTTGACCTTTTCCTAAACCGCCAAATTTCTTTCCGTGTTGAAGTGGCACATTTTCTGTTTGACGGGCTTAAAGGTCGGATCCACCTCCAGTCGATGTACTGTTAATGTCATCGGGATCCCTGGTATCTCGCATGACTCCAAGCGAAGATATCATTGAATTCTGTGAGGAGCCTAATCAAGCCCTCTTTTATTCCTGGCTCAAGGGTAGCTCCTATCTTGACGACCTTCGAGAGATCGATTTGTCAAACAGAAATCTCCTCTAACTTATCGACTGGATGGCCGATGGACCATTCCCTTCTCGGTTCTTCCATGTCGAGCACCACAAGGCCTTTTACGGGAAAATCGGTGAAGCCCGCGTCTCCCAGGTTTAGTGCTAAGGTTATCCCACCTTGGATAGTTGTTACTTGGGCAAGTTGTTTAGCTAGAGCTGCTGGGTTGGATGATACTGCGTAGCATTTCCTAGCTGCTTACTGATCACCCTGAACCTCCCCCATATTGTCTCTTACCGGGAACTTCAGGACATTGTGGTAAATAGAGAGGACCCTTTTCAAGGATGACAGAAATGGCCTCCCTAATATTGCATTGTAGAACGATGGGGTGTCCACCACCACGAAGTCGGTCATGGTGTTTTGATGGAGAGGTATGGCTCTGATAATCACTGGTAGGATTTTTGATCCTACAGGAGTGATGGAGTCCCCAGTGAACCCATATAACGGAGTAGTGCAGCTGTTGTAGCACCATTGCTTCAAGTTTAGTTTTTCCAAGGTGTCTTTGAACAGAACGTCGACGCTACTACCTGTGTCGACCAGCACGCGGTGCACCATAAAGTTGGCAATTTGTATTGTGATGACCATGGGGTCATCATGTGGTTGCACGGTGTTATAGACATATGCTTAGGTGAAAATGATCTGTGACAGCTGTGAGGGGTTGGTCGGTCTTTGGTCGACCTTGAAGATATCCCGCCCCTCGTCCGTACGAGGGATCTTCCTCGCATGGTTTTTCCTAGAATTGTTGGAGGTACCGGCCAGAGTGGGACCTTCGCTGATAGTATGTATTATTTGAATCCGTTGCATCAGATCCGCCTGCTCTCCCTTCCTCTTCTCAGCATGTTCTCGGATCTCGGCTTGCACCTCCTTTCCAATCTGAATGTTCTCTCTAACTTGTTGTAATAACTCTATCAAGCATCCTCCCCTTATCAAAGCCTCAATCTGGTTCTGCAGGTTGTAGCATTCTGAAGTGTTGTGTCTTGTCCTCGTGAAAGTCGCAATATTTATAACGATTTCTTTTATCGACCGGGGCTTTCATAGGAACAGGCTTCTATAACAAACCCTTGTCCCGAATGGCGAGGTAGACTGTTTCTCGAGACGCATTTAAGGGGGTGTAATGGTTGTACCCCCTCTCATCGCGGGCTATAGGGGCCACCATCTTGGGAGGTGGTAAAGCTTGAGAAGGAGCCCGTTTATCCGGATACATTTCTGATCTGGGCTGAAGAAGAGGAAAACTGTATGTTGATTTATTAGGGGGTTTGTTCTGACTTTTCTGAGCTTGCTCGGGTCTGGGAGCTTCCTTCTTTTGACGATTCACGGCTCTCATGTCCTCATGCTCCATCTTGACCTTAAGCTGTTTGTCGACCTCAATCTGTTCCAGAGCCCGATCATAGGCTTCCTGGTAGGTTTTCGGAGGTCTCTTGGCAAAAGATCGAAATAGTTTTCCCCCCCATAAGTTTCTTCTGAAGTTGGCGAAGGTTTCTCTCTCGGTGAAGACCCCCATCTGAATGACTTCCTTGTGGAAATGCTCGATATAAGCCCGGAGAGTTTCCCTTCTCTCCTGGATCACGTATTATAGATGAATCGGGTCCTTCAGTCGGGGCTTAACTCCTTGGAATTGTGAGCAGAAATCGGTTGATAAATTGGTAAAGGAATCCACGATTCTAGCGGGTAGTTTCCTAAACCAGGTCTTAGCATAATCCGTGAGTGTAGTGGGGAACATTCGACACATAGCGGCCCTGGTTGTGTTCTGGACCTCCTTCTGTTGAACGAAGCTCTCTAGGTGGCTTAGAGGATCTTCAGTCCCGGATAACCTGTCAGCTGGCATTTTGAACTTAGGCGGGAGCTCTGCCTCCCGGATCCTTTTGGTGAATGGGGCATTCATTTCACTTAGAGGATCTTTCTTGTCCTCCTTGTACTTCCCCTTCTTCATCAATTGGACCTCTTTCTGTAGCTCTGCCAACTGGTCCCTTAGTCGCTTGCTTTCGGATTTCCATGAGTCGATCTAGGATTCCTCACCATCAGATCCCTCTGATGAACTGGCGACCTCTACCAAGTTCCTTCTTCGGAAGGGGCTCACTCAGGGGCCTTTGCTGACTTTATTCTTTTCTACCCCAAGCTTCCCTCTTTCTAGTCGTTGGCTGAAGGAGATCTTTTCGTCCCCGAAGAAGGACATCTGCTGCAGATCTGACTTGTCTTGGTTGGTAGCGTGGCAGCGCTTTGAGGACATGGGGCATGAGCCCTAGCCTATCTGGGATCGAGGTCGGGAGCCCTGCTCTGTTACGACTTGATTCCCGAGGGGCAGGTCCCAAGCGATCAAAGGCGGGTTGCCTAGCCTGACTCCCTCTAATTGCAGAGACCCATTTGTTGGATAGCGATACCCTCAGCGGGTAGTCGAAGGTAGACATTCTCTACAAAGGCAGCCGCTTTTTGGTCAAGCTCGACTTGGCTTCCAAGAGGGGGATCCAAAGCCCGTATAGTAGCTGGCTGGGCGTGAATCTGGCTATGGAGCCCGGATTTTCTCCCTTTCCTCGGGACCTTTCATGTCGATATAGCAGAAGGTTGCCCGGAGGTGCCCTGCTGCCCTTGTGAGGACCGGAGCCTCATGATGACTTTGAACTAATGAACTTTTTGAATGTAAAAAGAGGTTCGTGGGTTCGTTTCCCACAGACGGCGCCAGAAAGTGTTAACGAAAAATTTGCTTAGGATGAGAAATCCCTATTAACACCCTCGAGACCACTGCCACGAAAGTGGTGGCCGGGGTCGGTATCGTTGGTTTCAGACCTAGTTAAGAGATAGACGAAAGCCTGATCAATAAATGGGAGATTTATTATTGATATATTACTTTTAAAGTAAAAATCACTCTCTTATATGCTTACAGTATCTCGAAGGTGTAGGGTGGTGGCAACTCGATGCCTGTCAAATAGTGGAAATGAAGGTAGCCGTGTTCTGAATACAGAATTTGGGCATTCCTCTCCTCTTTCTATCTTATATGTTTTTGTATTTTTGTATCTGTCGTTCCCCCCCCCCCCCCCCCCCCTTTCTTTCATGCTTGGCTTCACATATTTATATCGTCCAAGTAGGTTTTTAGTTGGTGAATATTTCACCGTGATCCCATGAATCCGTTCCCTCCTTATCGTGTGGGATTCGTTATTTAAATTTGAATTGTTACTGGATTCGATGATATCGTTGACGGAGATAAGTTTGTTCCCTTATTTGAATCAAACTCTTAACTTGCATGTAAATATTGCATGGTGATGATCCTGTGTGCACTCGTGCCATGAACCTTCATGGAGATCACCCTGCCAGCTGTCTGTTTCCCCGTAGAGCGAGGTAGATCCCTACTCTGGCTCTGTTCTTAGAAGCTTAAGATTGATTTTAGGTAGCTGGGGTAGTATGGATTTAGGCGTGATTCTCCCTTTATGCCCAGCAAAGACAGTGGGCTTCTGGAGAGGTTGGTTGGCTTCTTTCGAATGTCTCTTGAGCTTGGAGACTTCCTCTGGCCTACACAGGGCTGTTGTGGAGCTCGACCTCAGAGCTGAGGTTCCCCGATAGATGGCCTGGAGAATCCCGAGTTCTAGTACTCTCATAGGGGGGGCTCATCCTGGTTGCGCCTTGGCTTGTTTTCTTGTAGTCTTGAGGTTGAGTCGGCCTTCTCTGCTCCAGCGGTATGGCTTTACAACTTTTTCTGGCTTCGTGATTGTTGACTATGGGTGGAAAATTTCTTTTTGACCCCTGGCCAAATTTCACTATTAACAGCTTCCATATGCTGACAGACAATAAAAGTAATGAATCGTTAGCAATACAACATTATTTAAACAAACGTTAATTTGAAAATCTCGTAAGTACTTACCGTGTCCTCCAAATCCATGAAGTTGAATTGCATACACATGAACCATTTAGCGTCCACTGGTTCCAGGACGTCCACATCACGTGTGTTTAGTGGTTGGATTAGCTTTATCAAAATTTGAATAAACATTAAAACACTGCCAAATTCATATATTAAGTTGTACTCACAGTTCCCCGTTTATGTTTTTTCTTGAAGGCTTTGTATGCCGCAAGCTGGTTGGCGTCCCCATGAAAATATGTGTTCCGTTGACTGAGGTCGTGTCCTCAACCTCTTCGATCGGTATGGATCTGTGTAAAGGCTCATCAACTGTCATCCTCGCTTATGTATACGCTTCCTAGGTGGTACTCCAGCCTCCGAGGAGCTCTGGAGCTCGGTCATCATGTTGGGTTGGGGAGGGAACCGCTGAGCCTGGGTAGACATACTGGGTGGGGGAGGGAACCGCTGACCCTGGGTCGATGTACTGGGTAGGGGAGGGGACCGCTGCTGCTGAATCGATGTGCTAGGTGGTGAGTAGAGCTCGGGCTGGGTCGACCCAGATAGGACAGCTGGGAGGTCCGACCGAACTGTTGTATGTGTTGCAGGATTACTATCGCAAGTACGGGACTGAGCTTGACTCTCCAAACCTGACCCACCCACCCCCCCTCCGTAGGCGGGTCCTCATTACGTCCATCTGTCTTGTCTGTCCCCGCCCCCTCCCCCGTATACCCATCAGTCCAGTCTCTAGGACTAAAGTCTGGATCAGAAGGTGAGGGTCATCCTTGTGTGTATGCATGGTCGACCCCTGAAGCCCCCAGATCATATCCAGTAACACTCGGTGTTGTTGTTGACGATCCTCGTCACTCTTCTGGATCATATCCACCAACTCTAAGCGTTGACGCTCTCAATCCTCCTCACTCCTCCGGAGGGCTTCACACACATCGTTCAACAGATCTACCCATGGGGCCTGAAATCATGTCTACATTGTTAGTACAAAACTATCAACATCATATGTTAATAAAAAAACAAAACTTTCTTTTCAACTTACCTCTCCATCACATCCAACTTCCCCACAGGGATCCCCCATAGATGTACCATCTCCGGGGGTGGTAAACCGAACCTGCATATGCATATGCATATGCATATGCCTATGCTTATGCCTTTCTGGTTGAGGGTCTGTCTGATATCCCTCACTGTCACTGGGCCTTAAACCCCCAGCATCAGGCTCAGATCCCTCATTGTCACTAGTCTTGTCTGTCAAACCCTCACCCGCTATGCCACTGTTCCCACCAAAGGTAGTCTGATCAGGGACCAGAGGCGGAATATGAAGCCTGTCCTCCTCTACATACAGGCTCCTCCTAGTTTAGCCCCGCATAGTACAGTGCATGTCTCTCAGCTAGTGTGAGCACCAGTTCCTTCCTCGCAAACATCTGAAATATTGGTTAGAACAATGTAATTGTACATTACTAACTAATATAAACATTAACAAATTAAATACATATCCTGGCTTTGAAAATCTTGGCCAGCTTCTTCCCTCTTGATTGTTTGGTCAACTTCCACTTTAAAATACGGGGAGACTGATTAGTAAACCTCCGGGTGCCGAACTCTTGGCCCAAATCAAGGATCACCTCGAAAGCAAATATATGCATCAAAGATAAGTACGATAAGTATCCATAACATTTAGGACAACAACAATAAAGTACAACTTGTAATTCGAAGTTCTTACCAATTGGGCGTGAGATAGACCGTATATGTTATAGGTCTCCACCGTATGTACGTGAGCGCCGTTTTCCTACTGGCATTGCTCGAACCCATTCGTCCCCCGTCAAGTGCATGCTTGAATGAGTAAATAGAATGCTTGTACACATGAGCACCCCACGGGAACGGGTCGAACGCATCGAGATCCTCAACCAGCCGAAACTGCCAAACTGGAATCTTGAATCTTGAATCTACCCCCATCAGTATCCAGTTTAGCATATATGTAAGGCAGAGCATCACAGCATCATCTTACGCCTCTTCAAACTCTGCAATGGTGACAACACCCCTTATCTCCTCCAATGAGACCTCATCAGCTCCAGAAAAGTACCGCTGATGTATGCCATTCTCCACTTCTGCATACTTGGTCGTGTCTGGTACAACTCCAAACCGTAATCCGGTGATAAGGCAAAATTCCACCTTCGAAAACCTCACCGACTGGTTCTCTAACATGAACTGCATCTCATCTGTTGGGCCGTTATGATGCAGCTCCCTCAAAAGCAACCGATGGATAACACCACCCGAAAGCTTCATCTCCCGATGCATCGTCAAGAAATTCCCGAAACATGACGCCATAAACCGACACCGATCTTCATCTGTAAATTCTGCAGGGACCCGGTTCAGTGCGTCGTCTATATGAGCAAGGGCGTCAAAATGGTTGTGTCGAGTCAATTTACCCTCGTACCAGTCTCCTTGTGGAGTTTTAAGCAAATCCCTCAACCTATTTCTCATCTGCAATGTAACATAAATACAACATCATTAAATAGAAAAAAATCTCAGAACCAAAATTATAAGTCTCGATCCTATATAAAAACAGCTCAGTCCTAAAAAGAATATGCTCGATCCCTCGACCCTTTAAAAAATAGCTCAATCCAATGATAAAAATGATCGATATCATAACAAAAAAGCTCGATCCAATGTAAAAAAAACTCGGTCCAATTAATAAAAAGCTCAGTCCTATAAAAAATAAACTCGATCCCAAGATAAAAAAGCTTGACCCTTTAAAAAAAACTCGATCCTATGAAAAAAAAATGCTCAATCCCATTACAAAAAAGTTCGATCCTATGTAAAAAATGCTCAATCTTATTTTAAAAAAAGCTCGATCCCATGATGAAAAAACTCGATCCAATGTAAAAAAAGCTTGAGCCTATTGAAAAAAGATCGATCCCTTTAAAAAAAGCTCAATCCCATTAAAAAAAAAAACTTGAACCCTTATAAAAAAAGCTCGACTTACCAAAACCTAATTTTCAGGAAAAAAAAGCTCAACTCATCTACAAAAAATCTCGATCCTATGAAAAAAAAAATACTTGATCCCATAACAAAAAAGTTCGATCCTATGTAAAAAAAACTCAATTTTATTTTAAAAAAACTCGATCTCATGATGAAAAAGTTCGATCTAATGTAAAAAAAAACTCGAGCCTATTAAAAAAAGCTCGATTCCTTTTTTTTTTAATAAAAAAAAAGCTTGATCCCTTTCAAAAACTCTCGATCCCGTTCAAAAAAAGCTCGACTCAACTACAAATAAGCTCGATTATCCTGCAAAAAGTCTCGGTAACCCAGAATTTCATCTTTCTCAACAGATATTCAACCAAATTCCAAACCCTAACATAAACCACAATCATTCTCAGATCTCTATTTTAACCCTAATCTACAATTTCAATCAACAAAACTCAATTCTAACATGCAATGCAAGTTATCAACAACAAAGCGAGGAAAAAAAACTGATCTTACATTTGTCAATCGTAGTTGTTCTAGTGTACTCTCGTTCCGATCACTTCGTCGTCGATTAGCTTCTGTCGGATTCACTCTTTCTTTTCTCTGACTTAGAAAATGACAAATTTCTCTCTGTTTTAATATTTTGAGGTATTTTCGTCTGATCACCTTAAATATACATTAGTAAAGTAGTGATATTTACACAACACTCCCCCCCCCCCCCCCCCCCCCCACCCAAATAGTGCCAATAATTCTTCAAGCCCTTTATCTTTTAGTCAATTTTCTATCCAACTCTTCTTCAAACTCCAAAGCTAATTGTCCTACATCATATAACTACTGAAAAATAGTACAATACCATTGTTAATTAGTGTTTCAAAAGGATAACACCATGTTTACATGCATGACACAAAGTTTGTCACCCCGAAAATTCTAGTTATACCAAAATCAGATATTTTTGGATTCAATTGATCATCAAGTAAAATATTGCTAGCTTTCAAGTCTCTATGAATTACTCTCAATCTTAAATATTTGTGTAGATAAATAAGTCCTTGAACGATGCCTTTAATTATGTTGAAACGTTTCTTCCAATCTAACAATTTCTTTCTATCAGAATCTGTATCAAATTGTTAAAAAACGAACAAATGCATAAATGAATTATAGTTCATTAGAGATGAAAGTATTTGTAGTCATAAAATTGTCGCATGTAAAAAAGCCTACCAAAAATAAAGAAATCCAAACTTTTGTTATGCATGTACTCGTAGACTAAAATCTTTTCTTCTCCTCGAAGAGAACATCCTGCAAGCTTTATGAGATTAGTATGCTGGAGTTTTGCAATGTGTTTGGTTTCGTTCTTGAATTCTACTATTCCTTATCCCGATCTCCTAAAAGTCTCTTTATAGCTATTTCTCAATCGTCCAATAACTTTTCCTGAAATTATGCATGGCTCTTCAACCATCTCTAAATAACATCTTATACTACTAATACTCACACAATTTTACCAGGTAAACTGCACCAAAACCGCCTTCTCCCAAGCTTATTTGTAGTCGAGAAATTGTCTGTGGCAGCAGCAATGATTTGAAAATTAAAAATCTTCAGCTCATGGTTGGTAGCTCGATCTTTTTCTTTTGTTTGTGCTCCTTTGTTGATGGTGGAAGATGACAAATATTCATCTCCAAGCTCATGTAATAACTTCCTTCGGTTCACTATCCTTTGAACTAATTAAGATACAAGTAGTCAAGTTTAGTTACTTGAAAATTAAGGCCATCCGCCATTGATGAATCATTAAGATAAGAGTGACTACCTTCTGCTGTTATTTTCCTCCAAGTTAAATAACAAAAGTAGCATAGTAAAGGCCCCAACAAAACAAACATTAGTGACTGCCACCACTTCTCCTCTGAATATTGTTTCTCTAAGAATAATTAGTCATTGTTTTACATGAGCTTTCAAGACTTGTAGTTTTCTCTTCTTCTTTTTTAATGACAAGACTTGTAGTACTTGTTAGCAAGTTTACATCATGATGAGTTTGTTTTGACGGATTACGTACCTTTTGTTGAAACTTGTTTGTAAAAACACAAAACAATCTGGTTCGACCTGTAGAGAGTAACAATTCGAAAGCAGAGTAGTAAAATCGAGGCATGTGTTTCACACGGTGTCCTTAAGACAATTTTGTCAGTATCGTAGTATGTGTTAGGCGATTGTCTCTCAGGATATAACAATTTAAACAGTAAAAACGTAAAGCACGATTACTTCCAGCGAACTCAAACTGAGTTTAAACTTACCAAGAAGAGGAAAGAAAAAGAATTCGGCTGCTCAAAATATATTGTATATTTTTTCGATGGAATGAATAGAATACATGAGCTATTAAATAGCCAAACCGAAGCACTAGGGTTTGGGGATTAATTTGGATTATTTTGGTAAATTCGTTTTTGATTTAATAAGGAAATAATTTAATTAGATAATATTCTCCAAAAAGATTTACTTCTAATTAAAACCCGATTTTGTATTCTTAGTGATCAAGTAAGAAATCAGAATCCAAACAATTAAAGTTTTCCTTATTCATCACAATCAAAAACCGTTGACTTAGGAAAGTGGTAAAAGGTCAACTGGACTCTCACGGTCCAATCGGAGCGGCATTCGTATCCTCAGGTCGCGCCCACACATGAGTCGTGCATTCAAAGGTTCGGGGTCCATGATTTGCACCCCCCCCCCCTACGCGCGCGAGAGAGAGCCTCTATGATACACATTGTTGATCGCTCATATCACACATTCACTTATATACTACATATAAATGATTTCCCTAAGCAATGTGGGATTCACTTTAATCCCTACACAATGGGTCCACTTTGAGACTCAATTTCTCATTCACCCATTAACCATTTTATGAATTTGAGTATGCCATTTCGAAGTTCTCACGGAGGAGAATTTGAATCTACTTTAATCTTCCATTTCTATGTAATTTATCATACTTAATTTGTGCTCTCGAAATGAGAGTTTATCATAAAATTTTCCAACAATCCCTCACATGAATGAAATTGACCTAGGAGACACAAAGAAGATGTTTGGTAAGTTCAAACGGTCGAAACCTGTATATGATAGGTAGATGTTACCCTTTGAACCTTCCCTTATAAAGGTATGCTTACTTTACTAGCTGATCAGTAAATGTGATATCCTTGAAATGTTCTGTAGTTTTGTGTAAACGATCACACACATTACACAGGTATCTTCCAGACCTGATTTAGTTCTCATTTTTATGTTTGTTTTGGCCATGAACATGCACATGGTTCTGTGAGAGTCTCTGGGAAATATAGCCCTTCACTATTCTCTTTTAGAAGCGGCCCCACTTCTCTCTCACATAGGTGATTTCTTAAATAAGAGTAACCCGCTTTACTCTGCTCGGATTTCCATAGCTAGGAATTCCGACGCATAAGAATCCTTAAAAACATAGTTTAACATTTTCCTTACGGGCAACACTGTTTCATCATAGGAATGGATTTGAGGGTAACCCGAGGGTAACCCCCACAATGATCCAACTGAGTCTTACAACTTAGTTGTTCCATTGAACCTAGATCTTGGGATCTCCAGTCAACTAGGTTGCGTGTCCATTGTATCGACTTTTTATCTAATGGGTTTTAGTCACATTCCTCTCGATGATGTCTCAACTAGTTCTCTATTTAACCCTTTAGTTAACAGATCCGTAATGTTATCTTTTGACCTTACATAGTTAATAGTAAATACCCCAGTTGATATTAGTTGTCTAATGGTATTATGTCTTCGACGTATATGTCTAGACTTCCCATTATACATGTTGCTCTGTGCTCTTTCTATTGTTGATTGACTATCACAGTGAATGTCAATCATTGGACAGGCTTTGGCCATCTTGGAATATCTTCTAAGAATTGGTGTAGCCATTCAGTCTCCTCAATGTATGTATCTAATGCTATAAACTCAGATTCCATGGTGGATCTGGCTATACATGTTTGTTTGGAGGATTTCCAAGATACCATCCCACCTCCTAATATGAATACATACCCACTAGTGGATTTTGTATCCTTCATATCAGATATCCAACTGGCCTCAGTGTGTCCTTCTAGGACAACTGGATATCTGGTATAATGCAGTCCATGATGACGAGTGAATCGTAAGTACTTCAATACTCTTACTATTCCTTTCCAGTGATCGACTCCTGGATTACTCGTGTATCTGCTTAATTCGCTGACTGCATTAGCTATGTCTGGTCTTGCACAACTTGTTAAGTACATCATACTTCCTATCACTCAGACTTTCTTATTCTTGGATAGATGTAGATTTGTATCTACTGGTGTTCTGGAAATTCCATAATCATTTTCGTTGAATTTCTCAAAAATCATGTCAATGTAGTGTGATTGACTTAGTATGAGTCCGTTAGATATCCTTGAGATTTTCATTCCCAACATTACATCAGTCGGTCCCATATCTTTCATATCGAATCTTGATTTCAACATATCCTTGGTAGATTTGACCATTTTATCATCACTACCAACAATGACATAGTCATTATCATCATCAATGTAAAAGCACACAATGACATAGTCATTTTCTGTGTCCTTGACATAAACACATTTGTCACATTCGTTGATCTTAAATCCATTTGACATCATAGCATTGTTAAATTTCTCATGCCATTGTTTTGGTGCTTGCTTTAAACCATATAAAGACTTCACCAATTTATAGATTTTCTTTTCTTGTCCTGGAGCAGAAAAACCCTCAGGTTGTTCCATGTAAATTTCTTCATCTAAATCTCATTTTAGAAAGCAGTTTTCACATCCATTTGATGTACTTCAAGATTTTGAAAAGCTGCGATTACAAGTATCATCCTAATGGAGGTTATTCTCGTCACAAGAGAATATGTATCAAAGTAGTCTAGGCCTTCTCGTTGAATGTAACCTTTAATTACAAGTCTGACCTTATACTTATCAATTGATCCATCTGCTTTCATCTTTCTTTTGAAAATCCATTTGGATCCTAGCGAATTACATCCCGGAAGAAGATCCATTAATTCCCAAGTATGTTTTGAAGGATGGAATCAATTTCGCTCTTAATTTCCTCTTTCCACAAGAGTCCTTCTGAAGAGTTTACCGCTTCTTTGAAAGTTCGAGGTTCACCTTCTAGCAAATAGGTCATAAATCTGGACCAAAAGACATTTCGTCATTGCTCTTTTGCTACGTCTAAGTTCATCATCTACTTCATTTCCTTGTTCTTTGTCCCCACAGCTATCAACATGTGTTCGTTTTGACAAACTTGCTTCATCATTGGATTTACATGGAAATATAAGTTCAAAAAACATTGGATTTCTAGATTCCATTATCATGTTTTTGTGCATATCTGATATGTTAGATTTATAGGCCAAGAATCGATGAGCACTACTGTTTTGTGCATATCCAATGAAAATGCAGTCAACATTTTTCGAATCTATTTTCACTTTCTTAGGTATAGGTACGGCTACTTTGGCAAGACACCCCCACATTCGTAAGAATTTATAGGAAGGCTTTCTTCCTTTCTATAGTTCATATGGGGTCTTGTCTTCTTTCTTTCGGGGTACCTTGTTTAAAAGGTAATTGCTAGATAATATAGCGTCACCCCACATGTTCTGAGGCACTCCAGAACTTATCAGCATTGCATTCATCATCTCTTTCAAGGTACGATTTTTACGTTCTGTAATACCGTTTTGCTAAGGGGAATATAGTTCAATGGTTTGATATATGATTCTGTGTTGTGCACAGAATTCACGAAACGGTGCTACATACTCACCACCTCGGTCACTTCTCAGTACCTTGATTTTTTTATTGAGTTGATTCTCAACTTCAGTTTTATAGAGACTAAATTTCTCTATAACTTCATCCTTGTTTTTCAACAAATATACATAGCAGTATTTTGTGCTATCATCTATAAATGTGATGAAATATTTGTTGCCACCTCTTGTTTGAACAAATTTTAAGTCACATATATCTATATAAATTAAATCAAGAGGTTCAGATTTCCTTTCAATAGTTTGAAATGATGGCCTTGTTAGTTTTGCTTCAGCGCAAACTTCTCACTTATGTTTATGATAAATATTGAATGCGGGAATATGATTTAAGTTAATTAATCTACGCAAAGTATCATAATTAACGTGTCCTAGTTTACCATGCCATAAATTGGAATACTCAAACAAATAAACTGAAGCATTATCTTTATTGATTGTTCTTTGAACAACAAATACATTAAGCTTAAAAAGCCTCTCAGTTACATATCCCCTAGCCACATAAGTTCCATGTTTGGTTAAAATCACTTTATTTGATTCAAACACCATCTTGAACCCATGCTGATTGAGCAACGAACCGGACACCAAGTTCTTACGGGTATCAGGTACATACAACACATTATTCAAGCTCAGGGTTATACCAGAGGTCATCTTGAGAATGACTTGACCATGTCCCTTCACGTCAGATATGGCTGAGTTGCCCATGTAAAACTTTTCTTCATTCTTCATTTCTTCAAATGTATTGAACATCTCCCTGTCAGAGCATAAATGGTGAGTGGCCCCAGTATCCAACCACCACTCCCTTGGGTTTGACCAAACCAGGTTTGCTTCTATCACAACTGAAAAGATATTGATATCGGATATATCTTTTGAGATCCCAACAACCACGTTTGCCTTGTGGTTCTTCTTCTTCTTCTTTGGCAACCTGCACTCAGAATATTTGTGACCCAGCTTGTCACAGTTGAAGCACTTCCGTTGGAATTTTGGCTTCTTGGAGACTCTTCCCTTAGGACCCAATTTGGATCCTTTCATAGGTTTGTTCTTCTTTGGTTTGGAACTTTGTCCATGCTCAACCACATTGATCTTCGCTTCAGGCACATTTACATCTTTCTTGTCATACTTCATGTGATCTTCTTGAATACAAAGCTTGAAAATCAGATCCTTGATCTTCATCTCCTTTCGTTTATGTTTGAGATAGTTCTTGAACTCTTTCCATGAAGGAGTAAGCTTCTTAATAATTGCAGCCACCTGGAAAGTTTCACTCAAAGTCATCCCTTCGTCATGTATCTCATGCAGAATCACCTGTAGCTTTTGGACTTAACTCGTAACTGTCTTGGAATCCCCCATCTTGTAATCAAGAAACTGACCCACAGGAAACTTCTTGGAACCAGCGTCTTCAGTTTTGTATTTACTATCTAATGATTCCCACAGTTCTTTGTCTATTTTCTTTGAAGAATAGACGTTATATAGTGAATCTGATAGCCTATTCAGTATGTAATTACGGCATAGGAAATCCGAGTGATTCCATGCATCAATAGCATTCCATACCTGAGCATCTCGCTCTTCACCATTATTAGGTTTAGGAGCATCTTCATTTAAGAACCTGCCAAGGTTCAGTGTGGTCAAATAAAACAGCATCTTTTGTTGCCATCGTTTAAAATTCGGTCCACTAAACTTATCAGGCTTCTCCATATGATTCATCGGTAAAGGTACCGAATTCATGTATGGATTTGCCATGGTAACATTCCCTTGACTCATATACTGGCTCATTACCGAATCAGGCATATTTCTCACAAAGGAGTTGATGGTCGGAGTCGTTGTGGCCACAGTAGGCAATACTACAGGTACCTAGCCCATAAGCAAGGAGTTCACAGCCGAAGTATTTAATCTCATACTTGGATTAACTTCCGGAGTCTCTAGTGGAACACTGGAGTTCACATTAGATTTGTTTGTCATAATATCTGAAACAAAACAAATCGTTTTAGTATCACAAAAATAATAACACATATATCAGTTGATATCTAATCAGATTTCACGATGGAAATCACAATCAGTGTCTGATATTGCAGACCCAATTACCCAGTTGAAATCGAAATTGATTTTGAAATCAGTGTCTAATAATAGACCCGATTTCTTAGAGTTATAATCAGATGATCAATTGAAATACAATGTTTCGACAGAAATCTGATTTCCACATATTACATATGTATAAAATTGAAATCAGTGTTCCAAAGAACCCAATTTCCTCATATGTAAACTGAACCAGTATTTTTTTAATTTCAAACGTAATTCAAAATTGCTACAGTCTGTACCAGAACCAGAAGTTTTATATAAAACATAAGAAATACGTAATTAAAAGGAAAATTGTTTTAAGTTTGTTGTTTTACACAAAACAATCTGGTTCGACCTGTAGAGAGTAAGTGATTGTCTCTCAGGATATAATGATTTAAACAGTATTTACCAAGAAGACGGAAAAGAAAAAGAATTCGGGGGATTAATTTGGTAAATACGTTTTTTGATTTAAATAGATAATAGTCAACTGGACTCTTAATGTCCAATCGGAGCGGCATTCGTGTCCGCAAGTCGTGTCGGCAAGTCGTGTCCGCAAGTCGTGGCCCACACATGAATCGTGCATTCGAAGGTTCGGGGTCCTGTATTGCACATACATAATCTCTCGTCTGATCGGCAATATACATCAAAAAAAGAGCATGAAGTTATGGGTAGACTGCTGTCGTCTATGAGATGACCGTCCCAATCAATCTGCAACATTGGATATATATGAAGTAATATCTTCACTCACATAATAAGTGAAGTACTTTTGTTGTTCATTTGAAGTGTAGCTGAAGTTATAGGTGCTGGCAACCCACAAATTGAACTGACCATTTAGCAAATCCCCACTAGTCCATTCAATTTCCCCTCGCTGCCGGACAGTCAACTGGCTTGCAACATTCGGATCCATGCCCACAGTATATCGGCCTTGAGCAGGAGAATCATCAGTAAGCCATGATTGGAGAAACCATTTATGCCCAGTTTGCAAATTGATTCCCAGTTTCATCCCAGGCAGGTGTATCGGTTGGATAATCAAAGCTTTGCCAGAGCACCCACTTTATAGATCCGTTTGAATGTAATCGTGTGGGACTAAATTTCCGAATTGCTCTAGAGTAACACTTGTATTTCTGGCCCGTTGAACCAAAGTTATTGCAATAGTAGTTTCCCCGTTGTGAAAGATTTCCAAGTTGCCATTGGAACTATCAATTCTAAGACTTGCGGATTTGTCTGAGATTGGGGTGTTCTGGTTGGCAACCTACACTAATTTTGGTCTTACAACGTCCTCATATAATAGTATGGTCCCGCAAGGCTTGTTACAGGCTAGCAACCCACAGCCTCCAATACCCACCCCCCCTACTCCATTGGTTTAGAATTCCTGGCTTGGATCTACGAGCATGCTACAAAAGCACTTCTTAGAATTCGATATTGTTTCAGATTTTCTGGCTTAAATCTGTACACTACTATCAGGCCCGGAAGTCAAGAATTAGAGGAGCCAAATGATAAAAACTTAAAATGTATAGCACTAAAATGTAAAATATAAATTTATAAAAAATAAAATTCTAAATTTTTTAAATATATATATTTTGTGTGAGCTAGCCTCCATTGGGGGGCCGCTGACTACTATGCTAAATTGATAATTATTTTTTGAACAGCAAATATTATTCAAGAGGCCAAAAGCCAAAGAGAAAACAAGCAACAAGAACCCAACGGACCAAAAACACAACCAGGAGCCATCAAACAAGACTACAAACAGAAGGAAAAAACAAACCACCCAGACAGCAAAAGCCACCGCAAAACAGCAACTACCCACGAAAACAAAGACACAAACCTCGACCTCCAGCCAACCACGGCTACAACAAACCCCAAAACAAAACAGCAATCACCCAACAACCGGTCACTGATTTTTCGCCAATTCTGCCTATCACCCTTCAACTTCAGAATCGCTTTTGCAAAGACATCAACCATCCTCACTTATTTATCTTTGAAACCAAACCCCAAAGCAGTACCCATGTTTATAATTTTATTAATCTCCTCGTCAAGGATCCAAGACATCATAAAATTAGAACGCCACAAAAATAACATTGCCAAATAACATGAGTTGTATATGGACTTCTGAACTTTGAATAGAAAAACCGGTAAACCACAAAAATATAGAAAACAGAATCCTTATAAACCAACAATTACCTACATTACAAGTACATATATTTATCTTGCTTCCATCACTGAAATCGTCACATCATTTGTGGAGCAATTTTCTAATTTGATTTCTGAAGCTTCTTGCTCTTCATCAGAATTGACATTGATGAAAAACGCCGGCTGTTTTGGTGCAGGTAGAAGCATAGTTTGATTTGTAAGCATGGAAACAACATCAGATATTGTCGGTCTATCTGTAGACTGGTCTTGCACGCACAAGAGACCAACATGAAGACATCTCAGTACTTGATCATTAGGACAGCATGACGGATCTAGTGTTGTGTCTATTAGCTCCAAACCTTTACCTTCATTCCACAGCTGCCATGCCTGAAAGAGGTGATCAGAAATAATAGTGAAGGTATTTGAAACGTTTCGATTGCCACATGCATGATCTTAATAAGCAATTATATTTTATTTGAAACTTACATATCCAACAAGGTTGAGTGGTCGCTCTGTATGATAGCAACTATTGTTCTTTTTGCCACTCACAATTTCCAATACTAAGACCCCAAAGCTGAATATATCAGTTTTCATGGAGACAATGCCATTCATGGCATACTCTGGAGACATATAACCACTGAAAAATAATCGAATACCATTGTTAATTACTGTTTCAAACGAATAACATCCATGTTTGCATATATGCACATACAAAAAGTTAGTTGTCTGTCTTGTTAGAACTGTAAATTAAACTTACTATGTTCCGACAACTCTATTTGTGTTAGCTTCTGATTCATTCGCTCCAAAAATTCTTGCCATACCAAAATCAGATATTTTTGGATTCATTTGATCATCAAGTAAAATATTGCTAGCTTTCAAATCTCTATGAATTACTCTCAATCTTGAATATTTATGTAAATAAATTAGACCTTGAGCGATGCCTTCAATTATGTGGAAACGTTTCTTCCAATCTAACAGCTTTTTTCTATTTGAATCTGTATCAAATTGTTAAAAGGAACCAAAAGTAGAAATGAATATATTATAGTTCATCAGAAATAAATAAGTTGTAGTCATAAAATTGTCACATGTAAAGAGGCTTACCGAAAATAAAGAAATCCAAACTTTTGTTATGCATGTACTCGTAGACTAAAATCCTTTCTTCTCCTTGAAGGGAACATCCCACAAGCTTTACAAGATTAGTATGTTGGAGTTTTGCAATGAGTTTGGCTTCGTTCTTGAATTCAACTATTCCTTGTCCCGATCTCCTTGATAGTCTCTTTATAGCTATTTCTCGATCATCCAGCAGTTTTCCCTGAAATCAAGGCTCTTCAACAATTTTCTAAAAAACACCTCATAATACTAAATAATAGTCACACAATTTTACCTTATAAACTGGACCAAAACCGCCTTCTCCAAGCTTATTTGCAGTTGAGAAATTGTCTGTGGCAGCAGCAATGGTTTGAAAATTGAATATCTTCAACTCATGGTTGGTAGCTTGATCCTTTTCTTTTGTTTGTCCCCCCTTGTTAATGGTGGAAGACGACACGTCGTCTCCAAGCTCACGTAATAACTTCCTTCGGTTCATTATCCTTTGCACTAATTAAGATGCAAGTAGTCAATTATAGTTACTTGAAATTGTAGCAATCTGCCATTGATGAATCATTAGGATAAGACTTAAGAGTTACTACCTTCTGCCATGAGTTTCCTCCCAGCTAAATAACAGAAGTAGCATAACAGAGGTACCAATAAAACAACCATTAGTGACTGCCACCGCTTTTCCTCTGCAATATTGTTTTTTTATATGAAAGAATAATCGATGTTGAGGTGAAAAGCGTTGTTTACATTTTCCAAATTTCTGTTGCATAAAAAGTAAATGTTGTTGATCATCAATAATGATATGTGTTTCGATGGATTACATACCCTTTCTTTTGTATTTTCTCCTTGCTAAATAGCTCAATGAACACAATAATATCACTAGTAGAGCTACTGCTACTGCAATGACTAGACCTATCCACCACTTCTTTTTTGCAACGACTGAAGAAATCAAAAGAAAGAGTGTGAACTCAAAGATAGTGTTTGTTGAATCAAAACTCAATTTCAATATTAAGCATATTTACGTTTACCTGAGTATTTAGGTTCAACAAATATTTTGCGAGCATTGCCATCATAAGACTCCATAAACTCTGTCCCTCTGCTCCAAACCTCGCAGCCGGTATCATTTTTTGTGTTCGTAGCAGCATAGGCAACACAAGAACAAATCTTGATACATTTTAGTCGGCAATCATATAAGGTCATGTTATCACTTTCTCTGAACTTAATTCCGCCTCCAGACATCAAACCATAATTTGAAACAAAATAAGTATAACTTGAATTGCACATACGCTCGTACGGTCCACGATATTCATCATAAACAGAGTATGAAACTATGGAATCACTGCTGTCGTCTCTGAGATAACCGTCCCAATCAATCTGTAACATTGGATATGAAGTAATATCTTCACTCACAGAATAAGTGAAGGACTTTTCATGTTCATTTGAAGTGTATATGAACTCATAGCCGCTAGCATCCCACGACTGGAACTTTCCATTTAGCAAATGCCCACTAGTACGGTCGACCTGGCCTCGCCACCAGATGGTCAACTGGTTTGTAACATTCGGATCCATGCCCACAGTAAATGAGCCTTGAGCAGGAGAATATTCAGTACGCCACGACTGGAGAATCCATTTATGCCCGGTTTGCAAATTGATTCCGAGTTTCATCCCAGGAAGAAGTGTATCAGTCGGATAATCAAAGCTTTGCCACAACATCCCCTTTATAGATCCGTTTGAATGTAATTCGTGTAGGACTAAATTGCCGGATTCCTCTAGAGTAACGCTTGTATTTCTGGCTGCTACAACAGAAGTTATTGCAATAGGATTTTCCCCATTGGGAAAGATTTTCAAGTTGCCATCGGAACTATCAATTCTAAGAGTTGCGGATTTGTGAAAGATTGGGGTGTTCCGGTTGGCAATCCACACTACTTTTGTGGATTGGATTAGGGATCTGTAGTAAAGTGGCATGTACTCCTCAGGGTACTGTGACGTTCTATCCTTAAGCTTATAGTACCATACTGCTATATAACGTTCTGAAGAATTTGGCGTCTCGGAAGAATTAAAGAATCCGAACTTGAACTTGCCGGAAGCTGAAACGAGCTGATCACCATCTTTGAGCTCTTCGCCTTGCAGCAGGTTGTCTCTCTGGGAATAAGAACGCCCCATCAACACTAGTAAGCATGAAAAGCTCAAAAGCAAGCGAATTATTCCTTTGGTAGCCATTTACAGAATTGTTTATTTGAAGAATATCTTATCAAGTTATGGAAATGTATATGGTTGAAATGAGCATTGACTCAAGGTCAATGGATCTGGCACTCTGGCTATTCTTACCGGTAGTTCCTTTCATTGAAACTTCGTCCATCTTTAAAAAAAAAAAAAAACACCACTTCATTTCTAACTCATTTAACTGGTCATCATGAAAAGCATTTAAAAAAAAGGTAAATTGTACAAATTTTCTATAATTTTAATCGATATTAATACTCACATACAATTTTTACCAAAATTACAGATACTTTTCCTGTTTTTCATTAACTAATTATTTGACTAACCTTAAAATTTAAAATAACTAAATTATCCATTAATTAATTATTTTATTATAATAATTATTATATTTATAGATTTTATTATAATAAAATTAATTAACTAACTGTTTTTTTTATTTTAACGGTTAGGGATTTTATTACAAATAGAACATAATTAATTAACTAACCATTTTTTATTTTTTAAGAAAATTATCAACTTGTTTTTCTCTAAAAATATGTTTTCTTAAATTAAAAATGGTTAGTTAATTAATTAGGTTCTTTTTGTAACGAAATCCCTAACCTTTTAAATAAAAAATGGCTATTTAATTAATTTTATTATAGTAAAATCCTCAAATATAATAATTATTATAATTAAATAATTAATATTGGGGTAATTCAGTCATTTTAAATTTTAAGACTAATCAAACAATTAATCAATAAAAAACAGGGGAAGTATGTACAATTTTGATAAAAGTTATATATGAGTGCAATATAAGTTTTAAAAAATTTCCTTAAAAAGATAAAAACCATAAAAAAAATGCTTTAGATATCATTAACGATGAACTTTTGTCTCTAATCAGGTCGGATCTATTTATTTTTTTGCCTCGGATCCTTAAAATTCCAACGTGATAGAATTAGTGTAAAAAAAATACACTAAATTTTTGCACTAATTCTTTAAATTCTAAGAATTTGAACAAAAATCCCAGGATCAATCTAACAAGAGAATGACCCCACAAATATATATTAATAAAATAAAATAAAAAGCAATAATATCAAGTGTTAATGACAATTTAATGTTTTATCTTTGATGAACTGTTATCCGTTATTGCATTTGTTTATTTTTAACACTTTGATACAAATTTTAATCCAAAGAAGACGTTAGATTGGAAGAAACATCTTAGCATAATTGATGACATCCTTCAAGGACTTATTTATCAACATAAATATTTAAGATTAAAAGTACATAAAAAAATAAAGTGATTTATAGATATTGTGATTAATTTTAAAATACTTGCTTGTAGAATAGCTAATGTAAGTATGAGGTCAATCCAATTGTCAAAAAAAAAAATGAGGTCAATTACATGAGGATTGATGAAAAACTAATCAACATCTAAATTTAAATTGATCCTAATCCGGTTAACAAAAAGTGACGTTTAAATTAACTAAAACTAAAAACTAAATAATTAAGCAACTAAAAATCCAAACTAAATTAAGGAACTGAATTTGTAAAATTCACTCGATGGAAGAGAAGTATGAGGTTCTGAATCCACCGTTATCAACACTATAACGTTTCACTATTTGAATTATTAATTTTTAGAATTTTAAATAGCAATTTAGAAATCAATCTAAATATAAATTAATTAATTAATCCAAGTATAAATTTAGCAATTTAGCAATTAAGTGCATAAAAATTAATCGTTTGTAATTTCTTACTTCAATTACTTGATGTATAAAACCCAAGGATTATAGGTATCCAATATTTAATTTGAAAAACGCAAAATCAAGTTTCTTATAATTAAACGTTAAAACACAAGTGGGAATTATTAAAAATAACCGCAACTATTATGGAAATTTTGTTTTTAACCACATACGAACATTTATTCGTTAATAGCCATTTTTAAAAAATAAAAATACTTGAATGCCCTTATATAAAAACCATCTCCAAACATTTTCTCTCTCTTTTCTCTTTCCTCTTTCCTCTCTCTCCCCGATCTCTCTCTCACTCCGACGGTGTGCCAATTAACCGTCGCCTGCATTCTTACGGAGACCGGCAAACCGTAGTCGGTCTCCTCTCTCTCTCACCGAACCTCTCTTTCTCTCTCCCTGCACCTCTCTCTCTCTCTCCTTTCCTTTCTCTCTCACACGTCATCGACGGCTTACAGGAGTGCCGGTGTGCCGTCGGCTGGGTTTCATGACCATCCAGCAACGCCGTCGAGCTCCCCCTCCAATGGTGATTAGATCTGCAGAAAAAAAAGGAAGAAAATGAAACCTAGAAACCCATAACATTTCAAGTTTCAACATTTCAATTTAATCAAGATTTCAAGTTTCAATATTTCAATTTAAGCAAGATTTCAAGTTTCAATATTTCAATTTAAGCAAGATTTCAAGTTTCAAAATTTGAAGACGAAAACTTAAAAACCCAGAACATTTCAAGTTTCAACATTTCAATATTTCAATTTAATCAAGATTTCAAGTTTCAACATTTCAATTTAATCAAGATTTCAAGTTTTAAGATTTCAAGTTTTAAAATTCATGTTTTTAAACAAGATTTCAAGTTTCAAGTTTCTGGTCGTGATTTCAAGTTTCTGGTTTCTGGTTTCTGGTCGTGATTTCAAATTTGGTTCCAGATTTTAATCATGATTTCAAGTTTGCTTTCAGTTTAAAAAAAAAAAAATCAAATCTAAGGGTATTTTTATAATTTATGGACATATACTGAAACTTTTTTTAAAAAATAGATATTAACAAGTAAAATTTTAAAAGTGATTACAAACGAAAGTTTAATGTTTTTTATGACTATTTTTTATTTTCTCTCAAAACACAAAGTATGGTTAATAAAATCAACCGTAAGTACCCAATACTTGATATTAAGAGTAAAATAATTTAATTTGTATAAATCAATAAAACCAATAATTATACACGTTAAAACCAAAATTGTGAATTATAATGGAATAATAAAACAATTCATTGTCAACGGGGTTTCATTATACACTTTAGAAAAAAGAAATAGAAGGACATTGAAAATATAATAGCAATAGAACTCGGAAGGTGCACGGAAGCTACTCGGCTGTCACTCACAAACCCAACTCCTCAGTCTCCTCCAACACGAACCTCATGTTATTCACAATTGGCTGCCTTTTAATAGACTCCTAAATTCCAAGCAAATTCCAAGCAAATTCCAAGCAAATTCCAAGAAATCTCAATCGTAACTTGAAAGTAGGGTGCAATTAATTGCTTTCCTATTTTTGAAGTCTTTGATATGCATAAAAATTGATAATTTCCAAAGTCCACGTACAGTCTATTTCATCTTAATTATAAAAATAACCCTAATTAAATAAAAATAAGGGTTAATATTAAAAACCTCCCCTCACATTTGAACTATTATTGGATGTATAATTATAAATACGTTTATTTTATAAATCTCTCCTATAAACTAACGCCGTTAGTATTCAATTTATGTTAACTGAGTTTGACCGTTAAAAGTTTTAAAATATCCCTAATTAAGCTTCAATTGTATGAATTGATCATTATACTCTTATACTTTCACCAAATAAATTAATAAAACTATACAAAATGTGAGAATGTTAACTTATGAATGAAAAGTTATTTTATGGACAATTTTATCCCTAAAAAATATCAAAATTATAAATAATCCAACAGCATTGAAAATAAACTATAATATGTAGTTATTTATGTATTTATTTGTCTTTCTTTATAAATCCAAGTCAATACTCATCTTCAATACTTTTGGTTCCTTTATATTTTGTTATTTTAGGGAAAAAATTGTCTATAAAATAATTTCTCCTTTGCAAGTTAACATTCCCACCTTTTGTATCCATTTTATTAATTTATTTGGTAAAAGTATGATGGTATAATAGTCAATTTATACAATTAAAGCTTAAATATGGACATTTTAGACTTTTTAATAGTCAAATTCAGTCAATACAAACGAAATGTTAATGGTGTTAGTTCACAAGAGAGGATTGTAAAATAAAAGCATTTATAACTATACATTCAATAATAGTTTAAAGGTGATGAGAAGTTTTTAATATTAACCCTAAAAATAAATAAATCAAATTGCTAACAAATCCAAATTAAAACTGTTGAATGTTTTGAAAAAAATCAAATAGCTAACAAATCCAAATTAAGAGCTATAAATATGATATAAAATATACCCACCAATAAAGATTTGAAAGCTAGCAATATTTTATTTAGGTATGGCTAGAGTTTTTGGGTGATCCAATGCATTAGAAGTTAATACAAATAGAGTTGTGGGGATAGAGTAAGTATATATAACCTGTGATTAAAATAAATAAATAAAAAATATTGTCCTTGTGAATATGCATGCATATATACATGTTCACTAATCACTATTGTTTCAGGAAGACAGGAACGGCAACTGTGGTGGAATAAAGGGAAGGGTTTAGAGCTAATAGCCAGAGCAGTTGAAGAATCATGCTCAGCTAATGAAGTACTGAGATGTGTTCATGTGGATCTCGTGTGTGCAAGACCACGCAACAGATAGACCAAGAATATACTTTCCATGCTTACAAATGAAACTATGCTTTTAACAGTGACGGACCTTCGGCTAGGCTAGGGTGGGCTCAAGCCCATCTAGCGTTTTCAAAAAAGTATTGACAACCGGCATTTTTCATCAATGTTCTTAAGAATTTTCATCAATGATCTAACGAATCGTTACTTGGGACTTGGGAGTATGATACAATGGGCCTAAAGTTATGTTGTATGAAGAAGATTATTACGAACCAGTGTGGGTTGTCAACCGGAACAGCCCAATCTCAGATCATTCTGGATGTCTTACAATAGATAGCAGTGATGGCAATTTGAAAATTTTACACAATGGAGTATGCAATGAATGGTATTGTCTCAACGAAAAACCGATTTATTTAGCTTTGGAGTCTTGTTAGCAAAAATTGTTAGTGGCAAGAAGACAAATAGCCGCTGTCATGTAGAGCGTCCACTGAGCCTTGCAGGCTATGTAAGTATTCATTCAAATTAGATTTTTATCAAAAGATTATAAGAGCATTGAAACTTGTGAGACAGGATATACAGATACAATTTAACTTGACTACCATTTCTAATCTCCTTTTTCAGGCATGGCAGCTATGGAATTAAGGTAAAGGTTTTGAGATAATAGACCTGACAATCGATGAATCATGCCCTTCTAATGAGGTATTGAGATGCATTCATGTGGGTCTCTTGTGCATCCAAGATCAAGCAAACAGATAAACCAACAATGTCCGATGTTGTTTCCATGCTTAACAATGACACAATACTTCTACCTGCACCAAAACAACAAGCATATTTTATCAATGGTAATTTTGAAGAGTTAGAAGCCCATGGAATTAAGGTAGAAAATTGTTCTAGAAATGATGTGACAATTTGAGAGATGGGAGGAAGATAAATATGCTAGTTATGATGGTTCATAAGGATTCTGATTTCTAGTTGAGTATCAGTTTATTTTATTAAAATTCAATGAATCATGTTGTGAACTTGTAACATAGCAGTGAAAAAAACTTGTAAGACGCATTTCATCAAACACTTACACTGCGAAGTACTTATTCTGAAAAAGAGAGTGGTATACGCAGGGGAAAAATTCTGAACACTTTTTGAGATTTATACAAATGATGTAACAATTTCAGATATGAAAGGTGTTTTGCTAAATTTTGAAAATATTTGCTCGCAAGCACACGAGTCCATTGTAAGATAGCTTATAATAAGGAGTACGAGGTCGATTCCATGAGAATCGATAAAAAAAATAATCGAATCTAAATTTAATTTAATCTTAATATAGTTAACCAAAAGTGAATTTTTAATTAACTAAAACTAAAAACTAAATTAACATGTAAATAAAATCAAAAAAAATAATCGAATCTAAATTTAATTTAATCTTAATATAGTTAACCAAAAGTGAATTTTTAATTAACTAAAACTAAAAACTAAATTAACATGTAAATAAAATCAAAACCAAATTTGTAAACTTTACTCAATGGAGAAAAAATCTGAAGTTCGGAATCCACCGTTATTAACACTTCAACGTTATAATATTTGAAATATTAATTCTCAAATTCTGAATAACAATTTAGAAATCAATCTAATACTTTCTCAAGATTTATCAATTAAGTGCTTAAAATTATTCTTTTATAAATTCTTTATTCCAATTGACTTAATGTATAAGACCAAAGTATTAAATATATCCGATATTTAAAAAAAAAACATAATCAAGGTTCTTAAATTTAAACGTTAAATCATAAAGCCCGATTAATAAAATCAATCATAACCATACAAAATACTTGATATTAAAGGTGAAACAATTTAATTAATATCAATCAATGAAAAATGAGAATTATAAATATTAAAACCAATTTAAGAATTATAATGAATAGCAAAACTATTACATTTAATTAATATCAATCAATGAAAAATGAGAATTATAAATATTAAAACCAATTTAGGAATTATAATGAACAGCAAAACTATTACATTTAATTAATATCAAGGTTTCATCTTACGCCTTAAAAAGCAAATTAGAAACTCACGGTAAAATTAAGATCAAAGATTGAATAAAAACCGGTATGATACCGATATTGTATCTAAAATTGCTGGTTTGAGTCCACACCCACGAGTCACCAAAATCTGCTTCTCTATTCCCCTTCACGGCTTCACGCACAAAAGCTCCGAAATCCTTTCTACAACAAGATTGTCTCCTTATGTATGACTGATTGGTGGATATTTAAACGACTTCACCACTTAATACGTGCTTTACACCACACGGCTCACATTTCACTTTGCATTTTATTCTCACACCCAACCGTTTTCTTTTTGCCTGATCAATGATTAGTGGTAATGGAACACGTTAGAGAAAATCACTAACAATATTTTATTGGCATAATTTCACATGAGTTCTACTTTTTTACGATTTATCACCGTTGTAAATATCATCTTATATTCATTACTTTAGTATCTATATTTTTCAAAATCCATCACTTTAGTCTATCTTACTAAACGTGTGAAAGTCAACTATTTTAAAACCGATAAAAATATAGTTTTACTCTTATTACTATTTAATTTAGTTAAAATGATTATCTTAGTTTTAAATTAAAATGAAAAACAAAAAATTCTCGATAATAAAATCTTAAATAAATAGATTATATAAAAAATATTAAATAAACAATAATAATAAAATCCATTAATTTTTTTCATAATAGATATTTATTTTGATAAAATGATTATCTTAGTTTTAAATGATTATTTTTTGTAATATATTTATTTAAGATTTTATTACAAAGATTTTTATTGTTTTTTTTATTTTAATTTAAAGCTAAGATAATCATTATAGCTAAATAAAAATACATTATGAAAAAAAATTCAAAATAAAAAAATTAATGGATTTTTTAATTATTTAATTAAGATTTTTTTTTAAATAAAAAAATACACTGAACACCTTTACCTTCTCTCTTATTTTTGTCTTGGACTTGGGTTATGGGACTTCAAATTGGGCTTCTAAACTGGGGTTGAATTTGGCTCTTGAGCTGTTATGTAAACTGGGCTTTACTAGGGTTTGACTTAGTATGGTTCTTGATTTTGATTTGGGAGTCATCAAAAATGTCTTTTGATTTGATTCAAGTTTATCGAGGTCCAGTTTGGTATTGTTTCTCCGACTGCTTTTAGGGTTAAAAGTGATTCAGGACCAAAGACAGGATGTTTGGTAAAATCGTGGGAAAGTGCTTTTGGTCACTTTTAGTTTCTTCCAAGTGATTTTTTAAGAAGTTACAAATACATGCTTTTGAATTTTGGCTTCTGCTTTTAGAAAATACGCTACAGGATATTAAATGAAAATCTACCAATTTTCCAACTTTGTGCTTACCTTTAACCAAATTTACCAAAAAAAAATCGGGTTTACATTTCTATACAAAAAAATTGTTATCATAACTGTACAAAAAAGGGGACTAATTAATTCAATTAAGTAGAATAAAAATAAATAAATAAATAAAGTAGAATAAAAATAAAGAAATAAAGAAATAAAGAAATGAAGCTAATTAATTCAATAAAGTTGAATAAACAATGAGACTAATTAATTCAATAAAGTACCATAATTATGATTCCGATTAATTTGGGTTTTACTTGGGTTTGACTTACTTTTAAGATTGGGTCTGGATTTGGGACTTTCGGAGTCATCCAAATCTCTTTTTATCCAAGTTGATCCGATTAACTTATATTCTAAACTTGGTAACTTTTTGTTTCAGTCTCATCAAAATAAATCTAATTAAAATAAAACTAATATAAAATTGAACTATTAAATCTATTTTTAGGGACAATAAATATATATAAAATATGCTCATCAAAATTCAAGCTAAATTTACTTATAACGCAATTCACTGAGGGTTTATGAAGTTTCTGTTTTCTATATTGGTGCAAGCATAAGCTGCACAAGAACAGCAATTCAAGCATTGGGCATCATTCACAATGAGAAAAAGAGTCGTGAACTTGAAACCATTAGTTGCATAAAACCAAACAGATCTAACATGGGTCGTGTTATTGAAAATTCGTGTCTGTGTTAAAAATCGTTTTACCAACCTATTAGCTTAACATCTGTTAAGATTTACTAATTATATTATATTTCATTTATAAAAAATTGATTAGTCAAAGAAAAAATTATCATCATAACCCTAAATGTAAAAACCACAAGGCCCCAACCTTTTGCTCTTTTGATTTATTTTTGGTGTTCAAGAAACAATGAAAAGAAAAGTAGTAGAAAACATAGAAAAAATCAAAGCGGACCAATTCTTTTCTAGATCAATTTTATTCAATTAACATCTCAAAGTTAATAAAGAGGTATGGCTATCTTCTCTTAATTATAAGTCATTTTTTTCCTTTTGATTTAAAAAACATTAATAAATGATAACAATAAATAGAAGCAAATTCACAATTGCCGAATTTCCTTGGATCAACTATGTGACGAGAAAAATTGAATCACTTGAATTTCAACAGTTATCCAAAAAGTGTAAGAAGTATTTTTGTTGCATACTCATATGGATCCAAGACAGACAGAAATTCTAGAATGGGTGGGGTGGGGTATATTGGAGCTGTCTTTAGTTCTTGGAAAAAGGATTAAATTAGTGACAGTCATTGCATTAAAAGTCACTAAAAGGTTATTACATTGACTCTAGTCACTATACCAAGTTTTAAGTCTTTATAAAACTGTGGCCTTGAGTCCTTGACCCTCATGTACGTTTACATTTATTTTTTTTTCTCTAGTTTCTTAAAAAAATTAAATATAATAACTTAAAATCAAGACCGTAACATAACACCATAATAAATATAATGTAACACAAATAAAATTTTATTATTGTATTACACAATATATTATTTACACCTTATTCATTACATATTTTTAGGAGTAAAAATACTAACTAAACTTACATGTTTAGAAACCCATTTTGTGAAACAATCCCATATATATGTTTTGATCCTTTCAGAAAATGGACTCCAATTCGGAAACATTGAAATCAATTAAAATCCAATCACTGTTAAAACCATGGTGTGTTTATCCCTAAAAAATCTGGCCATTGTCCTTCTATTCGACTGCCCTTGTACCATCTGCTTGGCCGATTCGATCTCGGAACATCTTCTCTCATTGTCTCTACTTGAAACAGAGTAACTCCTGAGAGAGTTACTCAGGAATCCGATTTTCTGGCTTAAATCTGTACACAACTTTACTAATGCCACAAAAATAACATTGCCAAATAACATGAGTTACCGACTTCTCCAAGTTTCATAGATAAACTGATAAACCACAAAAAATATAGAAAACAGAATCCTCATAAACCATTAATTACCTACATTACAAGTACATTTATCATACTTTCATCACTGAGAACAATTTTCTAACTTAATTTCGGAAGCTCCTTACTCTTCGTCAGAATTAACATTGACGAAAAACGTCGGCTGTTTTGGTGAAGGTAGAAGCATAGTTTCATTTGTAAGCATGGAAACAACATCGGATATTGTCGGTCTATCTGTAGCCTGGTCTTGCACACACAAGAGACCAACATGAAGACATCTCAATACTTGATCATTAGGACAGCATGACTGAACTAGTGTTGTGTCTATTAGCTCTAAACCGTTACCTTCATTCCACAGCTGCCATGCCTGAAAATGGTGATCAGAAATAATAGTGAAGGTATTTGAAACTTTCGACTTTCCACATGTTCTAGATATGCAATTAAATCTGATTCGATACTTACATATGCTACAAGGTTGAGTGGTCGCTCTCTAAGATAGCAAATATTCTTTTTGCCACTCACAATTTCCAGTACTAAAACCCCAAAGCTGAATACATCAGTTTTCCTGGAGACAGTGCCGTTCATGGCATACTCCGGAGACATATAACCACTGTAAAATAATTGAATATCATTGTTAATTATTGTTTCAAACAATTAATATCCATGTTTGCGTGCAGATACACAAAGTTAATTGGTTGTTTTGTTAGAAATGTAAATTAAACTTACTATGTTCCGACAACTCTAGTTGTGTTAGCTTCTGATTCATTCGCTCCAAAAATTCTTGCCATACCAAAATCAGATATTTTTGGATTCATTTGATCATCAAGTAAAATATTGCTAGCTTTCAAATCTCTATGAATTACTCTCAATCTTGAATATTTATGTAAATAAATTAGACCTTGAGCGATGCCTTCAATTATGTGGAAACGTTTCTTCCAATCTAACAGCTTTTTTCTATTTGAATCTGTATCAAATTGTTAAAAGGAACCAAAAGTAGAAATGAATATATTATAGTTCATCAGAAATAAATTAGTTGTAGTCATAAAATTGTCACATGTAAAGAGGCCTACCGAAAATAAAGAAATCCAAACTTCTGTTATGCATGTATTCATAGACTAAAACCCTTTCTTCTCCTTGAAGAGAACATCCTATAAGCTTTACGAGATTAGTATGCTGAAGTTTTGCAATGAGTTTGGCTTCGTTCTTGAATTCAACTATCCCTTGTCCCGATCTCCTTGAGAGTCTCTTTATGGCTAGTTCTTGATCATCCAGTAACTTTCCCTAAAACCAAGGCTATTCAGCAATTTTCTAAATAACACCTCATAAAACTAATAATACTCGCACAATTTTACCTTATAAACTGGACCGAAACCTCCTTCTCCAAGCTTATTTGCAGTTGAGAAATTGTCTGTGGCAGTAGCAATGGTTTGAAACTTGAATATCTTCAACTCATGGCTGGTAGTTTGATCTTTTTCTTTTGGTTGTCCTCCATTGTTAAAGTTTGACACTTCATCTCCAAGCTCGCGTAATAACCTCCTTCGGTTCATCATCGTTTGCACTAATTAAGATACAAGTAGACAAGTATAGTTACTTGAAATTATGTTCATGATCTGCCAGTGATGAATCATTAAGATAACATTTGTTTAGAGTGACTACCTTCTGCTATGAGTTTCCTCCAAGCTAAATAACAAAAGTAGCATAACAGAGGTACCAATAAAACAACCATTAGTGACTGCCACCACTTCTCCTCTGTAATATTGTTTTTCCATGAATGATTAGTCACAGTTTTACCTGAGCTTTCAAGACCTGTAGTATTTATTAGCAAGTTTTACATGATAATATGGGTTTTGAATGATTGTGTACCTTGTCCTTTGTATTTTCTTCTTGCTACATAGCTCAATGAACACAACAATATCACCACTAGAGCTACAGCTACTGCGATTACTAGGCCTTTCCTGGCTATCCACCACTTTTTTTTTGCAATGACTGAAGAAATCAAAAGAAAGAGTGATGGTGCATGTTTGTTGAATCAAAACTCAACTTCAAATATTAAACAGATTTACGTTTACCTGGGGGTATAAATTCCACATATATTTCGCTATTATTGTCATCGTTGGACTCTTTAAACTCTGTCCCTCTGCTCCAAATCTCACAGCCGGTATCATTTGCTCTGTTTGCAGCAGCATAGGCAACACAAGAACAATCCTTGAAACATTTTTGTCGACAATCAGCTAACGTCATGTTATCACTTTCTCTCAACTTAATTCCGTCACCAGACATGAAACCACTCTTAGGAACTAAATAAGAATTACTTGCATTGCACGTACGGGGTCTCTTGTATTCATCTGATACACCATATTGATCGAACATGGAGCATGAAGCTATGGATTGACCTCTGTCGTCCCTGAGACTACCGTGCCAATCAATCTGCAACATCGGAAATGAAGTAACATCTTCACTTACAGAATAAGTGAAGTACTTTTCTTTTTTATTTGAAATGTAGCTGAAGTTATAGCCGATGATATCCCACGATTTGAACTTCCCATTTACCAAATCCCCACTAGTCTGGTCGACTTGCCCTCGACAAGAAACCATCAACTGGCTCGTAACATTCGGATCCATGCCCACATTAAACCGTCCTTGATCAGGAGAATCGTAAGCAAGCCATGATTGGAGAAACCACTGATGCCCGGTTTGAAAATTGATTCCGAGTTTCATCCCAGGAAGAAGTGTATCAGTCGGATAATCAAAGCTTTGCCAGAGCACATGATTTATAGATCCATTCAAATACGGTACGTGTAGGACTAAATTGCCAGATTTCAATAAACTGACACATGTAATATTTCTGACTGCTCCAACCGAAGTTATCTCAACAGGATTTTCATCCCCATTTGGAAAGATTTTCAAGTTGCCATCAGAACTATCAATTCTAAGAGTCGAAGATTTGTGTAAGATTGGGTTGTTCCTGTTGGCAATCCACAACACTACTTTTGAAGAAGATTGTACCTCGTCTTCATTGTAAAGAGACTTTGTTCTATCAGTCGGCTTATTGTACCATACTCCTACGTAACGTTTCGAAGAATATGGCGTCGAGGAAGGAGTAAAGTGTCCGAACTTGAACTTGCCAGAAGCTGAAACGAGCTCATCTCCATCTTTGAGCACTTTTCCATGTGGCAGTTTGTGTGGAAATGAATAAGAATGCCCCATCAAAAGTAGGAAGCATGAAAACCTCACAAGCATTATGTCAATTCTTCCTGTGGTAGCCATTAATGGATTTGTTTATTTGCAGAATTGCTTAAACAATATCTCATCAAGTTATGGAAATGTATTTGGTTGACATGAGCATTGATTGAAGGTCAATTATGAGTGTGTATACACTGGTAGAGTGGTAGGTCCTTCCTTAAAACTTCATTTCTAATTTCCAAGTCCATTTGAGGTGACCTCCGAAACTTCGGAAACAGGAACCGATAATTTGAA
Organism: Dipteronia dyeriana; assembly: GCA_032871835.1. Classification (NCBI taxonomy): domain Eukaryota; kingdom Viridiplantae; phylum Streptophyta; class Magnoliopsida; order Sapindales; family Sapindaceae; genus Dipteronia; species Dipteronia dyeriana. Next base: position 14,538,533 of record CM065298.1, on the reverse strand, counting down.
AAGGTGTCTTGTATTAGAAGTTCAAATTAATATTTTAAAAATTAAAAAGGTAATTACACGTCTAATAGAAAATGATAACAGAAAGAAAACAGTCAAACAAACCTAACTCTCAATTTTGTATTTCAAAGATAAAAAAATGGGGCAATAACAAAATAAATCTCAAAACTTTTTTTCTTCATTCTAGATAGTTTGCTACATTTTTATTTTTAACTGAATTGACCCTTATATATAATTAAATTGGTCCTCATTTTTTTTAGAAATTAATTTGTCCTCTTATTAGTCACAAGTATCAAATAAGTATCTAACTTTTTGGAAATGACTAAATTAATCCATCTCATGGTTAAATCTAACATTTAACTTTAACAGAATTCATGAAAATACATTAATACCATTTATTTAACTTTTTTGAGTAAATTGATTAAAATAAATATAACAAACTTAATTAAACTAAAAATAATAATTTTATTATTTAATAATAAAATAAAAAACAAAACAAAAAAAACAATTGAAAAAGTTATCGTAAATATAAAATTTAAATTTATAATAAATTAATCAAAAATTAAAATAAAATAATATTAAAAATTTGTAATAAAAGTTATTAAAATAATTGATAAAAAAAAATGAAAAGCATGATGAACTCTATCGTTTAATTTTGTTTTCTTGCATTTCGAACTTTGTACGTGTGTTAGCATTGTAATAGATTTGAATAAAAATATAATTTTATCCCCACACCAAAATATATATATATATATATATAAAAAGACAAATTTGACGCTTATTAAAAATATGAGATCACCTTAGTCAAAAACAAAAAATTTACAAGCTAATTGAATTTAAAAAAAAACATAATTAGAGGTTTATGTTATAATTGTTCTTTATTTTATTTTATTTTCCGGTGATATATATAGATATCCATCTATTTAGTTCAGATATTTTTATTTACTCAAATCTTAAATTCATCTTTTTATCTGTTAAGCTAAGCTATAAGGATTTATTAATTGTTTTTTAAAAAATAAAATAAAATAATGAAAATTTAAAAGGAAGAAAATTAGAGAACTTTGTGGGAACAATTAATCGCACGCGCTACGCGCTCGCAAGTTGCCACTCCGATGCTTTATCTATTTATAAGCGTAGCCTGACAACAACGCAACAAAGCTTCAATAATTGTGTGATTAGGGTTCCATCGCTCAGTTTCTCTCAATTTCTCCGATCTTCTTCGATTTCCAGACCAAACCCTAATCACAACAGTTTGCAGCCATGTCGTCTAAGCAAGGTAACGTACACGCCTTCGATTTATTCAGATTCGATGTATTTGACGTTCTATTTAGATTTCTGAGATTTTATTTTTATTTTTTTTAATTGCGTTTCTTTATTATTATTTTTTTTATCGTTTTGTGGCCGGTGCAGGTGGAAAGGCCAAGCCTTTGAAGCAACCTAAGGCTGAGAAGAAAGACTACGATGAGGTACTCCTTTTATTATTATTATTATTATTATTATTATTATTCATTAATAGATTTAATTTATGTGTTTTGTTTCAATTGATCTAATTGTGTGTCAGATTATGGATGATTATCTATTTTTGCTTTGTTTTTTTTTCTGTTAATTCATTGTATTTCCGGTAAAAGTTGTGTAATTTACCAATATTTCAAGTCAAATATCCAAAGTTGTGTCTGCTTTTATACTTAATTTGTGATTTTTGGTTTTGTTGATTTGTTACCAATTTTGAGTTCCGGGTTTCTTTGATGAGGATACACATAATTTGTTTGTTTTTGTTACCATATGTTAGCTACCTAAGTAACTAGATATGTAACATTAATATCATATTCGATCAATTCGTGTATAATTTGGGAAAGAATTGGATGTTACTGTCTTAAACACGAAAAAACAATCTTAGCTTAGCATTCACAGAGATCCAGTATTTTGGTTGTAAGACCTTCTTCGATGAGAGTTATACTGAGAGTGGTGCTTAAATATAACTCTCAACAGCTCTCCACCGGTGCGTGAAAATTGAGAGTTATATGGCCTAAGAATGAAATTGGTGAGTGAAATTTGATAAGGCCATCTCCAATGGTGATGAGAGTGATATTTTGGGGGATACTTAAATTGGTGTTACGAAATGTACTAAGAGTGATACTTAATATGTACTTTTGCTCCCGTGATGTGAGGGTGAAATTGAGATCGATATTTTTGTACCAAATTATAATTTTTAAACTTTATAGTGATGAAAAATTATGTGGTAATAGAATATATATATGCAATTTTGGAAAACCAATCGTTGGAAGGCTTGTATTTTTATATTATTTTTTTCTATTTATGTTGATTTTTCTGGTATTTTTTGGATAAAAAATATATTTATTTTGAACTATAATGTCTGATAAACTGTAAACCCTTTATTTCTAACTGTCAACAAATCTAACCGAATATTATATTTATGGATGGGTCAGATTTGTTGACAGTTGGAGATGAAGGGTCTACAATTTTTATAGTTCGAAATAAATATATTTTTTATCCAAAAAAATACTAGAAAAATTATAGAAAATATCAAAAATCTAGAAATGGCTAGTTTTCTAAAATTGCCTATATATTCTCCACTTCACATAATTTTACGTTATATTGAAGTTTATAAATTACTATTTATTGGCCACTTCTTAAAAAGTAGGCATAATTATATTTGGTACAAAAATATTACTCTTAGCACCACTAGAGCTAAAGTACATATAAGTATCTCTCTCGATACTTTACGGCCCATAAATTTAAGTATCACTCTCACCATTGGAGATGGCATAAGGGTGTCTTAGATGAGTTAAATTTAAGCATCTGGTAAGAAATTTATTTCTTGTTTATGCCCTTGTGTACCATATAAATGTGTTGTTAATCTATCCATCGTCTTTCACTTATGTTCGACATCTTTTACTCTAAAGCATCTCTGTATCAACTTGTGTTGTTTGATTTTGTAATGATTTGAGGGTTCTCAAGTTTTCATTGTTTAATCTGAAAATGTTCTTGGATTTTTACAGCATGATATGGAAAACATTAAGAAAAAGAAAGAGGAGGAGAAGGTATTACACTGGCTTTTAACTTCTGACTTTTTTTTTTCAATGGATTGTAACAAGAGATTAACTTGATTTGGTTTACGTGACAAACAGGCCCTAAAGGAGCTCAGAGCCAAGGCATCACAGAAGGGATCATTTGGTGGAACTGGACTCAAGAAGAGCGGGAAGAAATAACTACGATGTCTTGTACCGTGATCACCAATTTCATATTATAATGACATACTTTATTTAGTGTGATTCTCAATGACATCAGTTGGTTAGTGTGATTGTCTAGTTTCATGTTAAGCCTGGTACTAAACCTTGTGTCCTCGTCGTTATGTAAAACTCAATAAATTGAGTGTCATGGTTATGCTTTTTGTGTCAAAATAAATTGCTCACATATTTTGCTTGAATTTGGATTTTCGCATTCCCTCTACTTGGGTGACAAATCGATATGTCCCGGGTCTGAATCTGATTGATTTGCCTAGCCCAATTGAGTACTCAGTACATTTAGTTGTATGCTCGGTAATGTATCTTGTACCAGGTAGACTTTTAGATGTGTAATGATGTGATCTCAATTTAAAGTTGAAAGATAATTAGTGGTGGAATGATTTGTAGAAACTTGGTGTGCAAAGATTGGTAGAATCAACCATGTTTTTTTGTATTTGCTTGCTACAGCTAGTTATCATAATAGTCATTAGATATAACTAAGTTGAATCAAATCATATTTGGTGTAGAATTGAAGGGAAGGTTCTGTTTACGATATGATTGAGATGGTTGTGTTGTCCATATGCATATCTTAGCATTAGTGGTGATGAAATGAAGTTCATTCATCCATTAAGCTATCTGTGGCTTTGATGGTCTGAAATGTTAATAGTAGAATTTCTATCTTTATTTGAATGATCATGCTATTGTCCAGGATCAATATCTATAATAGGTTTCAATCTAAGGGCATGAATGCCCTGAAATGAATCTAAGATTAGATAGAAGTATTTCTCTATTTAAGTTTTAACCCTACAAAAAGAAAAATACTATTTAAGTAGGGTTTTTACAAAATAGAGCTTGTAACACAAAAAAATCCTGTTTGGTTTTAAATGATAAAGTACTTTTAAATTTATAGATGGTTTAAAATTTGAGCTCTCTAGCAGTGGTAAAAAAAAAGCTCTTTTGAAGTTGATGCCAGATAACCAAAAACAAAAATAAAAGATCCTTTGGCAATAAAAATGATATTTATTTTTCTCTATAGTATTTTGAAAAGGGTTTAACTGTACACGGATGTGTACCTATGCAAGGGGACATTATCTATTCTCAAAATTTTAGTTTTTTTTTATTATTATTAGATTGAAATCTAACGAATATCTATTACTTTTGTATAGTATTATTACCCTATAGAAAAATAAACTTTCAAATTGGTTACTTGACGAAACTAAAGCGTTTTTTCTTTTGTGTAGTAGTTATTTAAGAGATTTGTGTAGTAGTTATTTAAGAGATAGAACTCACTCATAGATTATTGAGTATTGGCCCATTTTAGACCCAAAATGTTGTGCTTGGGTTATTGGGAATTGAAGATAGGCTTCTTGGGCATAATCAACCCAGGGTTGTATGGGTCCATAGAGGCCCAAAGTAAAATTTAATCTATACTTCCATTGTAATAAATAAAATTGAAAGAAAAAGGACAAAAATATATATATACTACATGTTTTTCATGCTTCTTGGATTCTCTAAATTCTATTTCCTATATATAATTTTATTTAAGAGGAATACTAATGACCATGGTTTCTCTTGGCAAGTGTGATAATTGCTGCAATATTTTTTAACGGGTAATGCTACATTTTTCCAAAAAAATTTCTAAAAATATGTACAATCCAATGTGGCAGTTCAGTAAAAGAAATAATTAGAGAAAAAACATGACAATTCATTAAATGAGTTGGACTACCACATTGGATTGTACATATTTTTGGGATAAATTTTTAGAAAGAGTAACATATCTCTTTTTTAACACAACGATATATATATTCGAGTATCTTATTGGTGTTATATTATTACCGAGATAATGTGACGATAAATGTTAAAAAAAAATCGTTAGATTGTATTAGTGTTACAATTCTAACGTCATTTCTACGGACATTTCGATCATCAATACACTTGATAAACAACTATTATTGAACCGCAACACTTAGTAAATTGATTGAACACTTAATATGATTTGAATTATTGGCTACAAAATATAAAGTGGCGTAAAAGGGAGGAGCAGTCTGGTACACTTTTTATTTAGGTTCAGTTTGATATTGTTTTTCAAACTGCTTTTTAGATTAAAAGTGATTCTGAATTATTAATATAAGATTTGGTAAAATTTTATAAAAGTGTTTTTATGCACTTTTGGTTTATAACAACTGGGATTTTAAAAAGTTACAAATCGTAGCTTTTAGAAATCAATTTTCTGAAAAAACAATTTCCAAAACGCGCAACATTTAAATGTTTAATGAATTTTAGTTAACTTAATACATGTGAGTGTCAAAGGGGTTATCCGTTGATATAATGATCAACTTATCATTCAAATTCAAAGCACAACTATTCTTCAATCAAATAATCAATCACCACATCCAAATTCAAATCACATCACCGTATCACATGATTCCTCACTTCCTTAATCTGACGTGGCACACTTTCAATATTGTGCAAATTGGCCTGGTCCCACCCTTGCCTTTACAAACGTGTACAAATTTGCTATCCCCACTCCGGCACTCTCTGGATTTTGGGACCCACTTCATGAAAAAATCTCGTAAACTTTCTTTACCTACAGCTCATAGGTTTTAGTGGTGTAAAAATGGACCGGTCGGTGACAGGTCGGTCCGGCCAGTCGGGTCGGTCCGGACGATCCGGTCGGTCCAGAAAGATTACGGACCGTTCTTGGAACGGCCCGTGAAGGAAGAGAGTCAGGCCGCGGCCTGGTCCTGGAAGGGCCTTGTACCGGGTCGTTGGGAGTAGGCCCGGTAGACCTGCCCGTCTGACACGTCAATCCGGTTGATCGGTCCGTCCGGCCATTTTTATTTTTATTTTTTTCAAAAAACCTCCAACGGTTGGAATTGATTTCTAGCCGTCGGAGGAAATTAAAATTACCAAAACCCCCCCTACAATCTTTTAAATTACATTTTGACGCACAATCAAAATTTTCTATAAATACTTCCATCCATTTCATTTTCCATTAACTCTCTCTATCATTCTTTCAATATCTCATTCTCTCAAATCTCAATCTCTAATATATTCTCCGATTCTCTAAACTTTTTCATTCATTTTGGTTATTACTCTCTCTACAAAATTCTCTACGTTTTCCACCAACACACCAAATTTTAAAGTTACAATTTTGTTATTACTTTTGGCCTAACATATTCTCATCGTAAATTTATATGTTTATGTTTAGATTTGAGTTACTTAATGAAAACATTATCTATTTAGTTAGTTAGTTTATCAATTTTTGGGCTTTAATGTTAATATTATTTGTTTAGTTTATTAAGATTTTTAAGTTTAGTAGTAATTTTAATATTTGTTATTAATAAATTTAGAAAGTTAATTTGTATTACTGAAATTACTTTTTGTAATAAGTAAATGATGAATGTTAAGTGTAGTAATTACGTTTGATATTGTTTTTTTTCATAAATTAAAATTTTTCATTTGTAGATTATGATAGTAAATTTAAGAGTAGTGGTTCAAATCATCAATTTTATGTTAGTATATTATGTTAGTAAAATTATCAATTTTATTTGTAGCAGTGAACTAGTGAATTTAAAATTTTATATTAGTAGATTATGATTTTTTTTGTTTATTTAATTTGTTTTTTAAGTAAATAAATTATTGTAAGTGTCGTATTAGTTATAGTAATTATTGTTAGTAAATTAAGATTACTGTTAGTAAATATTGATTTTTAATTTGACTATTAACTACTATAGTGCTCATATTTTTATTCAGATAATGGATCATAACCAGCAGCCTTATTTTCCGGACGGTTTGAATATGCTCAACGATGAATTTGATATTTCAGAACCGACCCATACTCAAGCGGGACCTTCTGGTTCCGGCGTTACACCAACATCACGTCCCAGAAAATTAACATCAGATGTGTGGCAATATTTCAACATAGTCCAAATGACATTCCCAAACAGGGCGTCTGACCTCAGAGCTAAATGTAAGTTTTGCCATAAGAATTATGCTATAAGTACGGGGGGGACGGGACATTTGAGACGGCATATGCACAAATGTATGCATGCACATGGACAGTTAGATACTACAACCCAGACACAGCTTCAACGGCATCCAGACGGGTCCGTTACGACGTGGCAGTTCGACGCCATGCACGCTAGAGAGTGCTTTGCACGATACATTGCACAAACTGATCAACCGATCAGTATTGGTGAGAGTCCATTTTATAAAAAATTAATCACATCTGCATATAACCCCCAATATGAACCTGTTTCTAGAACTACCACTAGAAATGATTTGATACGATTGTTTGAAACCGAAAGGGATGACTTAGTTGCTGAAATACAGCATTTAAGTGTCTCTGTTGCATTAACTTCTGATATTTGGAATGCATGTTCCAAACAAGACTATTTATGTATCACGGGACACTATTTAGATTCTGATTGGAGGATAACAAAAAGAATTTTTGGTTTTCGTCCTATGGATTTTGCACATACCGCAGAAAACATTTTTAATGTCATAATGGAAGTTTTAGAAACTTATGAAATCACGCATCGCATTCTTTCAATCACATTTGATAATGCATCTGTAAATACTAGCTCTATTGCATTGTTTGTTGCAAGAAATATCCCGTAAGATGAAGGTTATTTCTTTCATCAACGGTGTGCATGCCATATTATAAATTTAGTTGTACATGCTGGTTTAAAGTAGGTAAGCGACCAAATAGATCGCATCAGATATGCCATTTATTGGATTTGCAGTTCTAATCCTAGATTCAGTGAATTCAAGAGACATTGTAAATTAAACGGTCTCAAACCCCGACGATTCCAAACTGATATGCCGGTAAGGTGGAACTCTACTTATTTAATGTTGTAAAATTGTTTGGAATATGATACAACCATTACATGTTTTTATAACATGAAATTGACCGAAACATGACAACTTAGTCTAAAATTACTTTCCACAGACGATTGGTATGTGGCAAAGATTTTTGTTCAATTTTTAAAGATTTTTTACAATGCCACTGTAACTCTTTCCGGGGTATATTACCCCACATCTTCCCAGACAATCCATCAGATAGTGGAAATGTCTGAACTGTTAAACAGTTATAGAGAAGATGAACATCTAGGCGCTGCAGTTGTTATAATAGATCCCAGGGTTAAATTATCTGGTTTATAAGTTTTGCTTGAGTTTATTGGTATTAATTTGTCAATAGATTATTCAGAACAAATTACTGACATTCGAACCAAGTTGTTCGAGATTTTTCATATTTATGATACCAGGTTTGGCAACATTGACATCCCCCAATCAACACGACCGGAGACAGAGCCGAAGCAAACAAGTTGGAGCCTTCTGAAACGAAGAAAAAAAGACAAATCAGCAAGTACTTCTTCAGGGCAAAGATCTAGCTCATCTTCTTGTACCGAACTTATTAGGTACCTTGAAGTACAGTTCGATGCTGTTGAAGACAAGGAAGAGTTTGATTTGTTGTTATGGTGGAAGACCTATACGTACAGGTATCCAGTTCTGTCACACTTAGCACGTGACGTACTGGTTATTCTAGTGTCAACGGTGTCTTCAGAACAAGCTTTCAGCACCAATGGACGCATAATTGAACCAAGAAGAAGCTGTTTGTCTCCAGAGATGGTGGAGGTATTAACATGCCTTCAGGATTGGGAGCATGCTAAAAAAAGGTTACAAAATCTAACTGTAGATAAAGAACTTAATCTAAATTTCGACAATCTATATATTGATGACCCTTCAGGTAGTGGCCAAGGCCAGAACTAGGTTATTCTTTTACATATGTATTTATTATTTACTTATAAGTTGTAAAACGGTTGCACTCTTTTTCCCTTACCAAGTTTTTATCCCATTGGGTTTTTCTTGGTAAGGTTTTTAATGAGGCAATCATGTAGATATGTATTACTGAATTCCATAAGTGAAAAATAAATAAATAATTAAAAAATTGTTCGTTCTCTTTATTCATTTCAAATCCTAATAATTGTTCGTTCTCTTCATTCATTTTAAATTCTAAACCCTTAACCATAAACTATAAATCCTAAACCCTATACCCTAAATCCAAAAAAACGTAATTTGAAAAAAAAATTGGACCAAAAAACTTACCCGTCGAACCAGGCCCGTTAGGCCTGGCCCGGCCGGCCAGCCAGAGGGGCCCGGCGGGCCGGCCTGGCACGGCACGGCACGCAGGCCGGCATGCCGTGCCGGGCTTGTTTCCAGAAATGGACTGGCCAGGCCGTCCCTAATGGGCCGGACCAGTCCATTTTTACACCTTTAATGGGCTTAAATGTGCTTTTTCTAGCGCTTATATAAAAACTGGTTTTTTTTTAAATAATAATAAAAGTACTTATTTTTCATAATAAAATTATCTAGGAGTACATTCATATATACTATTGATGTTTTAAAATTATGTTTGGTTGGTAAAAAGTATTCATATATTTGTTCCCTAGCATTTGATTCAATCATGGAATTTTTTTTATTTGAATTAAAGTAAAGTGTTATCTATAATTTATTTCGAATGAAAATTATATTGATTAATCGTAATCATTTACCTAACTTTTAAATTTAAAATAGTTGAAATAATAATAATAATTTTTTAAAAATATATATTTATATCCAAGTATTATATGAGAAAAGTGAATGTGAGGCTAGCCTCTTTTGGCAAATTTTCTTTTAGTTATTTTTTTAAAATACATTTAATTATAATTTAAAAATAATTTAAATTTGTTAATAATTTTTTATATTAAAATTATAATTATAATTAGTCAAGATAAGGTTAATCAAGTAGTATGTTTTTCATATACTATTAAGGTTATGATTTTGAACCTATTCAATTTTTTTTTTTTAATATTTTCATATGGTATATTAGTATAGTCTAATCCAATATAATATAATAATTTAAAAGATATCTTAACTTTTTTTTATCCAAATTAGGAATAAATTTAATTAGATATGTATATATATATCTATATGACAGTGAAATACAATTGTGTCACCTCATTTAGATATTTACATTTCTCTAATTCCAATAAGTTGCCAAAAAATAGATAACCAAAGTTTTCTTTTTTTTTTTTCTTCCTAAAAAAAAGCACTTTAAAGTTTAATCCTTATAAAATACAAAAACACTTTTTGGTAATGGTTTGTGACTTGTTTGACCACACCACTGAAACCAAAATCAATTGAATTTGGGACAAACTAGAAAGGTGGTTTAACCATTAACACTAGGCCAAAAGCACCCAAGTGACATGGGAACGCCACGTGGCAATCTTCCATTAGTCACAGAAAAAGAGGGAAGCTGGCTGGTTCTCTGACAAGTAAACTCCAAACAAAACAGCAACCGGTGGCTTATGTTTCGTGTCTTAAAAAAAATTTAAAAACATTTCAGTTTGCAAAGATCTCTCTCTCTCTGTAATAAATTTGAAATAAATTCTAAGCCTAGTATTTGTGTTTTCTTTTCTCCGTCGGTTTTGTTCTATAATTTGTTTTGTTTTCTATTCTTTTCTTCCTCGGAAACGAAAAGATTATTGAGTGGACAGTGAGATATCCCGGAAAACAAAAACGTGTTTGGAGAGAGAGAAAAACGTTTTCTTTTTTCTTTTTTCTTTTTCCTTTTCTATATAAGCAAGAAAATCAGATACAAAAAGAAGAAATAGACAGTGAAACTCAACAACTAAAAGGCTCTCTCTTTCTTTTTCAAGATTCTGAGACAAATCCCAGAAAGTGGAATTTTTTTTTGTGTGAATATACTCTTGTCTCTTGATTTAACTTTTCTTTGAAAGTGATACACTCTATTTTTACAATAAGATAGAGGAGAAAAAAACAAATTTTGTTCTAGTTTTGAATCCGTGTAAGCAACATAGATTACAGTTTTGACAAGAAGAGAAAGCTCGAAAAGTTGAAACTCTGTTTTTTTCTTTTCTTGGGTGTGTGTTTTTTTGGGGGATGCGAGTGTGAGAAAAATGGATTTTTGGCCGGAGTTTTTAGCTAATAGTTGGGGGAGAGAATTTGTGGCAGGTGGGTTTGGAGGCATTGCTGGGATTATCTCAGGGTACCCACTTGATACTCTGAGGATTCATCAACAGAGCTCCAATTCTGGGTCTGCTTTTAGTATCTTGAAGAATATGGTTAAAAATGAAGGCCCTTCTTCTCTTTACAGAGGCATGGGTGCTCCATTGGCTTCTGTCACCATTCAGGTACAATTGAATTCATTTATTAGTGCTTTGATTCTTTTGTTTGTGATTTCAATTTGGTTTGGTATTATCTGTCATGATTTCTTCTTTGAGAAATATAGTGATTGATTGCTGTGAATTTAAGAGATCACATGATCTCCATTGGATTGTTTTGAGAATTTTACCATCGTGATCTTGCTGATGAAACATGTGTTTGAGCTAAATTGTTTTATGTATATTTAAAAGTGCTTTCCCGAGGTGTTTTTCTTATCCAAGATTTCTATTAGGTAAGCATCTTTCAAATAAAATATTTTTCATTTGAAAAACATGTTTATCTATTTACAATCAAACATTACAAAAATGTGTACAAAAGTGCTTTTGAAAACACTTTTGTTCATTGTAACCAAACTACTCCTAAACGTATTAGAAATGATCATTAGAAGATGAAGCTAAACATGTTAATACTGTTACCAAGGTCCCTTGCCTGATGGAGTTTCATATCGTAAATATAATCTCACATTTGTCCATTAAATCGCATACCCTTGTTGTGGAACTGGGGAAGTTGCAATACGGGCTGTGCTCGTAAAGTCTGATCTCATCAAGTCCCAGCAATATGGGCATTATGTTATTATTTTTTAGTTCTAAAGAGTCTCATCTTGATTTAGATTCATTTTATTATCTCTGTTGAAGTTGATGCTAGATGTGGTTCTAAATAATCTGATTATAAGATTTGGGATTCTGTGGACTAGAATGATAGGTAAATGTTGCTTTTGTAATGGCATTTTCATACTTTTTAAAATGATGGGAAGTGTGATTTTTGTTCTGATTCTTAGAGTAGTCACTATCCTGGAATCTCACCGGAGATACCAGCCTTCGATCAATGGTGTGGTCCCATACTTTTATCTCATTGAAACAACATATTGGTCGTATTCTGATTCAAATTTTAGGTGCCTGCACACACCTGATCTTCAGCTATGTTTAAACAAATTTTAACACTAGTGACTGGACTAAACACTAGTGACTGGACTAACTATAAGTTTGAATATGGCAGAATGCGATAGTATTCCAGATGTACGCTATCATGTCTCGTGCATTCGACACTTCAGTTTCTCTCAGCGAGCCTCCATCCTATACAGGTGTTGCTCTAGGAGGATTTAGTACAGGGGCAATTCAGAGCCTGGTACTTGCTCCAGTAGAACTTGTAAAAATCCGCCTCCAGTTGCGGAGTTCAAACTATACAAGGCCAGGTCAAGCAGACAGCCATAAGGGTCCTATAGATGTTGCCAGAAGCATATTGAGACGTGAAGGATTGAGAGGGATGTACCGAGGATTCACCGTCACTGTCCTCCGAGATGCACCTGCTCATTGTGTCTACTTCTGGAGTTACGAGTATATAAGAGAACAGTTTCACCCTGGTTGCCGAAAGGACGGCCAAGAAAACGTGAGAACAATGCTGGTAGCAGGAGGGCTGGCGGGAGTTTCCAGCTGGGTTTGCTGCTATCCGTTAGATGTTGTGAAAACCAGACTGCAAGCTCAGACACAATCTTCACAAAAATACAGTGGAATCATCGATTGCTTTCGCAAAAGTGTGCAAGCAGAGGGCTACGGCGTGCTCTGGCGAGGATTAGGAACTGCAGTTTCAAGAGCGTTTGTGGTGAATGGGGCTGTTTTTTCTGCTTATGAGATTGCATTGAGGTGTTTATTCAGCAATGGAAACATTCAAACAGAGAAGAATACAATCTAGGAGAAATTAGTTTTTGGTCAGTCTCTGTAATGATATTATTTACAAATGCATTTTTTTAATAATCATTGATCAATGCATGATGTCTGTCTGCAGTGATCAATTCAATGAAAGGGCAATTCCGTTGCCAGTTATTTTGTGTCATTGTCGTGCCAATGTGGACCATTTTAGAGCTTAAACAGATTGGACCACTGCCAGAACTTGCTAGCATGGATCCGAACAGCACAACTGCATCATGACCCACGACCCATGCCTCGGCAAAAATCGTAGTGCCTTATTAAATTTTACCATAGGAACCCGACAAATTTGCTAGATCTGTGCTATATAATATCATCAGGCACAGTCTTCTTCGAAAATGTAAAATCCTCATTTTGATCCAAATATAAATTACTGTCACTCTCATCAATGCCTATGGTAAGTCATTTAGTTGTGATCATCAACAAAATCAAATTCATCAATGTTGTCTACACCAATTGCTTCCAGTAGCCCTATTCCGCGAAATAACCAACACATACTCTCACGATATCAGGAACCGAGACTCCAGCTTCCCCAGCAACCTTTGCTTCTTCTGCACTGGTTACTTCAACAATGACTCCCATTTGCAGTCTTGGTAGTGAATTGGTTTCTCTCGACATCAATAATGGGGAGACTACTATGAACCGGTATAACGGCACCAGCCATTGCCGAGAGGATGAAATGAAAAAGAAAGGGAAGAAAAAACATGGACTGTGTCTGTGCAGCTTAGTTTCTATCTTCCTCCATACAATGACATTGGAATATGCAAAGCCATTGAGAATGTATTCATTTCATCTGATATAACATGCAGAAAATAGCGTAGGAATGAAGAAAGGAATTAGAAGAGCTTGAAAAGGAGGCTAGCCGGTTCCCACCAAAACGTAGAAGTTAATGTCTTATTCCTAAATCAGAGATCTAAATGCAGTGGGTTCCTAGTTTATGCACTTTCAAATGACACTGTCTAGGAACCTGTTCCAGTAAATGAGTCTCTTTAAACAATCCTACAAAAATAGAATGGGGGCACCCAAAAGGAAACCATGGGAAATTGACATAGAAACCAATCACAAACACTATCGTATCCAAATTGAAGAAGAAGAAGGGAATGGTAGATAATGAGCGAATCAATAAAGTCACAAGACCAAATTATACGGCTTTGTTCTACCAACTATATAATGTGATACGTGGAAACAAGAATCTGAATTGCCAAACTGGTAGCCTCTAGCCTGTCAATAAGTGCAATTTATTTCGTAATGATCCTAAATATAAGGGCATAAATACTAGTACATGTATGCTGTTCGAATATATTGCACGACAAGAATTGGAAAACTGCTCAACAAATTTTATTCAAATTCATTCCTGTATTACAAAATGAGATGCAACATACAACATACTTTGATCATAAGAGTTCTATAAAAATGAAGACAAGAAGCAGAATAGAAGATCAAGTATACCCTCTACGTTAGCCAACAAAATCAGACCCAAGAACTCAGTAACATTACTGAGGACCCTCTAATCCTCTCCTTGACCGAACTGTTCGATCCTGTCCTCACTGAGATTGATCCCTGCCATCGCGCCTTCCAGTCCACAACTACTCTCCACCAACACATGAGGATCATTATAATGCCTAACAGCCTGCACAATTCCCCTAACTTTCTTGAAAGGATCCGAGCACTCGAAAATCTCTGATCCCACAAACACACCATCACAACCCAATTGCATCATCAATGCCGCATCAGCAGGAGTCACAATCCCCCCTGAAGCAAATTGCACAACAGGTAGCCTACCCATTTGCTTGGTTTGTGCCACCAAATCATAAGGCGCGGCTAATTTCTTTGAAAACGCGAAAACCTCATCTTCATCCATGTTGTTCAAAACCCTAGCATCCCCCATAACAGACCTCACATTCTTCACAGTCTCGACAATGTTACCAGACCCATATAAGTCCCCTTGAATTCTTATCATCGCCGCGCCTTCCCTCACACGTCTCAACGCTTCTCCGAGATTTTTACAGCCACACACAAATGGGGTCCTAAAATTATGCTTGTTAATGAAGTTATTTTCATCAGCAAAACCCAAAACCTCGCTTTCGTCTGCATAATCAATCTTGATACTTTCAAGAATCTGCGCCTCCACAAAATGCCCAACACGAACTTGAGCCATAACAGGAATCGAAACCGCTCGTTTGATATCTTTAACAAGCGAGAGATCCGGCATACGATTAATGCCTCCTCTTCGAACTTGCTCCGAAACCACAATAGAACAAGCTCCGGCCGCTTCGGCGATCTTGGCTTGCTCCACGGTGGACACTTCGAGAATCGCCCCGCCGCGCAGCATCTGGGCCATGCCGGCCTTGATCGAAAAGGGTTTCTTCTTGGCGTCGGTGATTGCGCTGCCACTGTAGACTGTGACTGCTCCGTCGTCGGCCATCGTAAGGTGTTTGTGAAAATGCGTCAATGAAATGGGAACCCCGTCAAACACTTGTTGAAATCTTGGAAATGTTTTGTGTTTGTTGTTGTCGTCGTCGAGAAAGACGAAGAGGGTATATAAAATGGAAGGGTTTCGAGAAAGTTCTGGAGAGTTTTTCAAAGTGGGTTTGGACTTTAGTTTAGTCGGTGCGAAAAACGAATTCTCTGGAAAAACTTCTATACCTTTCCCTGTTGCAGTGTTTCCTGTATTCGGCACTTTATGTACCGACCTGTTTTTCTTGTAATTTTGTTTACAACGAATAAGCATAGAATATGAGAAATCAAACTTTTTTTATTATTATTGGAGTCTTTGAATGTTATTTATAATTTTTAAAAATATATATCTTTAGTTTGTGGACCAAATAATTTGATCATTTAAAAAATTAAAATCAGATTATTTTATAATTAATAGTTAATTGATAATAATGTGACGGACATTAATTTTTGCTTTTTAACGATCATTTTGAAAGGCTATTGAGATTACTTTTTGAAAATCATTTAGGGTTAGTTTGAGATTGTTTCTTAAAAGATAAAATCAAATTATTTTATAATTTTAATATAAAATGATCTTAGATAAAATTTACAAAAGTGATTAATTGATAAGTTTTGATATTGATTGTGTAAAGTATGTAAGAGGTTACTTTTTTAAAGATTATGAAATATTCTATTTCAACATTTAATACATCTTTCAAATTATCATTATTATTCTTATAAAATCAAGTTATGGAATCAAGTTAAAATCTTTTATATATCTTATTTCATGTTAAAATTAAATATTGTATTTAAATATTGATTTGATTTATAAAATATTTTTAAAATATTTTATTGATGTTATAGATTTTTTTTTCTAATTTAAATATCCTACTTAAATATTGATTTAATATATATAATTTATGAAGAAAAAAAAGATATAGAATTCTAAAATCATATATATTTTAATAAAATTATCAAATATATATAGTTTTTGAACTAGTTTTAAAAATACAATTAACCAAACATTTGTTGATTAACTTCACTACTGAATATTCTTTCAACAAAACTAATAGTAATTATTATAAAAATTATAGCAATATTAAACTAAGCCTTCATCTTGTCTTTCATATTTGTAATTTTGATATACATGGAAAAATTTATTCACACGTACCAGTATATACATAAAGCCACAGTGGACTTAATTAAATCGTTTAGTACGAATGTGAAAATGGAAGTGTGTATTGCCCGATCAAAATTTATAAATTTTGAGCAAGGTACATTGTGATGCGGATATCATTTGGTGCTATCGACAAAAATAGTAAATATATAAAAGAACAATATTTTGGTATTGACCGGTCAGTATTCAAGGTATTGATTCTATCAATAGGTGGTGACACGTGATCTATTTTATTAGATAATTGTAAAAAAAAAATTAAAGAAATAAAACCACTAGCAACACCTCATTTGAGGGGTCAGTACCTTGGATATTGATCGGTCAATATCAAAATATTTTTGGAAAGCAATTATGGATTGTTTTCCTTAAAAAAAAAAAAAATGGCAACACTGTATTATTCTTACGGTTATAGTAAAATGTGTGAAAATCATGACTTCGAATTGTATCTTAATCTTAAATCGTTATTTTGAATTATAAATGAAATATCTCTTAATTTGTTTTCTAGTAGAAAATAGAGTAAGTATTAATTAATTGATTAAGGCTGTGTATGGATTTGGAACTATCAATAATGACAGTAAAAGTAATGCTCAGATGCAAACATTAATATATCATTGTATAATGTCTCATTAAACTAAAGACATAAGAATAAAAACTTAGTTTTAATTAGTTAGACGTGTTTGATCAATTGAATTGAGTAACATGATAAGAGTAAAATTTAGACGTGTTCAGTTAATCAAGTTATAAAGCACTCCGGTCTTAATTATTATGTATACTTAGAAGTCGACAATATGAAGTTGGTTTGGTCTCACACATACACTACGAGGTTGTAGATTCGAATCCTTCAATCTAAAAAAAAAACCCGGAATTTATATAATACTTCAATATAAATATATATAGCTGAATAGACCTTGATTAGGGTTTTTTTTTTTTTTTTAAAGCTGACATAATTTTGGATCGGGAGTTTGTTGGAACATGAGGATATAAGGCTCTACAATCACAGTTCAGAATGCAATTCTCATATAATGGGAGGTGTTCTCACACCTTACAATTTAATAGATAAATGTTAACATACATTTACAAATATCGGGATTTTACTATAGTATTGAAGCTTTATTTCGAAGACTCCAACCACCGATGAACCATTGGTTCCATTGGACATATTTAGATCTATGATTGAAATAATAATAATAATAATAAGCGACAAACATTTATTATATTTTACCATAAGGCATGGCAGGGTCGGCCCTGACGTTTTTGGAGTCCGGGGTGAAATTTTTTGGAAATTGGAAAATGGGCCCCATGAGATATCAGATGAGGGAAAATCTAAATCGAAAACAAAAATCGAAAAATAAAAACAAAATCATATTATATACATACATATATATATATATATAGTTTATATATATCAAAAAGAAATTATCCGAAGGAATTTATAACGAAAAGTTGAAGATTGAAGTGAAATGACTCAAATAAGGAATACTGGACTGAAACAGAAGAAGGACAATGAGTTATGAATAGAAAATAGAGTGTTGAGTTGAGGCGTTGAGAGTAGAGAGGTTAAAAGAAATGATAAATTTTAAAACAAGAAACCCTATTGGACCATATACCAAAAACAAACATTTCTTCTTAGACTTTGTACTGACACAATTCCTTTTTTTAACTTTTTAACTTTTTAACTTTTTATAAACCTCTTTAATCCTAAATAGTTTGACCAATACTCAAAACAAATATTTAGATATTTATAATCTTAAATAAAATAAAATTGGACCCTTAAACTGATACTCAAAATATGTAAAAATGAAAATGGATCCCTAAACTAATATGGAAACATGAAAATGGGATCCTAAATTAATACTCAATACATGGAAATTTGGTTTTTTTTTTAAGCAGTTGCCCCTCTAGCAATAAAGCAGAGCCGGCTCTGTTATAAGGCCATGCTTGTTATATGGGATATTATAGACTTAGATCATATGTTTGTTGCTTGTATGGGATGAGATCTCATTCAAGCAACTTATGTCACCTTTGTGAGACTAATTAGTCTCACTCTATATTGTGGGACTAATATTAGTCCCACCATTTTATAATTTTTTTTATTTGATTAAAATATAAATATAATTAAAACACAATAATTTTCAATTTTAATAAATAAAAATAAATATTATTAATTTTTTTATTTTTTTTATTTTTTTAATATAATTTAAATAATCATTTAAACAAGTCAAATTCTATACAACATTTTGTCTAGGTAAGGTGGGGTTATTTAGTTCTATATTTTTTTTAAAGTCGTTTTCTTTTATTATTTTTATTTAATTATAAAAATTTATATTTATTTTATAAATCGTACTATAATATTTAAAAATATTTTTTAAATATTAAATATTAATTTAAAAAATGTTATTTTCATTACTATTAATTTTATTTTATTTTATATTTTAAATAATTTAGTTTAGTTTTATATTAATCAATTTTACACTATATTAAATATATGATAGAATTATTATTTTTTTCCAATCACATACCACACCAAACAAGAGATAGAATTATGTTAATCTAATCCTACACAGCACCAAACACATCACAACAATAATTTTAGTTCAATACGTTATCATCCAATCCAATCAATTTAATCCCATAAAAATAATCATATCATATCTTGTCCACCAAACAAGCCCTAAAAGTTTCAATTTCCTATAACATACATCCCAATCGACTTTTATAAACCTATGTAAATTAGTAATTAAATTATTAATTTTTGTATATAATAAATTTTGCGCCACATAGCTAATTTAATATTTTCGATTAAAGTATAAAATATACAATTTGAAAATTTATTGGGAGAATATGTGGTCTCACTTATTCCATAAATTAATATTTGCTAAAAATGATATATGTTGAAGGTGATTTTTGGATTACGTAGGATTAATCACTCGTCTAACAAGTGATTATAGATCGACAATTGAATTACAAATTCAAATAAACAAAAGTATATAAGGCACACAATTTTATATGGTAAAACCCCAAAGTGGGGAAACATCCACGGTTGCCGGTGACAGCGAGAACAATTCACTATAAATAGAATGATTATGCACTCAATCTCTCATTTTTTAGTATATCTCTCTCTTTCTCTGTGTATCTTTTCTACGTTCTCTCGTTTTACAATGAGATTGTGGGTCTATTTATATGTGCATACAACCATAATCCTTGTTACACAAATAAATAAAGGTGATAGTGTTCAATTAGGACCGGTTACTTGTTGAAGTCATCTTTGTCTTCTTTCCTGTTTCGGGGATCTTGTGCATTGAATTAAAATCTTCGTAGGATTCTAGTTGAATAGTTCATTTAGAACTTATTTCCTTATCGGTGTGCAGTTTTCTAGAAAAGCAGAGTTATTGCTTGATTTTGACTCGTTTTCTGTTTGGTGTTTATCCTTCTGAAAGCTTTGAATTCTTTCCTGAATAGAATTCTCTGATACTTAAGAGGAAATAAGGATATTTCCTTATTGGAGTGTGATTCTAGATTCCTTGTTTGAGTAAGATCATTATTCTTCGTATTTGAGTTGTAGTTGCCTTTAATGTCTCCCACGCGTTGTCTAACTGACCATTATTTAATCTCGACCGGACCTATTTTGTCCAGATCGGATGGTCCGGATCAAGTTGTCTCTACTCGATCGGCTAGTTTTCCCGACCAGGTTATTTATGCCCGATCGGTTAGTTTTTTCAACCATCTTGGGTAATCTTGACTAGGCATTGAGATCATCTATTAATTGTCTTGGATTAATCTTCCCTGACTGACTTTTATAATGTGACATATCTAATCACCGTGTTTTCAGGTGATCATGCTGACTTGACATGCTATCGAAAAATCTTTATAACAATACCTTATCAAATCCGCGAGATGAGCTCTCGACGGCTCAACGAAGAAGATTTGAATAGTTTTGATCTTTTGACGCTTCCAAACTTATCGCTTTAACCTAATCAATTATCTTATTAAACTGATTGCTCATTTGTTTTAACTGATCAAGTGTCTTATAAAACTGATAAGTCTTGGACTCCTTGATTTTTTGTTCCCTTGTAGTTTGACCAGTCGGTGTCTTAGCTCTCTGCTCAGGATAATTCCCGACCTTTTTTTTTAAGTTAGACCAGTCAATGTCCCGGCTCTTTGCTCAGGATAATTCCCGACTGTCTTGATTCGGTAGATGTTCTGGCCTTTCTCTCGGAATAATTTCTGACCGTTTTGATTCTTCAGTAGGTGTCCTGGTTTTTCGCTCAGAATAATTCCAGACCGTCTTGAGGCTTCAGTCAAGAGGTGTTTTGGGAACCTTGCCCCATTTTCCCATGTAAACAAGAGACCAAGGACGTCTCCCGATTTTGTCTGATTACAAGGGTTTAGCCGAATCATTAGTGTAATACTAACACAGTTGAACGCATCTCACCAGGTTTTCTCCGATGGAAAACCCCGAGTGTTTTTTCTCAGTAAAATCGGCATCTCGGGGTGGTCGGTTTGCTGATTGTGTTTTATATGCACCCAGTCAGTTCGGAGAGCGTGCCTGATCTCTAACACCCGACTTCTTAGCCTCTTTGGCACATTCACCCACCATGGCAAGTGTCAGCGCTACGAGTTTATCTTTGATAACAAAGATGCTTATTATAAAAAATTTGAACACCATTCTTGGTTTCTTTATAAATTGATCTGAAAATTAACAACATCAAAATACCAAAAATAATTAGAAAAACTAAAATTAAAAAACAAACTAAAAATCTCTTAAACAAAAACTGAAAACAACTAAGTTATCTCTCTCAAGAGAATATTTTTTTAAGACTAAGTTCTGTCATCCATGAGCTTGTGTAGGGTCCTCAAAAGATAATGTTGACCATCCCTTCATCGTTGTATCGGCTTGGGCTTCGCTTCTTTTCCATTGGCATATCGCCCCAGTTGAGGTCTTTCTGTTGATCGTCTGTCCTTTTAAAAATTAAATCTTTGATATGACCCTCTTTGATGAGTGTCTCGATGTGGTCTCTTAGTTGGTAGCACTTTGATGTGTCGTTGCCACTTTCCTTATGGAACCTGCAGTATTTTGTCGTGTCTCTTCGGGCGTAAGTTGACTGTCCAGTGAGATATTTGACTACCTTCTGGTATTCTACGATCGCTAGGATTTCCTCTTGTTTCTCAGTGAAGGGAGTATTATTGGTATACTGACCATGGAACTTATTGTCACTCCGACGGTTTTTACGATTGTCGACTCAACGACCATCTTGGTTCCCGTCACTCTCTTGGTGATCACCCTTTTGATTTTTTTTCTCTTAGCCATAATTTGTTTTGGTGTTCTCCCCGGGAAGACCCTCGTGCATATAACTACCCCTTAAGCCAGTTCCTCTTCTTCAGCCATTGTGTAACTGCTTGTTATATCCCTCTTCAAATCGAAGAAAAGCCGACCATTTTTTAGGTTGTTGGTGAAAGAGGTCACCACAGCCTCATCATTGAGATTATATATTCCTGACACTTCCTGAGAAAACCTTTTCAGGTAACCTTTTAGTGATTTGTTTTTTCCCTGTTTGAGGGTGGCAATGTGAGCTATTTATTTCCTCATTTGTATATTTCCCAATATATGTCGTGAAAAAGCCAATGTCAACTCTAAAAAATTCTTGATTGTTCCGCTCTTTCTCTACTAGTCTTACGGGGTACGCCTGGGGTCACGTACACTATTTCAGAACGCACATTGGGGTCTCGACCACCATAGGTGTTGACAATTGATATGGCGATGTCAGATTAGCAGTTGCTGTTATATTGATTCCATGTCTAACAACGTCTTCAATGACTCTCCGTAGGGACTCTTGGACCTGCTGGAATACATCTGGGGAAATCCCTGGGGGAGCGTTTGTGGAGGTTATTGCAACTTGACCAGTTGAAGTTGGTGTCACAGAGGGCATACTTTCTTCAATAGTGTTGGTGTTTACTGGGTCAGAATTATTGCCCATACGAGCATCATTCAGAGACTGGCTTTCATCTCTATTGTTTGCCATGTTGTTGCTTCATGAGTTATCTTTTTTTTTTAGAACCTTGTTTGTGAATTTGCTCGCTTGCGTATCTTCTGACGCTGATAAAACAAATAATCCACCCCTAGCACCTTTTTTGTTGGGCTTGCTAAAGTATCTCGGTGCTTCGTCTATTTATGTTGGTTCCTCGAAATTGAGTTCTACCGCCCCTCCTTCTAGCGCCAATTGTTAACGATGATTTTTGGATTACGTAGGATTAATCACGCGTCTAACAAGTGAGTATAGATCGACAATTGAATTACGAATTAAAATAAGTAAAAGTAGATAGAACACACTGTTTTATGTGTCTCCAAAGTGGGGAAACATCCACGGTTACCGGTAACGGCGAGAAGAATTCACTATGAATAAAATGATTACACACTCAATCTCTTCTTTTTGGTGTATCTCTCTTTTCCTCTTTATGTATCTTTTTCTACGTGGTGTTCTCTCTTTTTACAATGAGATTATGAGTATATTTATATGTGCATAGATCCCTAATCTTTGCTACACAAATAAGGAAAGATGATAGAGCTCAATTAGGACTGGTTACTTGTTGAAGTCGTCTTTGTCTTCTTTTATGTTTCGAGGATCTTGTGCATTAAATTAAAATCTTCGTAGGATTCTAGTTAAATAGTCCGTTTAGGACTTATTTCCTGATCGGTGTGCAGTCTTTTAGAAAAGCAGAGTTATTGCTTGATTTGGACTTGTTTCCTGTCTGGTGTTTATTCTTCTGAAAGCTTTGAATTCTTTCTTGAATAGAATTCTCTGATACAGAAGAGGAAATAAGGATATTTCCTTATTGGGGTGTGATTCTAGATTCCTTGTTTGAGTAAGATCATTATTCTTTGTATTTGAGTCATAGTTGCCTTTAATGTCTCCCACGCATTGTCTAACTGGCCATTTATTTAATCCCGACCGGACCTATTTTGTCCTGATCGGATAGTCCAGACCAAGTTGTCTCTACCCAATCGACTAGTTTCCCCGACCAGGTTATTTATGTCCGATCGGTTAGTTTTTTCGACCATCTTGGATAATCTTGACTAGGTCTTGAGGTCATCTATTAATTGTCTTGGATTAATCTTCCCTGACTGACTTTTATGATGTGACATATCTAATCACCGTGTTTTCAGGTGATCATGCTGACTTGTCATGTTATCGAAAAATCCCTATAACAATATATATGATTGATTATGATGTTTTCTTTATATATATTCGTTAATTTACTAGATTAGTAGAATATTATAAATCTTCAGTATAAAGCATACATTAAATCTTAATTGATTAAAGGAGTAAAATGCATGTTTGGTTTTAATACATTATTCGCCAAACTACACCCTTCAATTTTGTTTTTAGCCAAAAACCTCGTACTTTTAAATTTATTAGCCAAAAGCCATTTGTTGTTAGTTTTCGGTTAAAAAGTAAAAATTCTCTGTTCAAAAACTAAGAATAAAAAGTAAATGCGAAATTAATGACTTAAACGAATATTATTAAATAAAATTAATTACAAAATAATATTAATTTTTTAAGAAAACTAATGTTAAAATAAAATACAATTAATTAAAAACTAAGTACATTATGTTAAAATTTTCTGCCTCGTTTTCTCACGCTTCATATTCAACAAAACCGGGACAAAATGGTTGTAGTACTTGAAAAATTTTTAATTTTTGCTTACACGTAGATTTCATTGAACCTTACATAAAAAAAATCATATAAAAATTCATTAAAATCAATAAATTTCAACGAAGTCTTTACTTAATAATTTTCTTCTTTTTTTTAAATTTCCAATATGTCTCCCATTTTCCGTTACCTTTATATTTAACAAAATCGTAATAAATAGCTCTAGAACTTGAAAAATTCTCAAATTTTATTAATGGGTACTTTTCATTAAACTTATTACCAGCAAAAAAAATTCAGATCAAAATTCATAAAAATCGATATGATTTCATCAAAGTACTTACTGAAATTAAAATAAGGGATTTCTCATTTGGAAGTTTTTTTTCACTCTCTCTCTCTCTCTCTCTCTCTATATATATATATATATATATATATATATATATATATAAAATAATTGAGAGCCTGAAGAGTAATGATGTAAAAGTGGAGCGGTCTGGCACTTTGGGCCCGTTTTTAAAAACGTGTTTTGAAAACATGGGCCCGACATGGCACGTGAGCATGCCTTGGGCGTACCGTGCCGACAAGCAGGGCGGCATCGGTGAGCCCCACGGGCCGGCCCACATTTTTTGCTCCTTACACATTTCTAAAAATAAATTTTAGGGTTTAGGGTTTAGAAAAAATACATAATATTTTTTTAACAATTCAATTATGTTATTTTCATTACAATTTGTTTATCTTAATTATTATGAAAAATATTGTGTTTATTTTTCATTCCAATTTGTTTAGTCACGATAACAAAATGTTGCTAATAGATACGTAGATTTATTATGTTTGTTAATAAAATAATTTAAAAATGAATAAGATAAAGTATTACATAAAATTTTAAATAGATGAAGTTATGAAAATATGAAATGAAGAATTATTTATTTATTTCTGAATTTCAGAATTCTGTATTACATATTTACATGATTGCCTCATTCAAAACCTTACCAAGAAAAACACAATAGGAAAAAAACTTGGTAAGGAAAAAAGAATACAATCGTATTACAAGTAAATGTACATGTATAAGTGTAACATAGTTCTGAAACTGGTTACTACCGGAACTCTCATCAACATATAATTTGTGAAATTTTAAATAAGTTCATTGTCTACCGTTTGGTTTTGCAATCTCTTTGAGCATGCTCCAAATCCCCGAAAACATATTAATACCTCTACCATCTCCGAAGACAAACATCTTCTTCTTGGTTCAATTATGTGTCTACTGGTGCTAAATGCTTATTCTAAAGACACCGTAGACATGGGGATAACCAATATGTCACATGTTAGGTGTGACAGAACCGGATACCCGTAGTTATAGGTCTTCCACCATAACAACAAACCAAATTATTTGGTGTCTTCGAATGCATCGAACTGTGCTTCAAGATACCTATTTAGTTCGGTACAAGAAGATGTGTCAGATGTTTGCCTTGAAGAAGAACTTGATGATTTGTCTTTTTTTTTCGCCGTTTCAGAATGCTCCAACTTGTCTGTTTCGGTTGTGTCTCCAGTTATGTTGATGGTTGAGTGTCAAGGCCGCTAAACCTACGCTCATAAATACAAAAAACTTCGAACAACTTGTTTCGAATGTCAGTAACATGTTCTAAATATTATATTTTTAAATTAGTACCAATAAACTCAAACAAAAATTCTAAATCAGATAATTTAACCATAGAATCTACTATAATACTTAAGGCATAAAGTAAAATAATCTTAACCCAATATTTTGTTAGCTTTGTCTCTATGGCAATAACTGCAATGCCTAAGCTATCATCTTCCCTATAAGTGTTAAACACTTCAGACATTTCCACTATCTGATAGATTGTCTGGGAAGATGTGGGGTAATAGACCTCTGAAAGAGTTATAGTGGCAATATAAAAAATCTTTAAAAATTAAACAAAAACCCTTGTCACATACCAATCGTCTGTGGTGAGTGCTTGTGCTTCAGGGCGACCAATTTCATGTAATAAAAACATGTAATAGTTGTATCATATTCCAAATAATTTTCCAGCATTAAGTAAGTAGAGTTCCACCTTACCAGCATTAAGTAAGTAGAGTTCCACCTTACCAGCATATCAGTTTGGAATCGTCGGGGTCGTAGACCGTTTAATGTACAATGTCTTTTGAATTCTTGGAATCTAGGATTAGAACTGCCAATCCAAGAAATGACATCTCTGATAAGATCTGTTTGGTCGCTTACGAGCTTTAAACTAGCTTGTACACTTAAATTTATGATATGACATGCACACCATTGATGGAAGAAATAACATTCGTCTTGCAAGATATTTCTTTCAACAAACAATGCAATAGAGCTCGTATTTGCAGATACATTATCTAATGTAAGAGAAAGGATGTGATGAGTTATTTGATAAGTTTCTAACACATAAAGAATGACATTAAAAATTGTTATCCCTAAAAATTGATCGGGGATTTTTTCAAATAACACTTAGGCCAGAGCAGTGCTCCATAGTCGGAGGGGACCTGGTGTATACTGAGGGGTCGGATCCCTATTCAGCTGGGGCTGAGATTCTAGGGTCATGGTCCCCGATTAGCTGGGGGACCCTGGTTGTAACGGGTCAGACTATCCCGATGGTTTACTAGTACCGGTTCCCAATTGTACTGGTACCAGTCATGGTTTGGTGCGACACACAAATCCTACATTTGGGTTGGTATCAGGGACTAACAAGAGCAAATGCACCACATGTTTCTTATTAAATTCACGACATTGCCAATGTTACAAGGTTTCATAATGATACAACGATCTAGGCTTTTCTAAAGGTACACGATTTCGGTCCCTACTAAGGGAGCTGGTCATCATATAGGAGCAAATGTCACTTTATATTAGACTCAAGAAAGAAGACTGATCGTTCTATAGTAGCATCATTCCTCTTTTCTTTTCTTTTTCCTCTAGAAAATACAACCCATTTTCATCTAAGAGTTGGGGTATTTATAGGGTACAATGCATGGGGTTGGTGAGGAGGTTTCTCCCTCATTGGGAGCTTCTGAAGCAATCCTCATCATCCCCTTATCTGAGGCCCACTATCCCATATAGCATGGATAGCCAGGATTGGTTTAACTGGACCCTAGGATTGACCTGATGGTACATTTGGCTGGAGGGATGTCTTCGTTCTGATATTGGCCACGTGTAGAAGATCCCCACAATTGGTTAGTTCGGAGTACGATTCACCCACACGCCTTGAGAGGAGGGGATGGTCCCACGTATGCCCTAGTTCCTACGTGGGCACCATGTAGGCGCTTATATGGCATTTTCCCTGAATATGGGTTGCTAGGGGCGCATCAACTAGCATAGAAGTAATTTTCATTATCAGGGACTGATAAGGGAGTGTCACATTGTCATTGTCATACGTTTCTCTCCCAGGTTGTCTTCTTTCAGCTTAGCCGCTTGTTACATTCCTTTTGTCTAATGGAACTCAGGTTCCCTATTTGGTGATGGTTGGAGGGTAGGGGTTGAGTTGGATCGTTATCAGACCACTGAAACCTATCAACGTGGCGTAATGGTAACCGGTCATTCCTTTATTTCCTATTTCTCTGTTATCCAGGCACAATTAATGCCCTTCTTGCTTAATGTCCTTCGTTAATCCCTTTCCCCTTTTGGCTGGGCTTCGTGCTTTAGGGCTGGTGCCTGTTGTCCCATTTACGGGTTTGCTCGTAACCTTTGGCAGGGATTCTAGAGTATTCCCAAATGGTCTGGATTTTCCTACCGGTGGCCCAGTTGTGACGAACCGGCTACCTCAGCTGGGAGGCCCTCCCATTTCTTGGTCTAAAAGGAAACACTGATCCGTCCTTGAGGTCGGGGATGTTAGTCGAGCTAGATCAGGGTATAAAGTTATGCTAGGTTTAGTTCGAAACGTGGCGAGGATTTGGAGGACCGGGGAGGCTTCCCTAGTTCTTGCTTCTTCTTTTGGTGTTTGGGTGAGGTACTCCCTTGATTTCTCTCTTGACCATTTTTTTCGTTTAACAAAAATATTTTCTATGATATGTGCAAAATCTATATGACGAAAATCAAGGATTCTTTTTGTTATCCTCCATTCAAAATCTAAATAGTGTCATGTGACACATAAATAGTCATGTTTGGAATGCAGAAGTTAATGCAACAAAGGCACTTAGATGCTATAATTCAGCAATCAAGTCGTCTCTTTGGGTTTCAAATAATCTTATCAAATCGTTTCTAGTGGTGATTCTAGAAACAGTTTCAAATTGGGGGTTGAATGCAGATGTGACCAATTCCTTAAAAAAAAAAACATTGTCAGCAAAGTTGATCGATTTATCAGTTTGTGCAATGCATCGTGCCAAGCAATCTCTAGCGTGCGCGGGGTCGTACTGTCACGTAGTAACGGACCCGTCTGGGTGTATTTGTAGTTGCGTTTGGGTTGTAGTGTCTACCTATCCATGTGTAGACATGCATTTTTTTCAAATGACCGATTCCATTCCTACTACTGGAATAGTCATTAGGACAAAACTTACATTTAGCTCTAGGATCGGCCGTCTCGTCTGGGAATGTCATTTGTACTATGTTAAAACACTGACAAACATTTGATGTAAATTTTTGGGACGTGATGTTGGTGTAGCACCAGAACCGGAAGGTCCCTATTGGGTTTTTGCCAGTCCGAAAAGATCAAAATCATCATGTAGCATGTTCAAACCATCTGAAAATAAAGTTGTTGGTTATGATCCCTTTCCTAAAATACAAATATGAACTCATTAGTCATTAATAATCATATTAAATTGATTAATTTACTAACAAAATATATTAAAAAAATTCACTCCTACAAATTAAATTTATTAACTTACTAATAAAATATATTTAAATTAACTACTGCACTTAAAAATTATTAACTAACTAACTAAAAAAAAATTAACTACTTCATATAAAATGCTTAATTTACTAACGCAATATATTTATATAATTAACTACTATACTTAAAAGTTATTAACTTACTAACTAAAAAATATAAAAATTAACTACCACACATAAAATGCTTAATTTACTAACATTATATATTTAAATTAACTACTACACTTAAAAGCTATTAACTTGCTAACTAAAAAATATTAAAATTAACTACTACACATAAAATGCTTAATCTCCTAACTAACAAATATTAAAATTCACTACTACATATATAATGCTTAATTTAATACCATAAAATATTAAAATTAACTATTACACTTAAAAAAAATTAAGTTACTAACTAAAAAATATTAAAATTAACTACTACACATAAAATACTTAATTTACTACCATAAAGTATTTAAATTAACTACAACATTTAAAAATCTTTAATTTACTAACTAAAAAATATTAAAATTCACTACTACACATAAAAATCATAATTTATTAACAAAAAATATTAAAATTAACTACTACAAATTAAATTCATTAACTTACTAATAAAATATATTAAAATTAACTACAACAAATTAAATTGATTAACTTACTAACAAAATATATTTAAATTCACTACTAAAAAATTAAAATTAATTTACTGACTAAACAATAATATTAAAATTAACAACTAAGTATAAACATAAAATTATAAATTTACTAACTAAACAAAAATAATAAAATTAATAACTAAAGTCTAAACATGAAATTATAAATTTACTAACAAAAATTAAATAATTAAAACATAAAATGAAATAATAACATTTAAAGAAAAATGAACCTTTAATTTTTTGTCTGTTGGTGGAAAATTAAAAGAATAATTGATAGATAATAGAAAATTAGTAAAATAGTATTAACAAGAAAATAGTAAATTAGTAAAATGTAGAGAGAGAGTAAGAATGAAAATGTGTGGAGAATTGGAGAATGGAGAGATTGAGGGATTGAGAGAATGAGAGAAAGTGAATGAAAAATGAAATAAATGGGAGTATTTATAGGAAAATTTGAATTGTGCGTCAAGATATAAAATAGAAGACTTTAGGGACCATTTTGCAATTATATGTTTACCTAAAATTCAACCGTTGGATTGGTTGAAAAAATATTTTGTCGATCCGACTGCCTACCGTTAGGGTTAGCACTGTGGACCTAGTACTTAGGGCTTGTCACGCGGCCCGCCTATGTGTCGGGCTTTGGCCGGCAAGCCGTCTCCACGCCAAGCATGTCCCACCTCCCTTCGTAGGCCGGATAGACCGGCCTCTTTGGGCCTGGTCCACTTTTACTGCACTAATGAAGAGCTACGACCGCTTCATACCTTAACGTTGTCTTGCCATTAGATATATGTCAAATGACGTGAGCATAACAAAAAATTCGTCACATGAAGCAATAACTGTGAAAAATGGATCATGCATCTATTTATTGTTTTTTATTTGACATACCACTTACGAGGATAACGATTCGAGCATAAGATATTGCTAGAGTCAATGAGCTATATTACCACAAAACTAGTGACAAATCTAACTTTATCAAAGTTGGAGGATCTTGGAGAGTCAATTTAAGAATTTGATAATATTATAATATAAAATACAAATAATAATAAATAGTGTTGACGTCGTTTTCTGGATTATGCCAGAAAAGCCAACAAGGACTGGATTTTGGCTATTGATTCAAAGAGAAAGAGATACAGAGAGAGTAAAAAAGACAAGGTTTACGTGGTAAAACTCTGATGGTCGGAGAAACATTCACGGGTGGTTGAAAGATCAACCAAGCCAAAATCCACTAAGAGAATAAGATGTTTTTACAAGCTCTCGATCTCACTTTTTCTCTCTGTATTATTTGTGATTACTGTATGCTATATTGTCTATATCTTTTCGAGCCAGATTATGGGTCTATTTAAATGCTTATAGAACCCTAATCTGCTTTGTACAAGTAATACAAGATATTTGTTTTTAATTATGATTTGGTTACTTGTTTGAGGTTGATTTGTCTTCTTTCCGGTTTCGGAGTCTCTTTATGGAAATTGAGTGGGATTCTAGTAGCGTAGTTCAATTTGACTTGTTTTCTTATAAGAATGTAGTCTTCGAAAAGGAATCAAGTTGTTTCCTGATTGGGGGACTCTTCTAACTAAAAGGTCCATTATTTGGGATTCCTTCATGAAGAATATCTTCGCGTATTTAATTACTTAACCCGTACGATAAGTTCTTATTCGGGTTGTATTTACTCTCGAGTGAGACTGTTACCTGATGGTCCCGAGTAGTGCCGTTTGAGCCCGAGTGAATGCGTTGTTTTAGCCAGTCCCGAGTAGGTCTTTATTCGGTATATGCTTACTCGGACTTGCTCCTCTTTAATGATGCCTTGTAGGATATTTCCCGGATGTCCATCTAAGCATACACCTGGCTATTTTTTCTTTCCTGTCAATGACGTGTATGCTTGGTAAAATTTACATACAACAATACCCTCTTAAAATATTTTTGCCGAGAAGACTTTATTTCGGGTAAGAATATTTTAATCGTTTTGAATTCCTTTTGTCAGAAAAACCGTCTTGCCATAATGATGTATTTTAATGGTGACTCTGTAATTTCGATTTGCTTTATCACG
Source organism: Dipteronia dyeriana (assembly GCA_032871835.1). Classification (NCBI taxonomy): domain Eukaryota; kingdom Viridiplantae; phylum Streptophyta; class Magnoliopsida; order Sapindales; family Sapindaceae; genus Dipteronia; species Dipteronia dyeriana. Next base: position 14,506,569 of record CM065298.1, on the reverse strand, counting down.
CAAGATCTTAAATGATAGCGACGTTTCAAAGTTTTGACGGTTGAGGGCTACTTCTTGTCTTGACACGTGTCCCTTGTCTCTTCGTTTTTCAATATCGTTTTTGAGAAGTGACTTTTGCGTTTATCCAAACGCTGCCAACGTCATCTGGTTTCGTCATAACTTTTTCCCGCTTTGAAACCCTAGGGTTTCGTGCCATCTTGTCTTTAAATCCTTCGTTGAGCGACTGTTGGTTTATTCTAAAAAATCCAGCAGAAATTTTTTTAAACTCAAATTTCTTCATTCAGAAGTTCACGACTCTCCGCTTTGAAGATCTTACGTCAGTCTCAATTCAAGGTTAGTTTCAATGGGGCCATCTTCCCGTCATCGTCTCTTTAAAATTGCTTTTGATGCATTAGAGCGTGGGGATTTCCAGTTAGTATCTTGCATTAGACGATTACTGGGGGATATCCCAATAGATGAACCTCCATTTTTAGAGGTCGATGTTTCTGGGCTTTACTCTGACGTCACTTTCAGCCTCGTATCGAGTTCTTCCTCTAGTTCTGATTCTGATATTTCTGATCACAGGGTATCTTCTCGAAGGATGGGTAAACATCAAAGCACAAACAAGGTATACAAGCACGGCTCGAGCAATGTTAAGACTAGGGAACAAACTGTTAATGAGGGGGACGCTAATGTACACAGGGCGTCTCGCCTTTCGTTTTCTGACACCCGAGTGGCTTTGATATTGAGCCGAATGTGGTCAGGCCAGCTAAGATAGAGAAATACCGATCCCGATTTGATTTGCCCGACTCAGTCACTTTGGTTATTGCGGGGAGTAGAGCCGTATGGAATCCTCCTGAGGGGATGATCGCGATTTAAGGATCGATGCTTTGCTGCGGCGTCACACTTCCCCTTCAGCCTTTTATTGCCCGGTTTTTAGCTGAAGCAGGGATAGCCCCAGCTCAGTTGGCCCCGAATAGTTATAAAGTCTTGATGTGCATGTGGCACATGTTCAGCCGAATGAACCTTTCACCGCCTTCCCCGAATGAAATCAGACATTTCTTTACGCTGAGGCAGGTTAGTAAAACGGGGACCTACTTTCTTGCGTCTACTCCTTCGGAAAGTTGGATCCCTAAAGAAGTGAAGGCGAATCGGGGGGTCGAGGCTTATGATGACCCGAAAAAGAAGGGCTTTATATGGGGATTCCCCACATCCAACAAGTTCTGGAAGAACAGTTGGTTTTTTACTGGAGGGGCTCTCGGGCTGGACATCACTGTTCGATTTGGGGATTCCTGAATGGTGCTGAATGTTCCCCGCTTCTTCTGTTCCCCTGAGGCGTGGAATAAGAAAACAATTGATTATAATGATTCAGAGTTGAAGAGGCTGGCTCGGGCTGCTATCCGTACTCTGGAAAAGAGAAGCAAGAACTATCTTTTCAAAGAGGACGACTTGATCAAACTCGGTTTCTTCAAACAGGTTTCGAGCCATCGCAGGCGTTGTAAGTAACCCAGCGCCCTTTCTGCTGTGTTTCTCCATTTTTCCATTTCCTTTTCTAACCCTTTTATTACTTTTTTTTTTAGTGTTCGATACGGACGTTGTCTGCCATTTTCAGGCTCGTCAGGTGAAGGCAATTCTTCAAGAGAGCAGGAAGGAGGCTTCCCGTCAGGGCGATGAGGGTATTGCTCCACCTGAGCCTGATGAGGAAATTGATACTGCTGAGCAAATTCCCGACTGCGTTGATCGGGGTGCTCAGTCTTCTGCTTAGGATTTTGCTGGTTTAAGTGGCCAAGGAGAGCCGACCGTGACACAACTGCCTGAAAATAAGGAGAGGCAGTGTGAGAGTCTAAGTGGAGAGCCTGTTGGACTGTCTGAAGCTGGCGATGGTGGTAGCGTCTTATCGGATCAAATGCCTGTCATTGCCGAGCTTTTTGAGTCTTTTCAGGATGATTTGCTGGAAGATCCTGCTGGTGATCTCTTCCATCATTCTCGGGGTGAGAAGCGAAAGGCAGTTAGTTCGCCTCCTCGTCTTCTTAAAGTTGCTTGGGTAGTCACTTTCATTGACTCCAGCGACGAAGATGTTGCGGATGAGAATGCCCCGAGTGTAGGTGCCGGAGTATCGGCAGATGTCACTTCAGGTCCAAGTAGAACTTCCTTTACCCCCGAGGTTGGAGATATGGGGGCTAAACCTTCGGGGGTTTCCTCTCCATCCCTAGAGCCAAATAGAACTTCTCCTGTCCCCGAGTCTGGAAATCTGGGAACTCAACTCTCTGGGGTTCCCTTATCCCTTTCTCTGAAAGATATGCTCCAGAAGATATCCTCTGGTCGGGCATATATCGGGGAAGATCGCTGAAGCTGTTTTGGAGATGGTTCACTGCCCGAACGTCTCCAAAACGTTTTCAACGGCGCATCTTATGTAAGTAGCTAATTCTGACTCCTTTACTGTTTTGCCTTCATTGGATTTCTAAGTTTTTTTTTTTTTTTGCAGATGGTGGCCGAATTTGTTGAGCTTGTTCAGGTGCAGCAATGTCAGGCTGATCGGATAAAGCGTTTGGAGGCTCAGCTAAATACGAGTGAGGAGGGTCGTGCTCGAGCTGAGCAGGCTTACCAGCAAGAGGTTGGTTCAGTGCAGATATTTGCCGACAATTGCCTGGCAAAGCAGGTTGAAGCTGAAGACAAGGCATCTTTGGCAGAGGAGAAGGTTGCTTCTCTTCAAAACCTTCTTTCTTCTACTGAAAAGTCTATGCTCAAGGCCGAGCAGGAGGCGGAGCAGGCGAAGTCGGCCTATGTCCAAAAAATTGAAGATTTGGAGCGCCAAGTGCTGACAGTTGAATCCCTTTCCCAAGAGGCCAGGTTGGAGCTCGAAGTTCAAGGGGTGGATCGTTTTAAAAGATCTCTTGCTTACGATGCCCTACTTCTTTGGGAATTTCAACGTGGGCTAGTTTCGACCAACAAATTCTTCAAAGTAAAGAGTAGGGCAACCGAGAAAGCCTGTGCTAACTGGGAGCTATCAATCAAACACCATGTGGATCGGTCCTTGGAATCTTTTCGGATTCAGATGAAGGAATGGAGAGCCTACTGCCATAGTCAAGGTAAGGAGCCCCATCCTATGCATTTAGAGATTCCGTCCGAGCACTCTCTCTCGACCTTTTACGCAAGTCGAGAGTCTGTCGAGGGTGTAATCCCGGATGTCGGGCCAATCCCGGGTAATGATTACAGCCAGTGGAGGGACGACATTGTTGATGACTGCACTTGGCCGTCTAGTGAGAGCCTGCTTCGTGAATACGAGATGGTGTCAGACCCGAGTATTGGCAAAGGCTCGAAATCCTCGCAACCTTGATTTTGTAAATTTGTAGGAGATTCTGATAGATTCTTTATTTTTTGCTTGTGTAAAGAATCATTTCTTTGAACTGTAACCATCATTTTTAAGAGCAATAGAATACGATTTTCTGAGTTTGAATGGTTTGTCTTTATTTTTGTTGCCGGAGGTTGTATTAAACTGGCCGATGGTCGGAATCATAACCGAGTATCTTATTTAACCGGTTATCCAAATAAATTCAATTGCCAAGTGTCTTATTAAACTGGCTGGTGGTCAGGTAACTTAACCGAGTATCTTATTAAACCGGTTGTTACCCGAATAACTTCAATTGTCAAGTGTCTTATTAAACTGGCTGGTGGTCAGGTAACTTAACCGAGTATCTTATTAAACCGGTTGTTACCCGACTGACTTCAATTTCCAAGTATCTTATTAAACTGGCTGGTGGTCGGGCAACTTAACCGAGTATCTTATTAAACCGGTTGTTACCCGAATGACTTCAATTGCCAAGTATCTCATTAAACTGGCTGGTGGTCGGGTAACTTAACCGAGTATCTTATTAAACCGGTTGTTACCCGAATAACTTCAATTGCCAAGTGTCTTATTAAACTGGCTGGTGGTCGGGTAACTTAACCGAGTATCTTATTAAACCGGTTGTTACCCGAATAACTTCAATTGCCAAGTGTCTTATTAAACTGGCTGATGGTCGGGTAACTTAACCGAGTATCTTATTAAACCGGTTGTTACCTGAATGACTTCAATTGCCAAGTATCTCATTAAACTGGCTGGTGGTCGGGTAACTTAACCGAGTATCTTATTAAACCGGTTGTTACCCGAATGACTTCAATTGCCAAGTATCTCATTAAACTGGTTTCTTTATTATTAACCGAGTCATCTTGAAACAGGAAAGTTTGCACTTATGTTTCATACCCGGTTGCTACCCGAACGTTATATCAAGGCTCACCATGATTATACGTTCGAGTCCTTACGCAATACCAAGGACGTCTCCCTAGTTTTTATGCGCAAGAGTTTGCCGAATCGTTGAGCTCTTTTTTAAAAAGTTGCTTCAACACAGCTACGCATTTCACCGGAATTTCTCCCGATAGCGTCCCGAGCATTTTTCCAGTTTGGTGCACTGGGTTTGCCTTTTTACGAAGATCATTTTGACCCTGCTCAGCTGGCATGCTCCTACGAGCTTCTCCACCCTTTCGGGATTTGATGGTCTCGAGAATTCTATTTGCATGTTCTTATTATCATGCTCTTCTATTTCATACTGTCGTATGCTTTTAGGAGATCTCGAGCTAGGTGCTTTCCTTTTGGAAATTCTTAGTTTTATTTATTACTGCAAAAAATCAACAAAGATTAATATTACTGTTTTAGTATTTATTCTGACTAATATTGTCCTGACTAGAAAAAGAATAGAATGTTTAATATAAATATATATTTTAAGGATAGAAAATCTTCAGATATTGGGTATTGCACGGTCGGGGTAACACCCCTCCATTGGGTCGAGCAATCCAATAAGCTCCATGGCTAGCTATCCCCTCGATCTTGTATGGACCTTCCCATTTGTCAGCCAGGGATCCCGCGGCTCTATTCTTTGTGTTTAGTGACACCTTCCTAAGCACTAGGTCTCCTAACTGAAATTTCCTGATCCGGACACGAGAGTTGTAGTGGTGTGCCACTCTTTGTCGATAAGCTGCATTTCTTATTCGGGAATTTTCCCTTTTTTCTTCTAGCTCATCCAAACTTTGTAGCAGTGTATCCATGTTTTTCCCTTCATCGTATAGCCTGACCCGGGGGGACGCATACGATGTTTCTATGGGGATGACAGATTCTGTTCCGAATGCTAGGTTGAACGGAGTTTCTCCTGTTGAAGTCCTTGTTGTAGTCCGATATGCCCACAATACTTCAGGAAGCATTTCAACCCAGCTTCCTTTTTTGTCATCTAATTTTGCTTTGATTGTGTGCTTGATAATTTTATTTACTGCTTCTACTTGCCCGTTTGTTTGTGGATGAGCTGGTGTTGCATAGTAGTTGGCAATATGATACTTCTCGCACAATTGTCTGAACCTTTGGTTATCAAACTGAGTGCCATTGTCGGTGATTATAGTGTCCGGAATTCCAAACCTGTAAAGTATGTTTTTCTTTACAAAATTCGTGGTGTTGGCTTCCGTGATATGCACCAACGCTTCAGCTTCGACCCATTTTGTGAAATAATCGATAGCTACTATGGCGTGCTTCGCTCCACCCCCTGTTCCAGCTGGCATTGGCCCGATCAGGTCTAGGCCCCACATGGCTAATGGCCACGGGGCAGCGAGATTTCTGAGCTTTTCTGGAGGTTGTCGGATATCGTTGGCAATTATTTGACAGGTATTGCAACTTTCCGACCATTGCTGTGCATATGAGAAAAGTGTAGGCCAATAATAGTCTTGCCTGAGTACCTTATGCGCCAGACTCCTACCCCAAGTGTGGTTCCCGCAAACTCCTCCGTGGATCTCTTGAAGTACTCGATGTGCATCTTCTTCCGGTATACATCTCTAGAGAGCTCGAGAAAACCCTCTTCTGTATAATTCTCCTCCGATCATGGTATACCTAGCCGATCTATACCTGATGCGCTTTGCTAATATCGGATCTTCTGGGAGTATGTCTTCTTCCAGGAACCTTCTCAGCTGGACCATCCAACCGTCTTACGGTGTTCGGATTTCTGAAATTTCCAAATGCTTAAGTTCAGCCGTACTCGGTTTAAGGAGGTGTGCAACTGGAATGGTTTTTGGTCTGATCGAGGTTGTTGCTGACGCTAATTTAGATAAAGCGTCTGCCTTTTCATTTTCTTCTTTGGGGATCTGAGCGATCTTGTATTCTTTAAATTTTTGGATGAGCTGTTTTGCGATGTCACGGTAGGCAACCATTCCTTCATCTTTAGCCTGGTATTCATCCATAACCTGGTTGACAACTACCTGTGAATCGTTAAATATCTCCACTTCGTCTGCCCCAAGAGCTATGCAGACTCTGAGTCCAGCTACCAATGCCTCGTATTCAGCCTGATTATTGGTTGCTTTGAAATCAAATCTCATGGCACATTCAACATCATCTCCTTCTGGGGTGCGAACTACGATCCCTGCCCCGCTGCCATGAGTATTCGAAGAACCATCAACATATAATTTCCATTGGAAACTTCTATCCAACAATATTTTTGCTTCCAGGTTCGGTTCTGTCAACTCGGCTATGAAGTCTGCCACTGCTTGTCCTTTGAAGGAAGTTCTGGGGACATAATATATATCGAATTCACTCAACTCGATTGCCCATTTAGTAAGTCTTCCTGATATCTCTGGTTTTTGTAAGATTTGTCTTAATGGGCAATTGGTGAGAACCTGGATCGTATGAGCCTGAAAGTATGGTCTCAGCTTTTTTGCAGCTGAAACCAATGCTAAGGCCATTTTTTCTGCCTGTGAGTATCTGGTCTCGGCCGGTAGGAGTGCCTTGCTTGTATAATACACTGGTTTTTGTACTCCACCTTCTGTCCTGACTAGGACTGAACTTACTGCAAGCTCGGTTATTGATAGATACAGCTGAAGTATTTCCCCTTTTTGTGGTTTTGAGAGGATGAGAGCTTGCCCCAAGTATTCTTTTATCTTTAAGAATGCCTGCTCGCACTCTTTATTCCACTCCAGGCCTTTTCCTTTTTTGATCACTGTGCAGAAAGGCGCGCACCTGTCTGTAGCCTTTGAGATGAATCTTCCCAAGGAGGCTAAACACCCTGTTAAGCGTTGTACCTCTTTCAATGTTTTAGGTGAAGTCATTTGCTGCAAAGCCTGGATCTTCTCTAGATTAACTTCGATTCCTCTTTGATGGACTTGAAAACCCAAAAATCTTCCCGAGTGGACTCCGAATAAACATTTGTTTGGGTTTAATTTCATCTAATACCTTCTTAATACATCAAATGTTTCTCGGAGGTCGTAGGCATGGTCATCTGCTGAGACGCTTTTAGTCAACATGTCATCAATGTAGACTTCCATGTTCCTTCCTATTTGCTGAGTGAAGATCCTGTTGACCAACCTTTGGTACATGGCTCCTGCATTTTTTAAACCGAAAGGCATCACTGTGTAGCAATATAAACCCTGGTTCGTTATGAAAGCTGTTTTTTCTTCGTCAGCTCTGTTCATCCGGATCTGATTGTATCCTGAGTAAGCATCCATGAAGCTGAGCAGTTCATGACCTGCTGTGGCATCCACCAGCTGGTCTATTCTTGGGAGTGGGAAGTTGTCCTTCAGATACGCCTTGTTTAGATCCTTGAAATCTACCCACATCCTCCATTGTCCATTTTTCTTCTGGACGAGGACTACGTTAGCGACCCACTGGGGGTAGTTGACTTCTCTGATTGATCCCGTAGCTAGTAGCTTTTCCACCTCCTTTTTGATTGCTTGACTTCTTTCAGGATTGAAAAAATCTTCTCTTTTGTACTACCGGTTTGGCATTCGGGCTTACTGCGAGGTGATGGGATATTATTCGGGCATCTATTCCGATCATATCTTCATGACTCCAGGCGAATACATCTTTGTATTCTCTGAGCAAATTGGTCAATTCTCGCTTGATTTTTTCTTCCAAGTTTGCCCCGATCTTCACTTTCCTATCTGGTTTGTCTTCTTCTAGTAGTATTTCGGCCACTTCTGTCTTGTATTCATTCGAGCCCTCCCTTGGATCTAGTTCGAATGACAAGGATTCTTCATTCTCATTTGGCTGCATTATGGTGCACACTTGTTCGGCATCATGCATGTCTCTGTATACCGACGGGTTTGCTCTTCGGGCCATCTCTTGGGATCCCTTGACTATCCCAACCCCTTGTTCTGTTGGGAATTTGATCATTAATGCGTAAGTGGCCGTCACGGCTCTTGTTTTATTTAGGAATGGCCGACCCAATAACGCATTATACGGCCAATTATCCAAATCAACTACCACGAAGTCGAGCAAGACAGTCCTCTGGCATGGTGCCGTTCCGATCTTCACAGGTAATTTGACTGTCCCAAGTGACCTGACCTTTATTCCCCTAAATCCTCTTAATGGAGTATGGAAATGCTGTAAATCTTTTCGGTCCAATCTTAGCTGGTCGTATACGGTCACGCTTAAGATGTCTGCTGAACTCCCATTATCTATTAAAATTCTTCGGACTTCCCTATGGCCAATCCGGGCACTTATAACCAAAGCGTCATTGGGTCGAACATCGACGCCGTGGGAATCTGCCTCTGTGAAGACTATCAGGTCCCATCCTTCCTTTACCCTCTTCGGGTCTGGTTCAACCGAATTTACGTCGAAGTTATTCCTGGCTTCTACTGCTTCTCGGACTTCCTGAGTCCGTTCTCGGTTGCTCCTCCCAGTAGAAGGTCCTCCAAAGATTGTATGTATTACTTCATTGGCTTCGGGGCTGGCTCTTCGGTTTTGACCAGGGTTGTGATCAGCCTTGGCTTTCTTGACTTCCGATTTCTCATCTTTTTTTAAGACTACATCCCGCAGGTGCCCTTCTCGAATAAGGGTTTCAATGTAATCTCTAAGCTGAAAACACTTCGAAGTTTCATGCCCGGTCTCTTTATGAAACCTGCAATACTTGGTTGTATCTCTCCGTGCGAACTGTGATTGTCACCGCGGTTCTTGTACCATATTCTTCTCTTCCAGGATGGCTAGAATTTCTTCTTGTTTCTTCCGAAGAGGGGTGTAATTGGTATATCTGCTGCGGTATTTCTCTGTGGACCGTTCGGCGTTACACCTATTACCCTCATCCTTATTTTTCTCCTTGCTGTTCCCTTTCTGTTTTTCTTTTTGATTCTGCCCCTTGAATTCGGTATTTCTCTGTTCGGGCTTTCCTCCATGCATATAGCTTCCTCCTGTAGCTAACTCTTCTTCCTCAGCCAGAGCATATCCTCCCGCCATATCCATCACGTCGGCATACCTTGTCAGTCGTGCTCTTCTCAAATCGAAGGATAATCGTCCTTTCTGCAAGTTATTGGTGAAGGCAGCAATAATGGCTTCATCATTAGCACTGCCAATCTCTGATATTGCTTGGCCAAACTGGCCCAAGAATTTTTTTAATGACTCGTCCTTCCCCTATTTTATTTGAGGGAGGTAGGCCACCGACTTCTTTCTGTGAACGTTGCTCAGGAATTGCCTTGAGAAGCTCCTGCTCAACTCGCTGAAATTTTCGATGCTTGCCGGAGGTAGTCATCCGAACCATCTTGAGCCTGTGTCCCCCAGTGTTTGTGGAAAATTGAGACACAATAGGGGGTCACTGTGGGCATATTGAGCCATGGCACTTTTATAGCGTCTAACGTGCTCCTTTGGATCTGTATCTTTTTTTAATTGCTCCACATGCGGCATCCTGAACCTTTCTGGGAAAGGGGTCCGTAAAATTTCCCTGGTAAATGGACTGTCGGAGTCATCATCGGATAGATCGTTGCAACCGTAACGTCTGACGAGTGCCACCATTTGTCGCCTATTATTTTCTACTTCTCGAGTTAGGCTCTGGATTGTAATATCCCTGTCCCTTACCGGGCTTCCTTGACGGTTGAACAGTTTGGTGACTGTCATTCTTTCCTCAGATTCTTCACTCTGATGCCGGAACCCTCGTGTGACTCCGTGATGACATTTACGATGGTGTTGATCACTGTCTTCTGATGATGATCGTCCTCTGTGCCGATCTTATTTACGATGTCTGGCACGTACTGTTTGATTGCGATCCAGCTTTTGGTGATTCTCTTCCTCTAGTGTTTTCTGTCCAACTGGATTGATTGGGGAAGAGTTCCTTCTGGTTTCTGGCATAGTTATTCCTGGTCCTACCACCATTGAACGGAGCCTTGAGGATGGAGGATTGGGAGTATGCGCTCCTGCGGCCAATAAGTCAATCCCTTCATTTGCTGCGTCCGTCACTAATTGCTGCAGGGCCTCTTGGAAAAGCAGCGTAAGATCTCTGCTGGTTGGAGGAACTTCCTGGATCCCTGCCAGGTGTGCAGGTTGGTTTTCTGTGTTCGCTGCAGGATTTTGTGACGTATTGCCAGTATGGAAATTGCCTGGTGATCTTCGGCCATTCCCTGAACTACTTCTGCTTCCAGCCATTGCTTTCTAACAAGTTCGAAGGTTCAAGCCCCTCCTTCTAACGCCAATTGTTGACATCGTTTTCTGGATTATGCCAGAAAAGCCAACAAGGACTGGATTTTGGCTATTGATTCAAAGAGAAAGAGATGCAGAGAGAGTAAAAAAGACAAGGTTTACGTGGTAAAACTCCGATGGTCGGAGAAACATCCACGGGTGGTTGAAAGATCAACCAAGCCAAAATCCACTAAGAGAATAAGATGTTTTTACAAGCTCTCGATCTCACTTTTTCTCTCTGTATTATTTGTGATTACTGTATGCTATATTGTCTATATCTTTTCGAGCCAGATTATGGGTCTATTTATATGCTTATAGAACCCTAATCTGCTTTGTACAAGTAATACAAGATATTTGTTTTTAATTATGATTTGGTTCCTTGTTTGAAGTTGATTTATCTTCTTTATGGTTTCGGAGTCTCTTTATGGAAATTGAGTGGGATTCTAGTAGCGTAGTTCAATTTGACTTGTTTCCTTATAAGAATGTAGTCTTTGAAAAGGAATCAAGTTGTTTCCTGATTTGGGGGACTCTTCTAACTAAAAGGTCCATTATTTGGGATTCCTTCATGAAGAATATCTTCGCGTATTTAATGACTTAACCCGTACGATAAGTTCTTATTCGGGTTGTATTTACTCCCGAGTGAGACTGTTACCTGATGGTCCCGAGTAGTGCCGTTTGAGCCCGAGTGAATGCGTTGTTTTAGCCAGTCCCGAGTAAGTCTTTATTCGGTATATGCTTACTCGGGCTTACTCGGGCTTACTCGGGCTTACTCGGGCTTGCTCCTCTTTAATGATGCCTTGTAGGATATTTCCCGGATGTCCATCTAAACATACACCTGGCTATTTTTTCCTTCCTGTCAATGACGTGTATGCTTGGTAAAATTTACATACAACAAATAGTATGGTTAATATTAATAATTTTTTTGAAAAAAATGTGGGCTTAGGGTGGGGATATCAACAAATCGGATCAAAGATGCCCCATACCCTAAACCCGACCCGTGCTTTGAAACGAATTTTCATTTTTTGCCCTAAACCCGAGTTGAAATGACAAAGGATGCCTCATAGTCTCATACCCACTCAAAGAGACTCGTTTCATCTTTTTTTTCAAAAATAATAATAATAAATTCTCAAACCACTGTATATATAAATTATTTTGCTATACAATTGAATTTTAGAACATTGACTTAAATTTTGATATTCAATTAAATTTGAAAATATATTTACATTATATATATATATATAATTTTTAAATATACATTTAAATACAAACACACACAGAAAAATATTTTAACATACATATAAAATTCATTCGTAAACTTAAATTCAATAGAATACGACATCTGAGTTTAATAAACTTTAAATTCAAATATAAAATGCAATTAGATAAATAGATAAAGAGATTATTGATTTATTTTTCCCTTAATATTTTTATATTTTAAAAAATAATTGTATAAATATAGAGTTAAACGGGACGGGTTAGGAAATAAGAGGTTGACCCATACTTAACCCGATAAAAAACGGGTCAAAAAAGTTCGACTCATACCCAATCCGATCTCCATTTTAAGTGCTCAAAACCCACCTCGAACGAATCACCTCACCGATTTGGGGCGGGTCAGGGATTTTGTCATCCCTAGCTTAAGGGAGCCATGGCCCACCTCCAACTATATGGTTTCACACTTTCACCGCTACATCAAGCCACATTGTACAACTCTTATTATTATATGATTTTAAAATGAAAAAAAATGAAAACGAAAAATGAAAGAAGTAGTGTAGTCCTGCAATTCAGTGTTGCAAAAGTCGGCGACTTGGGTCGATTAGTCGTCGACTAGTCCCTCGGCGGTGCACTGCCGCCGCGATTCGAAGCTTGTCAGAGCATTAGGCGTTTTCAGTCAAAGTCGGTCAAAATCGGACCAAGTCGTTGCCTAATCGACGCAGCGGTCAACGACTGAACAAGTTGACTTTGACTGTTCGCCGAATCGACCTAAATCGAACTAGGGTTTCTTTATTCTTTGCCAAATCTTCTCATATGTTCTTGTCGTCGTCGTAGCCCTCGTCAGCGTCGTTGTCGTCGTCGGATCTGATCTTCTCTCTCGCCGGTCAAACTATTCTTCTCTCTCGCTGGATCTCATCACCGACTCACTTTGTGATTTGTAAATTGTAAGTTTTTTATGAAAAAGAATCGAGAAGATGAAGATTGAGAAGAGAAACGAGTGGGAGAGAGAAAGAGAATATGTTATCCGTAGAAGATGAAGAATCGAGAATGAATGAAGATAAAGATTGAGAATTGAGTGGGAGAGAGAAAGAGAGAATCTTTGGAAAATATGTGGCCTGGGAAATAATCCCATACATTGAGCTCACCATAACAATACTAATAACTAAATTGACATTGACTTTGACTTTACTTGATTCTCAATAGTCAAGAGATTTTTTGAATTTGATTTTCTCTTTCAGGATAAATATATGAAATATTTTGATATTTATTTAATTACAAAAAAAAAATATAAAAAAAAATCGATCGACCTCTGGTAAACCGTCTGTCGGTCGACGGTCGACTTTCGACCATATGCATAGTCCCCTACTAGTCCCCGATTAATCCCTCTAGACGCTAGACGGTGGATTTCCGTCTGACTAATACCTAACGACTTTTACAACACTGACTGCATGGGGTGAATAATGTGATATAGTTGATGGTGGACTGCAGTGGAGTCAAAACATGTTGACCCGCCTTGCATAGCTTGGTACGAGCGTGCCAGGTCGCTTAACCTGCCAGGCCCAAAAGGCACGACTCCTTAATTTGTTGTGCTAAGGCCTGTCTGCTAAGGTTCGTGGGGGCTCGGCCTCAGCAGGTCGTGCTGGCTGCCCAGGCCATGCAGCCATGCGGGCCTTAACAGGCTGTTTGTTATGTTTTTTTTTTCAATTCAATGTTTAAAATTTATTTCTTATTTAATTTTAAGTAAAAAAAAATATTTTTAATTATTTTCATCTAATGAGATTGTACTATTATAGAGAATTAGACATTAATATTATAGACCTGTTTGGCATGTGGGATATGATATGATTATTTTTATGGGATAGAATATGATAGCTTATGATTGGATATGAAGGGATTAATTTTAGGGATATTATCATTTGAGTCCCTATACTCTTTTTTTTTTGTTATTATCTCTTTTTTACTCACTTATTCATTTTTCATTGAAATGGTCCCTATGTTTTTATCAACAACTCAATTTGGTCTCTTTGACCAGAATTTTGATGGTCAACTGATACAGAAAATGTTAAACGACATTTTTGCCATTGACTTTAAAACAAAAATAAAATAATATTATTTTATTATTATTTTCTTAATTTTATTTATAATTATATATTAATTTTATTTTTTTTTAAAGGAAAAAAATATAAAAATTATATTTTTATATTCAAACCATAACTCAAACCCAAATTCAAACCCAACCACTACCCAAATTAGAAATCAACCACCACACCAAACTTATACTCGAACCCAGCCACCACACTTAATACAAATGCAGCCACCAAACCCATACACAAAATCAACCACCATACCAAACTCAAACCTAAATTCGAAATCAATCATAGCTATAACCACAACCATACAACAACCTAAAACCTAAATCGAAGCAACCAAGAAATGAAACCCGAAAATTTATCAAAAAAATCTCCAAAAAATTACCACAAATGAAATCCTAAATTGAAGCAACCCATAAATTTACTGAAAATTTATCAAAGCATCTCAAAGAGCCGCCCAAACCACTATCATCAGCAGCCACCAAACCATTGAACCAATCTTCAGTCAATCTCCTACCATCATCAACCTAGAAAACCCAAAAAACCTTTCACACCACCACCACCACCAACAACATCGAAACCAAACCCTCCACCTCCTAACACCAAAACCAAACCCATAAAACCAAACACAACCCCAAACCCATCATACGAAACCCACCTACCAAGCTGCCACTGTCACTATCAACACCGTCATTCCTAAATCCAACCACCGATGGTAGTCAAACAAAGACCAAACTCAAATACAACACCTATTTTTTTCTAAAATCAACTCGTTTTGGTTTGAACCTAGTTCTAGTTTGAACCAAATCTAGGTTCTTTTTAGTTCGAACCCAATTATAGCTCAAACCAAATATTGGTTCGTTTTGTGGCGGTCGGTGGGAGATTGATTCGAGTCATGGAGGTCAGAGAGAGATCCAGAAAGAAGAGAGAGAGAGAGCTCGAGAAAGAGAGATGTATTTTGGATTTAGAGAGAGAGCGAGAGAAAAATAGGGATGATTCAATCTCGTGTTGATTGGGTTTAGGGTTTTTTTGGTGGCTGAGCATGATTTTTATTGCAGATCATCAATGAATAACTAATTTCCAGCCACCACCACTCCAAGAACTATTTTTTGTTGGGATTGGTTTTAGGTTTTAGAGAGAGAGGTTTTTTTTAAAAAAAAAATTATAATTGTTCTTTTGTTTATACTTTTTCAATTTATATTTATTTATATATTAATTTAATTTTTATTATATATATTTCTATTTTTTTTTTTGTTGACATGTGGCATATCGTTGTGTAAAGATAAAAATACCCTTAGAACCGTTTAATTTGACTAACAGTTGACTTACGGAAGGACAAAATTGAGTGGTTTTTAAAAACATAGGGATCAATCAAGTGAAAAATGAATAAGTGAGTAAAAAAGAGATAATTCAAAAAACGTAGGGATTCAAATGATAATATCCATTAATTTTAATGTTATCACGTGTTTTGTGCATTATAGAATGAGATTAGAAATATAGTAATCATATTTTTGGTGCAACATATGATATGATTTAAAATAGAAGCATAAATTACATACACCTCCCCTATAGTCAAATTTAACAAAATGAAGGGTTTTTTTTCGTCATTTTAATCTAGTTTTTTATATTTTCTTTTTTAAAAATATAATTGAAAAGGAAACATAAAAAAGAGATCCATTTGTTATTCTTAGGTCCATAAAAGCCTTCTATTCTTCATGTAAGCCCATCTCTATATCTCTCTGTCACTTCTTCTTCTTCACTTTTTTTTTTTTTTTTTAGAAATGAATTTCTTATTGTTCTCTTTTGATTTTTATTTTCTCTACTTTTCACCAAAACTCCATTTTTATAACTCACAGAACAATAAGAACAGATGAAGCATTGGATCTTTGTCATACATGGCATTTGGTGAGATGGTGAACAAATGAAGCATGTGGGTGGGTTTTTTCGTTGAATTTTTACAGAGCACTTTATGTAATTCAGTGAAAAAAATGGTGATGATAATAACCAGATCCAGTTTGTTTCTGTTTTTTTTTTTCTTTTTTCATTTTGGGATGGATGAAATGGTGATGATGGCTGGAAAAAAATGATGGGGTGTTTGTGTAATTAAGATGATCACATTGTAGTGGAATAAATAAGGCAAATGAGATAATTTTATCATATTCCATCGGCCTTGTAAAATATGGGAACCAAACTACAAATAAGCCGATTCTCATCCTATCCTAGTAGCCAAATGTGGCCATAGAGTATTAGACTATTAAAGTGTGCAGAGAGAGGGAATGAGAAATTATATATTTGAGAGAGTAGAAGGAGAAAGATGTGAAAAAAAAATAATTTGGAGATGGATATTTATAGAAAAATTGAATTAGGGATAAAATAGTAATTTTAAAGTTTTTTTTTTCAGAAATCAGATAATGAATTGTAAAAAAAATTAGAAAAATAAGTAAAGTGGCAGTTGGCCAACGGCCGACACACGAACCTACTGTTAGCCAATGGCACACGGGCCTTACCGACCTGACCGGGTTGGCCTGTAGACCTCATACATGACGCTTAGCACAACCTGTAGACATATGCAAGCCTTAACCTAGCCTACTTATAGGCCGGGCCGTGTCAGGCCATATCTGAACATGGGCTGCACTGGCTGGGCCTGACATGTCAGGCACCGCCCATTTTGACACCACTGGACGGAGGATCTGATTGAACAATCCGCCCAATAAGGGTACGTTTGGTACGCTAGACAGGACGAGACAACGTGAGACAATTCCCTATTATCTCACGTTTGATATGTCTTTAATATGGGACTAGATGAGACAATGTGGGATACAAGTCACCAAAATTTATCCCACCCAAAACCTTAAGATAAAGTTGTCCCATGACATGGGACATGTACAAAAATACTAGTTTCCCCTCTAAATTTTCAAAAAATTACAAACATATCTAATAATAGTATATGCAATATATATTATATAATATATTATTATATGAATTCTTTGAGTTTTAGTTTGAAGTAAATTATTTTAGAATATACTTATAAAAGAAGGATACTCTGTTCATATGAATCCCTTGTCTTATATTATTCTAATCATACCAAATGTATAACAATACAAAATTAATAATTTTATCCTAAATATTTCAAATACAATATGAAATGACTGTTATGTCTTGTTCCGTCTCGTTTTGTCCTTTCCGTTCCCGTACCAAGCACACTAATCAAACTGAGAATAAACTGAGAGGGGCCACAAAATTAATGACTAACGTAAAAATCTGGGAAGAGCCAGAGAGGTAGCACTGAACGTACGTTCAGGATTTATGTTCCATTGTACTATTGTGCATCCTGCCGTACGATTCCACGTGTCTCACCTGCCGCAGCTGATAACTTTTAAATATATTATTGACGTGACTTAAGTTATGTCCAATGTCATATGTAATCAATCTGGAGGATATAAATTCTGAAAATTCAAGAGATTGTAGCCTTATTGTGTATGAATTGCTTGAAATTTAAATTGATTAATTACTTTAATTGTTATCATATTTGTGAAAATATAAATGCTTTAACTAATTCACAAGTTCCAAATACTTATTTGATTCATAACATAAATCAATTTTTATTTTTAAAAATAAATATTTTAGACTTCAATAAAATGTTTACTTATTTGGAATGGAATTAAAGATAATCAAGTTCTATAGGAAAATGAATTTAATTCTTGATTAATGATACTTTGTCCAATTTTGGTGTCCAGATGATGTAGCAACACTCCAATCAATTCATTTAAATTGAATTAGATTTGTAATATGTAAATGGATGGATTGGAGTATTGCCAGGTTATTTGGACACCAGATTTGGATATCGAATTTTGACAAAGTGACATCATTTTTAACACTAATGTTAGACAATCCAAAAATTTAGTCTGAATTTCAACCCAAATGATGTGGTAAATAGTTGTTTCATTAACCACATCATCTCATGTTAGGTGTGGTGATGACAAATCACTTGACACATCATTTGAATTGTATAACATTACTTTTATTCTTAATTCTTTAGGTAAGAAAGAGGAATCAAGTTTCTTTTTCCAGCTGGAATTTAATTCCCGATTTGTGTATGAAACACAAATATTTTCAACTAATTTTAAGAAACACAGTAATCATAAATAGATAATTAAGTTTCATTTCCTCCATTAAGGTTTTAGAAGTTTTTTTTTTTTTATATAGAAAATTGTCTCCAATAGATCTTGTAAAATACTTTAAAGTTGAAATTATTTTTATGAGATTCTATATAAGTCATTTTTCAAAACCCAAAAGTATAACCGTATATGTTAATTTTTAGGACAAATTGAACAAACATCATTGATGTTTATCAGAATTACACAAATATCGCACCTTAGTCCTTAGGGATAATGGTATTGACAAGAAACCTTCCCAACATTTTGAAGAATGTTGTACAAATATCTCGTACCATTAGATTTCGATCGTTAACGTTTAATAGTCGATAGCAATATGGTCTTTTTGACCAAAGTAAAATATTGAAAAATAATTTATTGTCTTAAAATATTTTAATTGTATAAAAGTAAAAAAAGATAAAGAAATCTTTGATAGTGTTTGGATTCGTTTTTGAAAACTGTTTTTTGGTTTTTAAAACAAAAAACAACTGAAACTTTGTTTGGTTGTACATTTTCAAAAACTGTTTTTAAAAACAAAAAACAATTTTAAAAATTTAGGGTGAAATCCTTTTTAATCCCTCTAATTTGACCTAATACACAAACTAGTCTCCAGTTTTGAGAATTACCTCGTTTAGTCTTTTTGTTAAATTTTCTGTTGAAAAAGTAAAATTTGACAGGACAGAGGGTCAAATGACTCTGCTACCCCTGACTTTTGTTTTAATTAAAAGAAAAAATCTAATGAAAAAAATGTAATTATAATTAAAAAAATACAATTATTTTTGAACCTAATTCTAGGTTCATCAAGCATCATCCATCTTCAACTAAACCCTAAACCTAGATTCAACCAACCATAGAACCTTCACAATCAACCAAACTCATTTTCAATCACAAACAAAATCATCAACACCAATCTAGTTTCTTATCTAACCTTAACCATCATCATTAACAACCCGGATCGAACTTTCTTCGACCATCATCATCAATAACCAAGAAATCTAAACCCCGGTTATCAATCTCATCCAAAATTGGGAAATACAACACAGAAATCAAACCCACACAAACCATCGTCACTGTCAAACCCACGTTGGTCCATTCAAACCACCATCAGTGGCCAAATCAAACCCATTTTCCCTATCTTCTTTCTCACTCATCCAATCTACGCCCAAATTGATTCTTTCTTAAGAACACAAACCTTTTCTCTCTCTTATTTCTCGATCTACGGCCAAAAGGATCGGGCAAACGTCATCAGGTTTGGGTTTTGGATGCTCAATTTGCACCAGATCGTGGGTCTGGAGCAAAACCCACGAAACACAACGACCCGAGTATGACCCAGGTCTGGTGCGATTTTATGCAACAAGAGATTTGAGAGGGAGCTAAGGTCAAAATTGAGAGAGAGAGAGAGAGAGAGAGAGAGAGAGAGAGAGAGAGAGAGAGAGAGAACTTGTGTTAGTTTGGTGATAATGATGAACTGGTGTGTGATGGTTATGGTGAGTTTTAACAATATCTGATGAAAAAGAGGTGAAAAAGATGTGGTGTTCTACAAGATCTGATGAGATAAGGTTTGAATGAATTTTATTGATAACCCAGTTGGGGTTGAAGATAACAATGGTTGAAGAAAAATAGGGATTTGTAGGTTTATGTTTGAAAAAAAAAGGGATGTGATAAGATTTGTATTTTATTTTATTAATGTTTTATTAATTAAATTAATTAATAATTAATTGTTGATCAGATTTTTATATTTATTACATAAGTTACCATTTTACCCTTACAACTTGGACGAAATCTTTGTAAACCCTAACAGAATTGGACGGTTGAAACTGAAATTGAGATTTTTTGAAACTGTAGAGACCTGTCACGATAAATCTCAAAACCGGGGGATCAGTTTATGTATTAGGTCAAACTACATGGACTAAAATGGAATTCATCCTAAAATTTATAACTAAAAAGTAAAAAACAACTTTGTATTGTTTTTCACCATTTTCAAAACAACATTTCAAAACAAATTATAACTTTTCTCTCTAAACAACTACTTTATCCATTTAAAAAATAACGACAAACACATTTAGTCATTTACATCATTTTCCGGTTTAAAAAACTGTTTTTAAAAAACATTACTAGATAAAAAACATTACTAAATACATTACATTTTTAAAAACATCATTTTTAATTTTTTTTTTAAAAAACATCATTTTTAAAAATAATTTTTAAAAATACCATTTTAAAAACGATACCAAATACGTCCTTCATATTTCTATTTTATCAGTGATAGAGATCTCCATAAGAGGACGGAGAGAGCACTTTCCATCGGCTCCATATATTAGCTCCATCTTTAATAGATGGAGCATATATATTATACACGTATAATGTTGACGTTGAATATCTCACTTAAATATCAAATAACCTATTATAATTTTAGAGATCATAATCTCGTAGCTAAAGGATATGATTTCTTTTCTTTTATAATATAAAACATAATATTGTTAACTTGAATTAATGTTTTCTCTTATTATATAATTCCTTTCCTTGAGAAATAAAACATTAGCATAATAAATTATTTTTTTCTCAAAAAAAATAAAAGTCGCAATTGACACGTGGCGACACAGCGGTGAGAATGAGATCCCTCCAAAGTACGAATTTTGAACGAAAAGACTCAAGCGCGCAACCAAAAAAACAAAAACAAAAAGCAAAAGAGAAAACTAAGGCGGACCCACCATGTGGGACGGTGGGTGAAGAAGCTGAGCTCAGTTCAAAATCACACACCGTTTGGGGCCCACACGCACCACTCCTCTCGCCTCAATTCAGTAGTGAGTAGTCACAACTAACCGTCGTCGTTTTTCATCACCACCATTAAAACACCTCACACGCCTCGCACGTGCCTCCTCCCTCCCTTATACGGTCTACTTGTCTCTTAATTCAAATTTACTCCTCCTCAGTCCTCACCATTTGTCTCTCTCTCTGGATTTTTTTTTTCTTTTTTCTTTTGATTTTTCACTGCTTATTTATTTAATTAATTAATTAGTCAATGATATTTCACTGAATTTAAATGGATAAAAAACTTTAATTTGAATTAAGAGAGAGAGAGAGAAGAGAGGCTCCGATCGAAGCTTCTTCGTATATAGATAGATAGATATATACAGAGAGAGAGAGAGAGCGTGAACTCTAGAGAGAGAAACTGAGTTTTGAGATCGAAATCTCACTTGCATTTTCCAGAGAATGAACGGGAGGCAGAGATCGGGTGCGGCGGCGCACCACCAGAGGCAGTGGTCGTCTGATAACTTATTGGACGGCTCCTCCAATGGGAGGTGGCTTCAATCTGCTGGACTTCAGCATCTTCAACAGTCTTTTAGTAACACTTCAATCCCTCCTCTTCAGGTTTCGATCTTCGCGGTCCTTTTTCTTTTTATATAGTTTTTTTTTAAAATGTTTTAGTATTTGTTTGGTTACTTTAAAAATGCAGGAAAATAAGAAGAATTTTTTTGAATCTTTGTGTATGTTAATAGATATTTCATGGATCTGATGACGTGCTATTATAGTTGCTGAGAAAATGCAGGAAAAGAACTGTTTTTTTTAATCACGTGTTTATGTATCGGCTTGAACGAAAAAGCGGCATTGCGCATTGGATTGGTTATGTTTTTGTTTTATACACTGATTTTTTTTTTTGGTTTTTTGAATGGATTAAAGGTGGATCTGTGTAGATCCGATGAATAATTTAAGTCTTTTGTTATATTTGGTTTCTGAGAAAATTTAAGAAAACAGAAATAAATAAAAGAAAAAAATTTGCACCTGTTTCCATTTATTATTATTATTATTATTTCATCTTTTGCCAAAAAAAGCAAAGAGGAAAAATAATAGAAAGTGAACTGTTGTAGACTTGTAGTAGGCCAAATAGTTTGTCATATGGATTTTATATTTTATAGTAAAGTATATTATTCTAATAATTAGTATAGTTTTTCTGACATTAGTGATTGTCAGGAATACAATTTTTACGGTGGTGGTGGTGGTGGTGGGGGAGGGCAGGGTTCAAGAATGTATAGGAATGCACAGAGGGGTTTTAATGGAGGAAATGAGTTTTATATGGAACCTTCAACGCCCCCAGTTAGTTCACGTCCCTCAAGCCAGAGGAAGAGCGGCGAAGAGTCACCAAGTGAACTCAGTCCTGGGCTCCTGGATCTGCATTCTTTTGATACTGAGCTTCTTCCTGAGGTAGGTCATGGGTCGGCATTATTTTTCAATATCAATTGATGGAAACTGTATTTGTTTACATCAACTTGAGTTTGAACTTGCAAGTTGTCTTCATTATTATCAGTGAAGAATCATGGCTAGATGAATCATTGACCTAATCAAACCTTGTACATGTTCTATAAAGGAAAATGGATGATAATCTTTTCTCAATTTTAGCTTCCAGAAAAATAAAATAGTTCTAAAGTCTATTGTGTTTCCGTATGTAGTCCTTTTTTCTTTTTGCTCCAATGATAATTGTTCCCATTTTCAACCAAAAGAATTCATTTTCATATGGAAATCTCATTTTTTTACCCATAGGAAAATTAAAACAGCAATGCTTTTATTGATTAAACTGATTAATCTTTATTTACCATTTCTTTGTTTCTTGCCGATGTGATACTGATTACGGACCATGAATGGTACATCCAGTTGACCATGTATGGTACATCCAGTTGACAAATACTAGTTTCTGCTTTTTACTCATTGTGCCATTAAAAATTGCAAATTTGGTGTCAAATTAAGTCATATGCTGAAGACTGAGTTTTTATGTATCATGTGTATAGATGCCTGTACCAGGCTTGTATGATGGGTCCTCTCTGTATAATCCTGTCCGTGGCAGAAGCTTTGATGACTCTGAACCCTACATTCCAAACAGCAAACAAACCGGTAGAGCTCGTGGTTTGCCAGAAAACAGCCTCCTCAAAAGTTTTGCTGCAGATAAAGAGAAGGCTAGCTCTGTTGCAAAGATCAAAGTTGTGGTATGTTCTCGTGTATTCATTTTTTCACTTGTTGATTACTCATTTTGAATCTTATCCTTTATTCCAAATGCAAGCTTACCACATTAGGTATTTTGGTCAAATAGCTTGTGAACATTTGATAGTACTCCCTGAACTACATTTATGAAGTGGCTTGCCTGTAATATAACATATATAATCAATGCAATATCTGACCTACTTGTCAGATATTGTTTCAATTACTGTCTTTTTGCTAAGTTTCTAACTTGTGCTGGTCATATTTGGGGTGCAGGTGCGCAAGAGACCACTTAATAAAAAGGAGTTAGCGAAGAATGAGGAAGACATTATAGATACGCATTGTAACTCTTTAACAGTTCATGAAACGAAACTTAAGGTGAGTTTTTCTGATGCTCTTTTTACCTTCCTTTGCCATGATTATTATGTATTAAAAGACAAACCCAGCTGTTAATTGATGTGCCTCATATTGGTGTTCCAACGTAGCCTTAAAATGGATTAGAATGACTAGTTGACAACGATAAAGAAATAGTTTTAGACTCTCAGCTTAATGTTATATTCGATACTTATCACTGGAATGTTATTTGATTCAGATACTGTATATTTTGATGTTTTAGATCTATACCTCTGCAGGTTGACCTAACAGAATACATTGAGAAGCATGAGTTTGTTTTTGATGCTGTGCTGAATGAGGAGGTTTCAAATGATGAGGTGAGTATATTGCCACAATGAATAAATGCCTAAAATGAAAAAAAATTTGCATACATGGATCATGATGTGTATAGTGATCCCGTATATTCTCTGTAGGTGTATCATGAGACTGTGGAGCCCATAGTTCCAATAATTTTCCAACGCACCAAAGCAACTTGCTTTGCCTATGGGCAAACAGGTAAATGGCTGTTTTCAAATTTTTGGTTACTATTAAAGAGCTTCTTTTTAAAAGCTTAACATTGTGTTATTCTTATAAGTCTGTGTTGTGAGTCATTAGTATCTTGGTTCATGTTAAAGTAATTTGGCTCGAAACATGTCAAAAGACAAAGGGAACACTTTCTGTTAATTTATTTTATATATTCTTAATTTCCTTTTCTCACAATTCATTGAGTGGACTAAGTTAATGTCTTCTTCTTGTTCAGGAAGTGGAAAAACTTTTACTATGAAACCATTGCCTATTAAAGCATCACGGGATATCTTAAGGTTGATGCATCATACTTATCGTAGCCAAGGATTTCAGTTGTTTGTGAGCTTCTTTGAAATATATGGAGGAAAATTGTATGATCTCCTTAGTGATCGGAAGTAAGTTGGTTTACCCTTTTCTTTCTTCGTAATCTAGTAAGAAGCACTTGCAGTCTTGAGATTTGCTCAAAAACTTGAAATCTTGTACAGAAAACTTTGCATGAGAGAGGATGGTAAGCAGCAAGTTTGCATTGTGGGTTTGCAAGAGTACAGAGTATCAGATGTAGAGACAATTAAGGAGCTTATTGAGAGAGGAAATGCCACGAGAAGTACTGGCACAACAGGTGCTAATGAGGAATCCTCACGTTCACATGCCATACTTCAGCTTGCTATTAAGAAGTCCATCGAGGGAAATGAATCAAAGCCCCCTCGTCTTGTTGGCAAGCTCTCCTTTATAGATCTTGCTGGAAGTGAACGTGGTGCTGATACTACAGATAATGATAAACAAACAAGGTATAATCGCTTTCTTTTTATTCAGTCTTAAAGGTAGTTTAGATTTTTGTTATGCAGTCTGTTGACTGTTTCGGCAACATGAGACTTATACTACATATGGAGATTAGCAAGTCACTGGTTGGTAAATCAAAAGTAGGATTATATCTCATCCCCTATTTGTTAATTTAGTTGATGTTTGTTTGTAAAAGAGAGGGAACATTGTATGTTGCTTGTGAAGCACTTAAAGCACAATCACTTAAAGGTGTCAAGTACAGAAAAGAATTATACTTTTTGACTTTGAATTATTAAAGGATCAAAATATTAATAAGTTACATTATATAAAAGGTAAACCATGAGTTTGTATCATCCCATCCTCTTCTACATTCTACCTTATATGTCACTTAGGGCATTTTTTTTTTTTTTTTTTTTGGTTCTGATTGGTTATTATCTGGTCGCTCACGCCAAATACCCCATGCAAAGTTGCAGCTATTGACTTGTTGTTTTCTTTATAGTTGCAAACTTGCAATTTTTAAATAATATTCTTCAGAGGTCTTCTTTATTTGGTGAATTAACTAACTCGATTAATTAGGTGTTTCTAATGTATGATGCAGAATGGAAGGTGCAGAGATTAATAAGAGCTTACTTGCACTAAAGGAATGCATAAGAGCCCTTGACAATGACCAGGGTCACATTCCTTTCAGAGGCAGTAAGTTAACTGAAGTTCTGAGGGATTCATTTGTGGGCAATTCTCGCACCGTTATGGTATCATGCATTTCACCCAGCTCAGGGTCTTGTGAACATACTCTCAACACATTAAGATATGCTGACAGGTGAATGAAATTGCTGATTATGTAAATATTTTCGGTACGAATGTAATTATTTGCGAGTATTAACAGAACTTACATTCCAGAGTGAAGAGTCTTTCAAAGGGGAACAATCCTAAAAAGGACATATTGTCTTCAACTATAAATCTGAAGGAATCGACTACTCTGCCTGTATCTTCAACTCTACCGACTGCATCCACATTTGAGGATGACACTGATGCATGGCCTGAACAAAGTGAAAGAGATGATTTTGATGCATCAGAAGATTCTTATGAACCAGAAAAACCAGTGTGGAAGAAACCTGGAAAACTAGAGCCATTCAATCTCTCTACATCAGAGGACAAATTACGGATACCCAATGGTCAGACAAAATGGAAGGACCATCACAAATTTGGTTTCAAGAACTCAAATTCTGATGTTGATTTGAATGCCCTGCTACAGGTAATTAGCTAAGCAGATTAGCAGAATGACTACTTAAATTTATAGAAATCAAAGTTTGTTGGAATTTACATCTTTTGGGTCATGTTCTCAGGAAGAAGAGGATCTTGTAAATGCTCACAGAAAACAAGTGGAGGATACTATGAATATCGTGAGAGAGGTATGTGATCTGTGTACATTACATATTCTACTTAAATATGGCAGGACCAACGAGATGGGTTTTCCATTTATAAACTAATGTTTAATACTTGTTTTGATTTTTTTTTTCCATATATGTTACATTCACAAATGCAGGAGATGAACCTCTTGGTTGAAGCAGATCAACCAGGGAATCAGTTGGATGGTTATGTATCGAGATTGAATGCCATTCTTTCTCAGAAGGCTGCCGGAATCCTGCAACTACAAACTCGTTTGGCTCATTTCCAGAAGCGTTTAAAGGAGCATAATGTTCTAGTATCTTCTTCTGGCTATTGATCTCATGTGAAGTTACAGATAAAATTCCTATCACTACTTGGGTGCCTTTTCCAACTATGATTGCAATATGATTGGCCCGATCATCCGATTGGTTATTCATTATTTTCTTGTGATTTTAGTGATAGCATTATTTGAAGATCGGTGTCGTAATCGGAAGCAGCAATTAGCTCTCAATGATTCACCAGTCTTATTATGTATGGTAATCTTGATTAAATTTGAGATGTTTAGGATCTTGATCTTCCATATTGGAAATAAGGTCCTGCCTTCTCTGTTCCATAATACAATTTTATTCAAGTTGTAGGCTCTAATTATGGGATGGATTTTCATGCTGTATGCTTATGGGTATGCTTTTGTAAAGTTAAGCATTGGAATTTGATTCGTTAATTATATAGTTCTTATTGGACTTCTAAGTAGATAAATTAATGCATAAATTGTAATTATTGTGATAAATTATTGTACTTTTAGTACGAATATGAAATTCTAAGGATTTCTAACGTTTAAATTTCAAAATTTAACATGCATTGTTGTAAGATGAATTGGATAATTGACTTAATTGTAAACAATGTAGTAATTGACTTAAATATAGAAAATGTCACCAAAGAAAAGATAATTGATGAGAAGAGATTGACCCTATACTATATGACTTTTGCATTATTAGCTTTTCTTTATAATAATATGTAAAAGAATTTTTTTTTTCCTTTTATATGTAATGTTATATAATCTAATGTAAGTTTTGTAAGTGTAGGTGGCGTTTGTTTTTTGAGAGAAAATCAAAAGTAACCATAACTATTATGAAAATTTTGTTTTTAACCACATACGAAAATTTATTTGTTAGTAGCCATTTTTTTTTAAAATTCAGTGTATGTCAGTAAATTACAAAAATACTCCTGGATTTGATTTTTTAAAAAAAACTGAAAGAAAACTTAAAATCATGACTAAAATCTGGAATCAAATTTGAAATCATGGCAAAGAACTTGAAACTTGAATTCTTGTTTAAAAAAAAATGAAATGTTGAAACTTGAAATCTTGCTTAAATTGAAATGTTGAAACTTGAAATCTTGCTTAAATTGAAATGTTGAAACTTGAAATCTTGACTAAATTGAAAGTTGAAAGTTGAAACTTGAAATGTTCTGGGTTTTTAAGTTCTTCGTTTTCAAATTTTTAAACTTGAAATATTGCCTAATTGAAACGTTGAAACTTGAAATGTTGACTAAATTGAAATGTTCAAACTTGAAATGTTCTGGGTTTCTAATATTTCATTTTCTTTCCTTTTTTTCAGCAGATCTAATCGCCGGCGGAGGGGGAGCTCGACGGTGTTGCTGTGCGGTCGTGAAGCCCAGGCGACGGCACTCCGGCAAGCTGTCGACGACATGTGAGAGAGAAAGGAAAGGAGAGAGAAAGAAGAGAGAGAGAGATGTGGGGAGAGAGAATAGAGGTTGGGTGAGAGAAAGATGAGACCGGCGACAGTTTGCCGGCCTTCGCAAGGATGCCGGCGACGGTTCGCCGGCGAGAGAGAGAGATCGGAGAGAGAGAGATAGGAAATGAGAGAGAGAAAACGGGGAGAGAGAGGAAAGGAGAGAGAAAAAAAATGAGAGAGGAGATAGAAAGTGATTGGGGATGATTTTTATATGGGGGCATTCAAGTAATATCTCAAAAAAGTGGCTATTAACAAATAAATTTTCGTATGTAGTTAAAAACAAAATTTTCATAATACTTGTGGTTATTTTTGACAATTTCCACTTTGTTTTTTTGTCTGAAGTTTGAAAGACATGATTGTAATCTGAAGTCTGAAAAGTTATAACTTAATATATTATTTGTTTTTCATTTACGAAGTGTGAATAGAAACATTCGAAAAATCATGATAAGATCATATACCCTTTTAATTAACTATCTTATTTACCTCTCTAACTAATTGTTTTATATATTTACATTTAGTATAAATATTTATAATATTTTTAGTGTAATTTTATTTAGTAAATTAATGAAGCAATATTTTAAAAAATAAATTAAATTAAATAATATGTAATAAAATAATAATATTATTATTTATAAGATAATAATATACAATAATATTTAGAAACAAAAATTACATAACAAATTTTTATAATATATACATTTAAGAGACGCAGGAAGAAAGGAATCCATAATCCTTTCATCTCCGGTAGGAAGTGGCCAAGAAAGCCAATAAAATAACGGCCTCCAATAGCATAAAATAATATTTTATTTTAATAAAATATAGGTGTAAATTTTCAATTATTTGAGGATAAATTTGATAGTAAGGAATAAAGAAACATCTTACTTAGATATAAGTCAAGTAATTGAGTTTTTTTATTTCGGATGTTATTTTGTACTTCCTAAAACGTTACAGTTTTAAAAAAACAAACAAAAAATCTGAATGGAATCTTTTCACACCGATTCAGACTTCCGTCTAAAAAACAAACAAGGCCTTAATTTTGTTATGGTGTATAACTGTAGCCCACAAAACTTTAATTACATTGAAATTAATAATTTCAACATTTTCAAAATTTTAGATGCATTATGAATAGAAAATTATCACAAGTTTGCAATTCTGTGATGGTGTACAATTTTAATCTACGTTAGAACAATAATCATTATTATACTAATATTAAAAGAATATTGTAGTATGATGTATTATTGTGGGATTATGATCATCATTTTGAACAGATCAGATCTCCAAACTCAGGGGTAGTTTTGTCAGATCATTACTCGTCTCCATCGAACAAGCCGTAACAAACTTTCAGTTACCAAGGGCGTTTACGTCATTTCCCAAATCATTTTCCCGCCTTCTTCTTGTAGTCTTCTGCTTCTTGTTCAGTGAAGTCGAATCGACTCTGCAACTATTAACACTGTTAGATGGTTTTCACGACAAAAACAGAGAACCGAAAACAACAGAAAGATTAAAAAAAATCACAACAAAGAAGCAAAAGAAGATGTTGTTCACAATCTTCGAAGCGACCAACGTGCGAAAACTGAGCTTCCTCGTATTCCTCCTATGCATCTTGATTTCTTTCAAGGACCGAAACGCCGACACCAAGAGAGACTTGAACGACACCGAATGGTCTGCTTCTTCTTCATCGTCGTCTCCGAGGGATTGGTCTCCGCTTATGCAGGCGTCGCGGGCTGTGTTCTTGTCCGTAGACGAAGAAGATGGCGAGGAGCCTTACCGGACTCTAGAGTACGATTTCTATCGCGATTCGTGTCCAGAAGCTGAGTCCATTGTTCAGGAACTGATTCGGTATCTCTACAAAGTCCGCTCCGATGTGGCTCCTGCTCTGTTGCGCCTTGTTTTTCATGATTGCTTCATCGAGGTGATCTTTCTGGAATCTTTTTTCTTTATATATATATGTGATTCCGTTTTGTGTAATGTAGATTGCTTAGCTCTATAATTTTAATTATTTGCTTTCGTGATTTTTTTACTTTGGGTGTGATTTTAGTTGATTGTGCTTCGGTTTGTGATTTCATTTTTTGGTTGATTTCTGATTACGTGCTTGCGTTTATGGTTTTCTTTTGATTTTGATATGAAATTGTCATTTCTTTTGCTTGTTTGATCTAGGTTTGAATATATTCTGTTGATCTATTTGGTGTTCTTGATTATTTCTTTTGTATCTCAATTTGGGGTTTTTCTAAATCTTTCAAGCTGATCATTGAAATTCTATTTCAATTTGGGTTTTCTTGTATTTTTTGTGTTTTATATTAATTTCAGATGATAATCATTTAATTATAAGAAGATTCTGTGTTTCCATTCACATTCTGATTTGGGTTTGTGACATTTATCTTTGAATTTGAGTTGGGTTTGCTCTAAAATTGGAACTTGTTTTTAGGGTTGTGATGCTTCAGTATTACTGGATGCCGCGGAAGACAATGACTCGGAGAAAGATTCTCCCCCCAATGAAAGTCTAAAGGGTTTCGATATAATTGACATAATCAAGGAAGAGCTTGAACAAGTATGCCCTGGTGTTGTTTCGTGTGCTGATATACTTGTTTTGGCAGCTAGAGAGGGTGTTGTTCAGGTTAATTCCTCTCTCTCTTTCTCACATATCTGCTATCAAAGTTATAACTTTAGCTAGGCTTTCTCTGAGTCATTTGATTTCAGGCTGGCGGTCCGTTCTATCCATTGTTCACTGGTAGAAGAGACAGCATAGTTTCCTTTTCGGATACAGCAACGAATGAGCTTCCTCCACCCCAGGCTGATCTGTCGGAAACCCTTGCATCTTTTGCATCAAGGGGATTTGATACAAGAGAAACTGTTAGTCTTTTGGGTATGGTTTGTTCTTGCTTTTTTTTTTCTTACTTCTTTTTTTGTAAATGATAATTGCATGCAGCCTCACTACTGTTTCAGTAATAATCTGTATGATAACTGAATCTCCAGATTAGTTCTAATCAGTTTGGATTATGCAAAAATGTAGGATAAAAAACCAGAGAAATAAAGAGCATGAGATCTTGAACTTCCTTTTCTTAGTTTTCAATATGTATTAGCGTTTAATAAGCATATTTACTATGATGAAATTTCCCTTTAAAATTCGAGCAATTTGTGATTGATTGCACAAATATATCATCAAATTTGTTTAGAGATCTCTCATCTTTCCATTCTTGTTCCAATTCAGTTGTCTGATATTGACTAGTATTATGTTTCTGTAATTGGGGATGTTTTCTTCTTCCTCACCATTGAAATGTCTACTCAGAGTAATGTAATAGGGTTCCTTATTTTTTGCCTCCTTTCTTCATTCCAGGTGCTCACAGTATTGGAGTGATTCATTGCAAATTCTTCCAGGACCGTCTCTATAACTTTGGCAGGACTAATCAACCTGATCCATCTCTGGATCCTGATTTCCTCAACCTAATGAAATCAAAATGCAGCAACATTTCATCAACATCCTCAGCACCCTCACCTTCCTTTTTTGGTGTACCATCATCATCCACATCAGTAGCACCATCACCTCACTTTGATGGCTCACCATCATCATCTGCAGCAGACTTGCATTCCTTTGAAGACTCATTATCTTCATCAGTCGAGGAACAAGGAGTGGATATGGCTTATGATGGACCTGAAGTGGGTTTTGGAACAGTGTACTATCGCAGTCTTTTGCAAGGTAAAGGAATCCTTTATGCTGATCAACAGCTAATGGCCGGCGAAGAAACTGGGATTTGGGTGAGAGCTTATGCTTCAGATGTTAGCATGTTCCAGCGAGACTTTGCCTTGGCAATGATGAAGCTCTCAAATCTCCGAACCTTGACAGCACCAATGGGTCAGATCCGTCTCAATTGTTCAAAGGTAGCATGAGGAAGACAGTATCCCTTGTTCAGCCAGGTTTTTGGTGCTTAATTGAACTGCATTTCACCTCATATAGTTGGAGTGTAGCTTTGTTTGTTGTTACCTTGTAGTTGTAACATCCAGAACAGATGAAACTAGCTGTATACACTGCTTCATTCAATGGTAAATAATAATGATTTTCTGACAAAATGATTGTTTAATTCGCGAGTTTCATTATTGATAATTAAACAGGCTAGTTTTAAGGCTGAATAAAGGTGAAGGTGTGTGCAAAGCAAGATCTAATATCCTGATTGTTTTCGACACTGTGATTATGGTAATTTATGGTTCAAGCTGTAGCATCTGAAGACATTCATGGAAACACATGCAGGTGAAGGAAGAAATACAACGCCTAAAAGGGAAAAAAAGTGAGATTTGGATTTCTAATGTCTAAACGTAGATAGTTTATTAGTTACAAGACAGGCTCAAGCAGATGGCAATAGGTGAAAAAGATCCACAAAGCTGAATGTGAAACTAGAAAAGCATAACACTCACACACACAGAGAAAGAACAATAAAGAAAATTAAATAATATATGTATGTGCACAAAGGAAGAACTGACAAACATGAACATCTACAGCCTAATTGACCCGAGCCTCCGCTTTGAGTTATTGATACTGGCAGAAGGTTGAGGAACAGAGAATTCTGAGTACATGTCCACGAAAAACCTGTCGACAATATCAAGGTATACCGGACTTTTGAGGCGAGAATAATAATGGAGCGCCTCTTCTACGTCCAACACATGTTCTACATCACCCGCATCCATCATATCCAATTGCTGCATCTTTTGTGCCAATGCATATCCCTCTGCTTTCCCGGCATGAGAGCGGTACTGATCTCCTTTTTTATCTAAACGGAAACTTACCCTTTTCTTTTCTTCCTTGTTTGATCCCTCTTCCTGTTTGTTCATCAATGGACTCTCCTTCGAATTCATCAGGGATTTTCCACTACTTGCATCTTCTTCATTCATGGGTTCTTTTGATGCAATGATCATACTATTCTTCTTCTTCTTCTTCTTCTTCCTTGCTTCTTCATGATCACACTCCCATTCATTGCAAAATTCATCATAGAACAGATCTGTTTGGTGATTTTTTGTTTTGCCTATAGTAGTGCAAGAGAAGGGGTTCAAGAGAAGAGGTTTTGGTAGCTTCTGGTAGCCTCCAAAGAAGACTGACTTGAGGTTTAAAAGGGTTTTCTGAAAGAAGTTCTTGGTCTTTCCAATGGATTCTCTTAGCAGCATATTTGCTCTCTAGTATTGGTTGTTTATCTGAGTATAATATCTATCTTCTATATGCAGAAGAACAGATGATGGAAGATGATATCTATCTTCTACAAATGTACCTTCCAATGGATAGACAGGTAAGAGACAAGAGACAGTTGATGTTTCTTCTGCTTCTTCTGTTTTGGCTAATGGAGTGACAGATAGTTAGCTTGACATAAAGCTAATCAACTCTAAAAGGGAAAGTCTCTTCTGTTTTTGGCTTCTATCTTTTCTTCTTTTTGTCCATACCCTTCTGTCTCTTCTTTTCCTCTGTGGGGTTGAGTTTTTATCACCATATAATTGTAGGGTAAGTTTTTGAGTTTAGACAACTATGGGTTTTAGTTTAAATAAAAGCATACACCATTGGTTTGCTTTCCTCACCACTTACTTTAGATGAGATTCCTAATAAATTTTAAAGAACATCGGAGATGAGTTCATATTAATTTTAGAAACGTTCGAATCCGCTTTCAGATAAATAAAAATTTACCCTTTATTATATCATCACAAATTATAGACACAAGGGGGTTTGTTGACCAATAGAAAGTTGACATGCTAAGTTGGAACTAAATATGTTTGATTAAAGCTAAGAGAGGAATAGACTTTTGGAATCCTATGATTATATATGTCTTGTTTCGACTTCTTGTTGTCTAAAGCAGGGTTGTAATTGATTAAGATGCAAAGCTAAAGGGTACTGCTTTGTTCTTAATTATTTAATGAACCCATGGGACCCATATTTTGAACGGTCATGATCAAGCATTAAGATCATGATCATCTGTACACTATGGCAGTGATGAAGAAACTTGGTCCTATATAATACACATAAATATCCTACACCAACATCAACATGTCTTGAAGATGAAGAAACTTTCCATATGCAATAACTATACTAAATATCTTTGATATTATCAACTATTATTTGTGTTTAAATTGAAATAATAAAATAATTAAAACGTTCTTTAGATTAAAAAACACTTTATATATAGTATGTGATGGATTGTTGAAGGGCACTTCTAGTTATTTTGCAAAAATGAAATGCTTTCACTATGACAACATTCCCATATGCAGCTTTAATTTTGATGAGATAGTTATGGTTGCCAGAAACCCATTTGAGGTTGGTGCATTAATCTGATGATAATGATTAATCATCCACACCACAGGTATTTATATGTATTGCTGCAAAATCACTGTAGCATTTATAAGAAATGAAGAGTTGGATGGATCATGGATGGTCCCCAACACCCCCCAAGTCTGTCATGAAGTTGATATATATCTAAAACTCTCATAACTGTTAGTTATTAATTTATTACCTGGATATTAGAGCTCTTCTCTAATCAGGTTGGGAAATTTCAGAACCGTGACTATATAACGTTACATAATCGTATGGATTATACGATCTGTAAATAGAGGGCTCTATTTAACTTATGTTTTATGATGTGCGCAACTAGAGGACTCTAATTTATGGATATTTGAAGTTCATTGTGAGTAAAGACTTAAATGCAACATCAGATTACATCAGTAAATTGTGGGGGTTCATAAATTTCCATGTAACAGGACAGATGACATAGATAAGTTTCCAGACACTGCTTTCAACTAATGCATGCCAAACTTGTTATGCAGAATTTCAGACTATCCGAATTTAATATGTTTTAAGCCTGATATAAAATCAAAGAAATATTATATACGGTTATGATGATCTCGTTTTCTGATATGCTTATGATATGTGTCTACTTATTTATAAAATTGTCACTCTCCTAATTGAATATGATTTTGAATTTTCGTTTGTACGAAATGTCACTAATATAATCGTGTAACATTTTTTTTTTTTTTACAAAATATAGTTGTGTAACTATTAAGCAATAGAGATTTCACATCTTTGATCCAGATGAATATAACGGTAGATGGTCAATCAACAATTGATGTGGACTGGGCTGGATGTAAATTAGGTTCGGGATTTAAAGTTAAGACTCTCCAATGAGAGAGGTTGTATTTATAGACCTTCACTCGGATAGCTTTGTGGTTTCCTTGATCCCAAATCCCTAAGATCAAGGCCAGGTTTTGCAAGACGAGATAACACTATAAGATAACTGGCTTGACTTGGTCAGGTGTCTGTTATGAGTGGAGGTCAAGTTAGCTGGGTTTTGGGTTGACCCGTATCTCTTGCTAGGTTTTTCGTGGGCCTGAAGGTTAGGCCTAGGGTCCGTTTTTAGCTACCACAACAACTACATTGCCTTTTGGACCCCATCCGGTACCTCTTCTTAAGGGGTGTTTTCATTTTTGTTTTTATAAAACAGTCCAAATCTTTGCTCGGTGACTGTTTTCATAATCGTTTTCAAAAAAAAAAATTTAAGAATTGTTTTCCACTTTTGTGAGTTGTGACTTAAATGTGAAAAAAAAAAGCAAATATAAGTGTAGATTCTTATATGTGATCAAAAGTCTAATGTGCATATTTATATAAGCATTTGAGCCATCTCGTATTGGAAAGACTGGAGAACTTGACACTGCTACTTCATGCCATTTCAAGGATTAATGAAAGATTATGGTAAATAATGTATATATTGAATTAATTGAATGTTGATAGAAGCACAAATATACCTTTGTAAAATCTGCTGATTTGCATACATAATACAACTTTGCTTAGCTTATTTGGGTATATAACTAAATGGATTTTCCCTTCAATCCTATCAATTTCTTTGTAACTTTCTACTGACACCCTCTGTTCTTGTTCAATTTAAAGAACTGATGCAGCAGTCTATGGACCTCACCGTAGTTATTTGTTGCAGAAACAAGACGGTCTTTAATCCACTGTGGGAGCTTGTTGGTTGGGTGTGAATAGCTTCTTTTTGAGGATTCAGATGCATAACGCATGTCAACCAACAAAATCGCTGCATAGTCATTTATATGTCGAATCGCTCTACCTGAAATAGACAGAACAGAGAAAAGAGTAAACAGATCGAAGCTATTCAATGTCAAATTCATCTATTTCTATGCATGTTTGAGCTCTAAGGAAAACAATTACACACGTAAATGCAGCATTATGAATGGCACACTTACGTGCAAAGCCATTACTCAGTTAAACTGGATCAAAGAGTTTGTTATGTTTTCTTGTAGTTTAAGAAATATATTTGGAAAGACAATGTTAAGAGCACTCACCAATTGATTGATTTACAGCTTTCATACAGAGATTTTCATAATACTCTTTCCCTCTGCGCCTGCAACTTCTTAGAATGCTGAAACCAGCCTGAACATCTCTAGCATAATATTCATCGCTTGCTGAAATCGTGGAAGGTTTAGTAGAATTTGAATCTCCCAAACCTTCAATATGCTTTATCCTCTCCAACAACTCAATATCAGATGGGCTAGGGTAAGGCAGTCCAACCATGACTATACATCGACCCATCCCATCGCTGAAGTTGATGCCTTCTGATATCTTTCCACCAACTACGGCTAAGAGGATTGCACCACTGAGTGATCTTGGATCTTCTTTTGTCCCATCGGACAATGCATCAATCGTTTGCTTGTATTCCTTGAGAACAGATTCCACAAGTGTGTTTCTTCTAGGCTCTCTGAAGACACGTTTTTTCTTCGTAATCCTGTCAAGGATGCCTGAAGTCTTCCATGTTTCATAGACCTGTTCTTCATACTCAAATGAAGTGAAGAACACAACAACTCCTTCGGGAACCACTGTCACCAAATTGCAGAGCAAACGTCCAAGCTCTTCTATCTGCCGATTGTAGATTCAAGACCGTTAACATAGCTTAATCATCAGTCTATCATGCTGTAAAGACAAAACGTATATTTTTTTGAAATTGTTTGCAATGGACTGGACCACGAAGTTCATTGAACAAAGGAATGCGTAGCATGGAGGTTGCAATGTTTATAAAACAATGACAAACGTGGACTGTAAAATGCTCACCATAGTTAATGAGCCTCTTGAACCATAGCTAAAATCAAACACTTGACCGGTTGGGCCATTGGAAACTGCAACTGGCAAAATACTCTCTGGAGGGATAATATGATTACATGAAAGGAAATGCAATTCATTTGGAGGCAACCATGAAAAAAGTCGCTCCCTAGTCTCTTCTATGGGTTGCAGAGTCCCCCCTGCCAGAATAACAGCATGTGCTTGATCCACAATCTGCATAACATTTTGAGATAAGTTTTCATGCCGAGGCTTAAAAATCCATCCAAGAACTTATTCCTGATTAGAATCTCAATTTCCGTTAAGAAAAATAAAAAGTTATATTGCCCAAGGAAAGCTCATTTCATTGAATAAACAATATAGTTTCAAATTATTAGAGATACAAACAGAGCCTAAAAGAAAGAAAGAAAACATTGGCCAAACCTCAGAAAAAATCTTTTCCCCTGTGAGCATTACATATTTTAAAAATCCTCCTTGTCCAAAGGATATAGGTCGTGGCCTTGAGATTATTATCCGTCCATCACCATCATTGTTTGTCAAGGAAAGCAACATATCTACTAATGCCCGGAAACCAGAAAGAATGCTTGCCTCCTCACAACTTTCTCCATTGTCCTTGAGTGCTGAACCTTTCTGCAAGCTAGCTGCTTTATCTCCATAACCACTGACCTGGAAAATCAGTTACATTGTGAAAAACAAAGAAAACACTGAATGGCTTGGTGTTACAAAAGTAAAATAAATTTGAAGAAAACACACCTTGTGAATGATATTGCTTTCCTTTATATACTGTAGCAATTTGACCAAATTAATGTTGTCTATGTTGAGAGAAAATAAAAAATCATTTATTGCCATAGATGAATCAAAACCAGTTTTAGCTCCAGTGTTTTTAGCATCTTGGCTCACACAA
The DNA here is from genome assembly GCA_032871835.1 of Dipteronia dyeriana. Taxonomy (NCBI): domain Eukaryota; kingdom Viridiplantae; phylum Streptophyta; class Magnoliopsida; order Sapindales; family Sapindaceae; genus Dipteronia; species Dipteronia dyeriana. The sequence continues at coordinate 14,468,901 of CM065298.1, read as the reverse complement.
TTCTCATCCTTCTCATTCACTAGGACTCGGAGGAATGCCCGAGTGAGGACCATCAGAGTTTGGATATATCTTCGATTGCCAGGACCCAAGAGACTGCGGAATCTTCCAAAATACTTCTCTAGGTGGATGTGCACATTCTCCAACTAGATAAATGACAGTACATTAATCATCAATACATCATTTTTTTTATTAAAAGTCTTGAATCAATGTAGAAACTTAAGCTTGTTAATAGTCACAGCGAAGATACTATATCTCTACCAAAACAAGATTGTACATCAATCTTGCACTGGATCAACTGAGTAATGGAAGCTAAGGTTATGACAGTAGTCAGGACATTTCGAGCCATACAAACTCAGATACCACTCTTATCAACTACTTTTCAAAAAAACAATCATGATAGTCGTACAAAATAAAAGATGACAATTATTTACCTGTGACAAAGTAATTTTAGCATCATACATGCTGATGAGGGAGTCAGCCAGATTGTGAGCCTCATCAATAATAACAATATTATTCTTCAAATTAAGACCAAGTGATTCCCGCGATGATTTTGATAGAAGAGATTGATAGGGAAGAACCACAAGTTCAGCTGCTGGGACCATGCTTCGAGAGCCATAATATGGACAAGTCCGCATATTTTTTCCGAGTTGAACAAGATCTTCAATGTCTACAGCTCCTTGTTCGGAAATCTTGCTCCTAAATTGTTTTTGTAGTTTATGATTTTTGAGCATTGGGCATCCCGAAGAAGCCTTGGTTTGGCGTACTCTTCCCTTGGCACCTAAATTCTGCAAAATAAAAACTTTTATTATTCAAAAAAAAAAGGGAAAAAGAAAAGATCCTGCTGCATCAACATTACTGCATGAAGTATTGTGAATGTAAATGGGCAAACATTCTTTCATCTGGTGCTTATATGGGAGGTACTGGTACCTTCTAAACCAAGAACATATTCAGCTCAAGTCTTAAGATATACACTAATATGATGAAACAATTCTCTAACTTTTGTCAAAAGACATCTAAATCTTCAATTTCATGCCTAACTTACCAATATTAGAACTTTTCCTTTTTACATATATGTATGCATCATGCATGTATACAAGTACAACAGCAAAAAGTTTCTCTTGTTACAAAATTCATATTTTCAAAAATTCAACTCAAAAGTACTCTCCAGAAAGCATAAGTAAAAGAAACAAATTTAGTAAACTAGTGTATCCACATTTCCATGTAATCATTCAATGCTATCTAGAACAACTTCATTTTCATGGAAGCTTTTATCTATTTCTACATCATCCACAAAGTATTTGCCAATAAATAACATGAAAGTTAAATCAGATCAATTGGTGCAGGCCAGATTCCTTAGACTCGACAAGGAAATCAAACTTATCATTAGTCAATCTAGTTCGTGAAAACTAAAGTTGGATAAAGTTGATGGTCATTATTTGAGATCAAAACAAGCATACTTGATACCTTGATTTTGCTAATTTCATTTTTCTTGTTCTTTTGAAGCTCTAAGCACCGTTCATTGATGCGAGTAGAGTTTCCAAGTTTCAAAACCTCTGAAACACAAAACCACCATGATAAATGATGAGCCAAACATATAAATATTATTGATTGATAAGATAGACAAAATCACCATACCTTCATTTATACAGAAAATCTTTCTAGAGCCCAAACACACAACCCTAATTTTGCTGGCAAAAACAGTCTTTTGTAATTCCTTTATGAACTGAGAAAGCTGTGAATGCGTCCTACTACAGAAATAAACTTTCAATTCCTCTTCCTCCTCCTCCTCAAAGGCATCTTCATCTTCCTCTTCCTCTTCCTCATCAATTGATGAACTAATTGTCACCCCACCAGCCTTCCTCTTTGATTTTCCACTGCCAATAGCCTCTTCCTCTTCACTTTCATATTCTTCCAACAAAAACTCCTCCTCATTCAACTCTGAACCATCATTTGCCTTTCGCAAATTCTCACACTCTTTCTTTGTAATAAAATCATCCTTTTCCACGGCCCGGGAAAACAAATCTCTACAAATTTCTTCATTTCTCCTCTTGTCTGATTTTCTTAATCCATATCCATTTTTCTTCTCCTTGATCTTGTTGTCATTTGGTTGACATTCTTTGTTTGCAACAAAGTTTCTCATCCAGTCAGGTTCATCATCCAAACCACATGAACCCTCATTTGTTGTATTCTTATCGGACTCAACTGTTTCAGATTTCTGCTTTTGCTTCTGATCAACCACCCATTGCAAAGCACTACAAATCATACTAAGAGTTTTTCCAGTCCCTATTAAAAGTTCAAACATCACAAATCTTAAAGAATAAATTAAGCAAACAACATTCAAGCCTTTTTCTGATATCTGTTAAAAATCCATTAGCAAAAAGAAAACTACCAAACTATGCAAACTTAAATTTCCATTAAATTCATCCATATATGAGCAATAACCAAATATCACAGTTTTTTTAATTTCCATTTCTTGTAAACAAAATCAACATAAATAAAAGAACAAATAAATTGATGATAGTCTTATTAAAAAGAACTTAATCTCAGTATTTGGGACCCAGGAACACATTATGTACTCAATCAATTTAAGAAAAAAATTCTCAACTCAAAAAATAAAAAAGCCAAATACAACTACTTTTAGTTCACATTTTACTATCAACTCACAGACATCTTAAAAACTATAAGCTATATAAAAGATTTTTTTTTCTCTCAATTACACACTGAATTTTCCCCGGAATTTCTCATCAAACAAACAGGTACACCAACGAATATCTAATAAAACAACGTAATTGTCACTTTAACTCACATTCTCTCAACAAACAAAGAGAAACCCAGAATCATAAAAAAAAAAACAGAGAAATAGAGAGAGTGAGGTAGGTACCAGTGGGACTTTCGAGCATGGAGACGCCGCCTTTATCGAGAGATCGATAAAGGGCCTTCATGAAATCCTTCTGGATCGAATATGGCTTGTAGGGAAATGCCGGAAACTCTCTCTCAGTTTCTTTGTCTTCCATAGTTGCTCACCCTCTCTGTCTTTTACAGGTTCAACCGTTTTATTCTGAATTTTCCCGAATTGGGTTTTTTTTTGTTGATTCTCTGATCTAAATATGAATCCGTGTCCTGTAATTGTATGAGTATTTGACGCTTTCTTTCTTTCAACTTTTATAAATTGCCCGCGAAGATCACTGTTGAGTTGAATTTGGGTTTGTTTGGCTGCGAGGGTATATATAACCTTTAGTCCTTTAGGCCCCGTTTGTTATATAGATCGGATTGAACTATTTTATAAAATTAGATTAAGATTAGATGATTGTAATGAGACTGAGCTTAGATGATACTAGATTTGATTGAATTGAATTAGACTAAATTAATATTATGCTATGTTTTGAAAAATATGAGACTTGATTGGATTAATACCATGTTTTGTTTGGTGAAACATGATATTGAATTAAATATAATAATTTTGTTGAAAAGAAAATATAATAATATTTTTAATTTGATAATATTTTGAAATTGAATAATAGATTATTGAAATATGTATATGAAAAAAATAAATGTTTTAAATTTATTAAAGTAATAATATCCAAAAAAAGATTTATATTATTTTTAAATAAATTTAAATATTTTTCAATTTTATGATTTTTTATTTAATATATATATAGGATTATGATGAGCCTAATAAATTTAGATTCTTCAATCTCGTCAGGGTGAATTAGGATTAATATAATCTCAGTTTTCAATAATCTAATGAAAATTGAATCATAAATTATTAAAATATTTTTTTTGATGAAATAAATATTTTAATATATATTATTAAAAACATTAAAAATAAATTTTAAATAAAATTATAAATTTTAAATAAAATTATAAATTTTAAATAAAATTATAAATTTTAAATAAAATTATAAATTTATATTGATTTTCAATAAATTATTTATTATTGAATTATTTGAATTGCGTTTTGTAGGATAATTTCACAAAAAATAGGTCCTATGAAGGTTTTTTTATCCAATCCAATGGGCCTCTAAACATATGATTGGACTGAGTCTCGATCCCAGTCCAATCATATGTAACAAACAGGCCCTAAAGTGTATTGTATACCTCTCATCATACAATTATTATCCCACCAAATGTGAATATTGAACAATAGTGCCAAGTTAAAATGGGATACTTGACACATTAATTCTAGCGTGCTTATGTACTTACCTTACAGCACATTAAGTTTATATATGTTACACGTGACTTGTGATACAAGATATAATGAGATTATTTAAATATTTTATGGGACTGAACTAGATTGAATTAGAATCAGACTAAATTAGTGTTGTGATATGTTTGGTATAGTACGAGATTTAATTAAAATAGTTCTGTCTTTAGTATGGTGTGATGAGACTGGATAAAAAAATCATTTTAACATATAGTATAAAATTGAATGATATAAGATAAAATAAAATTGTTTTTTAAATAACTAAAAAAATATTTTTTAAAATAAAAATATTTAAAATTAATATTAAGGAAAATAACATTTTTTAAATTGATATTTTTAAATATTATGATAAGATAAATTAAATAAATATAAAATTTTATATTTAAATAAAAGAAGAAGAAGTTTTTTTTTTATAAAAAAAAACGTGGGACTAAATAGTCCCATCCCGCCTAGATAAAATAGTTGTATAGAATTGGACGGGTTAAAATAATTATTTAAATTAAATTTTGAAAAAAACTAAAAAATTAAAATTGGTTATTTAAAAATAATATAACTATTTAAAACCAATTTTAAACAAAATAAAATTTATTTTTATTTTTTAATATTGAAAATTATTATTTTAAAAATGTATGTTTTAAATAAAACATTTTATTAATTATCAAACAGATTTATATATTTTAATCATATAAAAAAATTTGAAAAGAGAAACCAAAAAAAGTAAAAAAAAAAAAAGAAGGAAAGAAAAAAAAAGTCTAAATTGATGGTGGATAAAAAGCTTGCATGCGATTAAAAAATCTCATCTCATATAAGCAAACATGGGATATGGCTATTTTTAATCCCATCCCATCCCATGTAAAAACATGGCTCAAGTGTATACAAAAGTTTATCATTACATGATTGAAAAATTAATAAGTTTATTTGTCTACGGATGGTTGTTTTTGGCATTGGAATTCTAGTTTGAAGAACGCTGAACAAATCAAACTTACAAAAATTCTTTCATTTTAAATAAAAACAGTTATAATAAATAGATATTTTTTAGGGCATTCAATAGATAATTTAAGGATCAAATCGACTATTAAAAAAATGGTGTATGACCAACGAAATTGAGATATGCATCTATATTTATGGAAGAAATTGGAAAAAAAAAATGTAGACATATATTCTAAATTGATTGGTTAGACATAAATTGTGACACAATTTTAAATAGTTGATTTGAGTCCATAATTTAATTTAGAGTCCATAATTTAATTATCTAAATTACTAATCACGATTCATTTTTAAATGCTCTTTATAAATTTATTTTTATATCAATTATACATGTAGTAAATATTCATTTTTTTACGGTATCAAACGGATTGACAAGATTATAAGATCGTAAGTTCGAGTTAAGTCTTATTATCTCAAAAACCGAAATATTCAATATTAAACCATATATACCACACCGCTATCCAATGTGTTCAGTATGAAGTATTCAATCAGTCTGACAATAGATAATCTCTTAAGGGAAATTTTGTTTAATAACATGCAATACTTCACATCAAAGTAGATTACATCTCCGGAAATGTATTATTCATACATAATAAAACCAAATTACATGGTTTTTATCTCAATTGCAAGAAAATATGTGAAATCATGATGTCATCATTTCAAATTTCTTGTACTGGGAATTCCTCCTCATCATTTGACTCATTAACATACCTATCTATTTGCTCCTTTCAGTATAGATATGCATCTAAAAACGATTATAATAATTTAAATACACTATGTTAGGGTGTAACAAAGTAACTTTAAACAAAATAAATATAAATAAATGTACATAATTTATAGTATAAATAATTAATTCAATCAATTATCTAGAAATCGTTGATCTTATTTTGAAGCCGAGTACCGATTTTGTTGATATTACATATGTAACATGGAGCAAGATTCACACCATGTCTTGCCATGCCAACAAATGGGTAATGAGAGTAACAAGCCACATATAGGGCATCGTTTCATCATCACCCGTCGGTCCCGTCAGTAAATTAATGTAAATACTATGCTAGAATATTTATAATTTGCATCCCACTGAAATGTGTTTAGTTTTTATCAACTGAATTAACACTACAAGCATTTTGGAGTATCTCCAACCACATACTGGTCTGTTGAAAAGCAACCATATATAGTGGCCTCTTGTTTGATGAAAGTGTACGACGACAAATGATGAAGTGAGTCCTCAAATATCATGGTCATCATCAATGGATGCAAACTACTGCTTATTAGTTCACGAATCACACTACTACTTACTGAGAGCCTGAGAGGGGACCGCGCGACCCGATAGTTATGTAAGAATCCTTCCATGCATGATTAGATTCCAATATGGATGCGCTTCAAGTCCTTCATTATTTGGTCACGGAGACTTATTTTCTAGGAATTTTTTCAGGTCCCTTATTTTTTTTTGAATTATATTCTTTCACGATTTTTTTTGTTCCCTCTTCTTGTAGATTCATTTTTTCCGTCTCAAACACTTATAAAAGAGATAAAATCACATTTCCTCTACAACTTCCTGTAGAGATTTTAAAAATTGAAAGAAAAAGTTATGTTGAGAGAGAGAGAAGAAGAAGGAGAAGAAGAAGGAGAAAAAGTGAAGTCAATATTTTTTTTTTCTCACACACCATCAAATCCTCTATCATTATAATAACCAATATATATATATACACACACATTTACACTCATTTTTTCTCTTTAGGATGGACTGATTTTATTTATATAAGTTACACAACTATCAACCACCAATGGATTCGCATACTTCAGCTTAGTCAAAATCTTCTTAAACTTAATCAATGACTCACAAATCTCGTCATAATCTTAAAAGTTAAGGTCGGTCTTGAGGAAAAAAAACTAATATATATATGTGTGTGTAGGAAAATAGCACTTTTAAACCAAAAAAATTAAAGAGGTTTCTATTTTTGTCTAGAATTAGTGTTTTCATTGTTTTTTATAAACTTTTTACTGAAGAGACAAATTTACCCCTATCTTATATATATATATATTATAACTAATTTTCTTTTAAAAAATTATTATTTTTTAAATTATTGAAGCACCTCTAATGGAGGTCACTTGCCACACAATTTTTTTTTTTTTAAAAGTTGGGAGAAAAAGAAGAAGAAGACGAAGAAGATGAAGAAGGACGAGGAAGAAGAAAACGAAGAATTCCATATCTGGAAAATATTAAACACATTAGTATTCAATTAAACACATCGGTGATTGCAGTATTTTTGATCTTAATCAATTTAAAAGAAAGTTTGTTCAATGGGATCAGTGATTCTACTAGTTGAACACTAATTAGTCTAATTTAATCATACTCTAAGTGCATGAAAACTAAATGGCATAATGCTTGTCTTGGGTTGGTATTCTAATTTACTAATATGCAAGATCAATTAAACTAAATTACTCACAAGCTCACATGAGAATATATGAATATGAAGGAATGCTAGGGAATTAATGTAACCTAATTAAACTTCTCAATGTAATCCATAAGTCTCATTAAAAACATAATTCCAATTGATAGGGTTTGTTTCATGAAGCACCTAATCTTTCCTATTACTCACACACGGTCATGTAACGAGCAATGGTTAGAATTAATTTTTAATTAAAACTCTAAACCAAATAACACATAGCACGGTCATGCATATGGAAATTTTCTCAATTATTAAGCTTGTAGTTAAAGACTAAATGGGATGGTCACCCACATCTAACCCTCAACATCATAAATTAACTAATCTTAACACAAACATTCATTGAGGTCTCATTTGAATATAAGTGAAGGATTTAGAGCAAGTATTGCAATAAAAGAGACTACCAATGTATTTAATTAATAAACATTAGACTATAGGATTACAAAGAGTTGTTCAACCGGTTTACATTAATCCCCTAACTTAGAAATTAGTTACACATCAAGGAAAAGAAATAAAACAAATAAGAGTTAAAGAAGAAACCCAAGTTGGTCATTTGAAGTTCCTTGACTTGTAAGCTTTCTCTTCTTGCTTTTCAAGTTCCAAGATGGATGGATGAATTAACGTGTCTAAGGATGGTGATGGAAGGGTGGAAGTGTCCAAAATCTCCAGTGGCTGATGTTTTTTCACCAAAGTATAATATGAGTATTTATATGGGTCTAAAAATAGGTCAGAAATCAACTTAGAAACATGTGCTGGCGGACTGTCGCTTCCCTGTATGTCACGGTTTTCCATGACGACATGTCGCGGTCTTCCATGATGACATGTCGCGGTCTTTCATGACGACATCACAAGCAACACTTTAGAAAAGTTGCTGTCGCTTGGTGTGTCGTGGTCTTCCATGACAGAAATCATAATAACGACATATTTTGTCATTTTGTCCAAGTTTCCAATTTCCAGCTCTTTTGGGTCCCAATCTTCACTCATAACTCCTATATGATGCCACTAATACAAAATCCTGCAAATACACTTAATCGAGCTATTAAACACTTGATTTTACTCGAGAATTGAGCAATAAACATAGGAAGGGAGACTCGAAATCTAGTGTTATCATGGCTCGATCAACACCCCCAAACCTAGCCTTTTGCTTGTCCTCGAGCAAAATCAAGAGAAAACACCAACAAAAACAAACAAGCAAACAACACGAAGACTCGATAAAAATAAAATAAATTCAAACAACAATAACACAAAAGTCGCATTTTCAACTGATGATGAGATGCAAAGAGGTATGGATAAGGAGAGTAGACACATGCAAAACATTCTCAAGCAACTCGAAGGCACTCACGGGACACTCTAACAACATGAATCCTACACCTAAAGTGCTCTCATGTGGGGAACTACTCACTCTCACACCTCGAGCATAATTCGCTTTGACTCTAAACCTCACGTGGACATTCTCTTTTCTTTCCTCTTGGAGTCCTAATGTCACACTCATGCAAAGTATGCAAGGATCGAGTTATGTATGGGAATCAAATACTTGCATACAATAAGAAATGAAACGTTATTATTTTGGTGAACTAGCCTAGGAAATGAATCAAATGCCATGGATGTGGAAGATCATGCTTCAACAAACATTCCCAATCTAGATTTCATAGTAGATCATTTAGGTCTTCCCTTTGGTTATAATAGGATCATTGGGTGAAATATGGTGAACAAAGAATAGGAAACGGAATTCAAAAGTCACAAATCTTGCTAAGACACTACACGATTCACCCAATACTTAAGTTCTATTCACATCACTCGTGGCACTAGTGATTATGCTTGACTTTTCATTACACTTGTGCTATACATGAATACTCTACTAGTGAGTACTTTTACAATTTCATAAAAGACTCTTATTCTTTTTTTTTTTTTACACTTTAAGCTCCTAAGTGCACATTTTCGTACTTTTACATTTTTGAGCATTTTGCCTTGCACATTTACAAATATAGCCTAAATACACGCTAACTTTTCATATTTAGAGTTTTTCCACCTTTCACCACAACACAACACATCCTAACAAGATTGGCAACAAGGGTAAGCATGTGTTTAGGTTTAGGCTATATGGTGTAATGTGGTTCCAAAAGAAAGGTAAGTTTTTGGCCTCAAAATTGGCTTGGGAGCACACACAAATAGGGACAAGGAATGTGTTTAGGTTAGTTTAAGTAGTTAAGCACACACATTGCCTAAAATCATTTTCACTATTTCATCTATCAAGGGAATGTAAGTATCCATCAAACAATCCACAAATATAATGCCACGTGAAACCCTATGGCAAATAATGCACGTGACGAGATAAGTGTTTAAGATGAAACAATGATAACACTTAAATGCGCTTTTTTAAGGCTTGTGTTTGTGAACTCACTTGGTGTCTCCACTATTAGAACAAGGTGCTTGAGCACCGAGTTCCCTCAACTTGAACACAAAAGGATGGGACAAGCCCATGAAGTGTAAGCGAGACCCTAAAGTGACAACACGATGCTCAATCGAGCACATTATGTATAAATAAACTCTCACACAAACACACACTCAAAGCATCACACCCAAGCTACTTGAAGCTCGAAAATTTTGGCCATGCGACTATTTTTGAAAATTTTGACTCAAAATGAAATTTAGAACTCAATAAAACCAAAATGACCGAAACCGGTGTCGACACACCAAACCTAAACCCAACATTATCCCCAATGTTGACAATGAGAGCCAAGCGAGAAAGGCGCCTAAACCACAACCAACACAACACATTTCAACAATATAAAATAGAATTAAATAAAGCACAGGCTCAATCAAGATGACATAGAAAGCTCTTAATGGCAATTAAACATCAACCATAACACAATACTACGCACACCCCTTATTCTAAACACAAATAAAATAAAACAAAATAAATTATGCAAAAGTACCACTACGATAGAAATCAAATATAAGAGTAATTAAAGTAAGTACGAAATATAACTGAAAGCAGTAAAACAAATAAAACAAGTCTAGCTATTCAAGAACAACTCAAAGCTAATAATGAGGTGGTGGCCAAACGTGCCCCAATTTTCATTATTTTCAACCAATCCCACTCAAAACTATGCTTTTCCACTAATTCAACCAATTTCACTCACAACTCCTCCAAAAACATGAAATCTATACAATATACGTTTCAATAATTCTACAAACCAAAACCCACACTTCAATCACACAAAACATGCACAAAATTGCTTCACCCACAAAGATTTCACAAAACCACCAAATCAACCCTAGAACGTGTAAATGTAAGTAAAACTAGGGTTTGGGACTAACAGGGCCTAAAGTAAGTGAAGAGAAGAAGGAATTATTGATTGTGTGGGTTGGAAGTCTTCGACGTCGCGTGGAGAGAGAATTGGTCGCGGTTGAGGTTTGAATTTTTGGTGAGAGGATTCCCTACCATGAACTGATGTTTTATACCAGGTGTCTGTCGCGATCAAACTGTCGCGGTAGTCTATGACGAAATCCATCACCGTGACACACCGCCTTTTCGTTTTGGTCCTAAAATTCTGGTGTCGCGGTTGTACAACCACGCGACAGTTGAGGCGACATGTTTAGCTACAGCAACCCCTAGAATTTGTCGCGTGGTTGTGTCGCGGTTTTCCATGATAGAAAACTAGACCGTGACACACCGCTTCCTTGCTCGTTTATTATTGGGTCTGTGCATTAGCGACACACCAGCGACACCTTAGGCGACAACAACTCTTTGATTTTGTCGCATGGAAAGGTCGCGGTCGTTCATGACGACATCATGATCGCGACATACCTAAAAAATTCCTCCTTAATGCCATTGAGTATTCCAAAGTGCCTAATATGCACACATACTCAACAACAAACATATCAAGGGCATTTGCTTGAAAAAATATGGGCCAGGAAAGCTTAAATTGAGCTACTAGACTTGTATACAAAATGAAAAATCACCCATAAACCTATGTTTTTCCACACCTTTTGTACTATAATCACAATTTGTTGTGAAAATTAAGGTGCGGATCAACTTAGACTTGGAAGTGAAGTAGAATCACTACCATTCACAATTACTATGCAAAATTAAAAGTTTATTGAAAGGAAAGATATCTAGGTGGGTTGCCTCCCACCAAACGCACTATTTAACATATAGACAAGACGTGGTAAGAGCACCACGGCTCTTGAAGCTCTATCTCTTTCAACCAAGCAATCTTCCCATCAACGATAGTGTCTCTAGCTTTGTAAAGTTTGTCTTTCCGAACCCAAACTTGTCAAATCTTCATTGACCTTCCTTTAGACATATTCCGTCTCTTTTGGCACACATCCATAAATTCAACACATTGGGCCTATTTATGACCCCTAATGTGGCAAAAATGACATTTGTAAGGAAAATATGATGAACTACCTCCGGTCTTCTTAATTCTTGTCCTTGGATGGTTTTCATCTCTCTCGATGGTGTGGAGTTGCAGAGTTTCTTCATCTATGCTTCGGTCCTTAGTCAAGGTTTCAATTGTTCGTTCGACCCTTTCAAGCTCCACTAAGCAGTCACATTTCTTGACTTTTGCTACCTTTAAAGCAATTTCTTTTCCGCTCAACTCCTCCTTGATGACATTGATTTCCTTATCCTTTTGTTCAATTTGCCATTGCATCTTTCGAGTGTTTTGGGCAAAGTTTTCTTCTTTCTATTCTACTAGCCTAGCAAGATCTTCCGCCATTTTTATTGCTTCATCCCTTTCTTTCCTAAGAGTTTCCACTTCTTTCATTGAATACTTATGTTCACTCTTAAGCCCATTGGTCTCTAAGGATGCATCTTCCTTACAAATTTCTTTGACATGACTGTCTTCTTCACCCTTGTCCTCAAAGAGTGCTAGAATTTCATCCAAATACTCAATTGGATTCCTAGAATAGTCTTCTACATGGAGTGTATCCACAATAAGGCAATCAACTGAGCTAGTGACTTTCTTCAACCTTTCTGGAAATGGAACGGGTGGGATGTAGGGATCGGGTGACTTATGTAGTAGGGATGTCTTTTCAGGAATCTTCTCTACTTCTAATTCCTCTTATTCTACCAAAATCTTTATCTCAATTTCCTCTTCCGATTCTTTAGCCTTTTTTCTCAGGCTCTCCATTTGTCTTTCCGGTGTCTAACACTTGGGCATTTCTCATAACTGTCATTGCCTTAGCTTATTCATTCCTATGAATTGTGTCAACTACCTGCCCTAATTGTGTCATCAACTTCTTCACTGATGCCTCTAAGTTGGTGAACCTTTGCTCTGTTGCTTAGAGGAAATTATTCAAGTTCTGATCTGTCTGTTGTGAACTCTGAGCAAGGGTAGTCACAATATCCTCCAAAAGACTCTTCCTAGGCTGATATGAAGTCACATATCGATTACCCGAGTTGTTCCATTGCTGCCCATTTAACCCTTGGCTTTGGTAGTTCTGAGCTTGGTTATTGAAAGTCTTGTTTGGGTCGGACCACGAGAAGTTAAGATGGTTGCACCACCCCGGATTGTAAGAGTTAGAATATGGATCATTTCTTCCTCTTTGAAAATTTAGGGCTTGGACATCTTCCGTCTCATAAAATACCATCTCTCTACCTTGACGGTCCGCTTCATACACAATGTTTGCCCTTAAACACCAAAAACAAAAGTACCAACGAAGTAAAAAGAAACTAAAAAAATGAAAATAAAAATATCTAACAAAATAAAATAAAATAACACACACTACCTAACTCAAACTAATTAAGCTCAACTAATGAATATACGCCGATCCCCGACAACGACGCCAAAATTGATTGCAGTATTTTTGATCTTAATCAATTTAAAAGAAAATTTATTCACTGGGATCAGTGATTCTAATAGTTGAACACTAATTGGTCTAATTTAATCCTACTCTAAGTGCATGAAAACTAAATGGCATAATGCTTGTCTTGGGTTGGTATTCTAATTTACTAATATGCAAGATCAATTAAACTAAATTACTCACAAGCTCACATGAGAATATATGAATATGAAGAAATGCTAGGGAATTAATGCAACCTAATTAAACTTCTCAATGTAATCCATAAGTCTCATTAAAGAACATAATTCCAATTGATAGGGTTTGTTTCATGTAGCACCTAATCTTTCCTATTACTCACACACGGTCATGTAACGAGCAATGGTTAGAATTAGTTTTTAATTAAAACTCTAAACCAAATAACACATAGCACGGTCATGCATATGGAAATTTTCTCAATTATTAAGCTTGTAGTTAAAGACTAAATGGGATGGTCACCCACATCTAACCCTCAACATCATAAATTAACTAATCTTAACACAAACATTCATTGAGGTCTCATTTGAATATAAGTGAAGGAATTAGAGCAAGTATTGCAATAAAAGAGACTACCAATGTATTTAATTAATAAACATTAGACTATAGGATTACAAAGAGTTGTTCAACTGGTTTACATTAATTCCCTAACTTAGAAATTAGTTACACATCAAGGAAAAGAAATAAAACAAAGAAGAGTTAAAGAAGAAACCCAAGTTGGTCATTTGAAGTTCCTTGACTTGTAAGCTTCCTCTTCTTGCTTTTCAAGTTCCAAGATGGATGGATGGATTAAAGTGTCTAAGGATGGTGATGGAAGGGTGGAAGTGTCCAAAATCTCTAGTGGCTAATGTTCTTTCACCAAAATATAAGATGGGTATTTATATGGGTCCAAAAATAGGTCAGAAATCAACCTAGAAACACGTGTTGGCGGACTGTCGCTTCCCTGTATATCGCGGTTGTCCATGATGACATGTCACGGTTGTCCATGACGACATGTCACGGTATTCCATGACGACATGTCGCGGTCTTTCATGACGACATCACAAGCGACACTTTAGAAATGTTGCTATCGCATGGTATGTCGCGGTATTCTATGACGAAAATCATAACAGCGACATATTTTGTCATTTTGTCCAAGTTTCAAATTTCCATCTCTTTTGGGTCTCAATCTTCACTCATAACTCCCATATGATGCCCCTAATACAAAATCCTGCAAATACACTTAATCGAGCAATTAAACAATTGATTTTACTCGAGAATTGAGCAATAAACATAGGAAAGGGGACTCAAAATCTAGTGTTATCATGACTCGATCAATCGGTCTTGTTCATTATAAACATACTGGTCTTCTTCAATTAAACGCACCCGAACGTTGGTGCTCTTAATTGATGAAAACTGGTGGTGTGTTTATTTGAAGAAATTAATTAGTTTAATTTCAGAAAATATGTGGTATGTTTAACTGAAAAAAATTAACTGATGTGTTTAATTGACGATTGATGTGTTTAAAGATTGGTGTGTTTAATTGAAGACCGGTTTGTTGAATTGAACAATGTTGTATTTAATCTGGAATTCCTCCTCCTCCTCCTCCTCCTCCTCCTCCTCTTTTTTAGACTTAAGTATCTTTCAAAATGAAGAGTAAAAAGAAAAATATTGGATTGTACAGAGAAACTCTCTTTCAAAAAATTATTAACTCAGTTTTTCCACAAAAAGCTCCTTAAAAAGTGCTATTTACTCAGGTAGCGTTTGGTTACCATGGTGGAATGAGAATTGAAATGGTAATGGGAATGAGAATTGAAATGGAAAAGAATGGAAAACTGATTTCTTTGTTTGGTTGGGATTTTAGAATCAATATCTGAATCGACAATATTTTATTTGGTTAACAACTGAATGGAATGAAATCAACTGTATTTTGATAAAAATACTCCTAATTACAAAACATTTATAATAACATTATATATTATGGATAATAACAATAATAACATATAAAAGTATATATAATATAATATTTATATATAATATATAAAACATATAACATATTATATATTATAATATATATATATATATATATAAATATTATTATAATTATTATATTATATAATATATATTATTACAATATATATATATTATATAATATATTATATATTACATAATAATATATATTATAAATATTATTATAAATATTTTAATATATATATATATAATATAATATATATTATATATTATATATTATTTATTAGAAATATGATATATTATTATATAATATGGATATATATATATTATAATATAGTAATATATATAATTAGAAAATATAATGTTCATTTTGAATAATAATAATAAAAATATAAGTATAAATTAACAATAATAATATATATTTTAAATATTATTATAAATATTTTAATAAATATTTATATATAATATAATATATAATATATATTATATATTAGAAATATTGATATTATTAATATTAATATTGTTATATATATAAATGTTAGTAGGGAAATTTGGCCAGGGGTCAAAGAGAAATTTTCCACCTTCAATCGACAATCATTAAGCCTGGTAAAGCCACCCCGCAAGAGCAGGGAAAGCCGGTCGGCTTCAAAGTTACCAGAAGACAAGCCAGACGCGACCGGGACGAGCCCCCACAGGAGTACTGGAGCCCGGGCTTCTCCAGGCCATCTATCGGGGAACCTCGGCTCAAAGGTCGAGCTCCAAAACCTCCCGTAAATTCCAGGGGAAGTCTCCAAGCTCAAGGGACATTCGAAAGAAGCCCGCCAACCTCTCCAGAAGCCCGCTGTCCTTTCTGGGCATGAGGGAAGAATCACGTCCGGATCTACACTACCCTAGCTACTTCCCGGAGAGGTCTACAAGAGCACCTCAAGCCCCCACAGGTCAGAGAAAATCCATCTTAAGCTTCTAAGAACAGAGCCAAAGCATGGATCCACCTCGCTCTACAGGGCAACGAGCAACGAGCAATGAGCAACTGGCAGGGTGACCTCCATGAAGATCGATGGTACGAATGCACACATGATCCATCTCCACATGATATCTACATGCACGTCAAGAGTTTAAATTCAAATAAGGGAACCAACATATCTTCGTCAACGATGTCATCGAATCCGGAAACAATTCAAATTTAAATAACAAATCCCGCCCGATAAGGAGGGAACGGATTCATGAGATTACGGTAGAGTATTCGTAAACTAAAAACCAACTTGGACGATATATATATGTGAAGCCAAGCAAGGGGAAGAGATAGACAAAAAAAAGAACGAACGACCGAGACAGAAAATTATAAACAACAGACATACACATAGAAGGAGGGCCTAAATTCTGATTACAGAACACAGTCACCTTCATCTCCACTATTCGACAGGCACCAAGGTGCCACCACCCTACACCTCCGAGAGATTGTGAGCAGATAAGAGAGTTATTTGTATCTTAAAGCAATATATCAAATATAGAGCTCCCATTTACTGTTATTACCTCACGTCTCTCTCTTAAACAGGTCGGGAACCAACGGTACCGACCCTGGCCACCGCTTTCGTGGTAGTGGTCTCGAGGGTCTTAACAGAAATTTCTCATCTCGAGTAAATTTCCCGTCAATACTTTTTGACGCCATCTGTGGGAAACCTCTCACACCACCATCTTTTTACATTCAAAAAGTTCTTTATTTCAAAATCACCATGAAGCTCCGCTCCTCGCAAGGGCAGCAGGGCACCTCGGGACAACCTTCTGCTACATCAACACGAAAGGTTCCGAGAAAAAGGAAAAAATCCGGGCTTCATAGCCAGATTCCCATACAGCCAGCTACTGTGCGGGCTCTAGATCTCCCTCTGGGAAGCCAGGTCAATCTTGACCAACAAGCGGCGGCCTTTGTAGAGAATGGCCACCTTCGATTACTCGCTGAGGGTATAGCTATCCAACAAACGGGTCTCTGCAATCAAGGGGAATCAACCAGGCTCGGGGCTAGGCAACCCTCTTTTGATCGCTTGGGGCCTGCCCCTCAGGAATCAACTCATAACAGAGCGGGGCTCTTGACCTCGATCCGGGATAGGCTAGGGCCCATGCCTCATGTTTCCAAAGCGCTGCCATGCTACTAACCATGACAAGTCAAATCCGCGACAGATGTCTTTTCCCGAGGATGGGAAGAGCTCCTCCATCCAACGACTTCAAGGAGAGAAGCCCGGGGTAGAAATGAAGAAAGTCAGCAAAGCCTCCTAGCAAGCACCCCTCCAAAAAAGGAATCGGGTAGAGGTCACCAGTTCATCAGAGGGATCTGATGGTGATCAATCCGAGATCGACTAAAGGAAGTCTGAAAGCAAGCGACTAAGGGACCAATTGGCAGAGCTACAGAAAGAGGTCCAATTGATGAAGAAGGGGAAGTACAAGGAGGACAAGAAAGATCCTCTAAGTGAGATGAACGCCTCCTTCACCAGAAGGATCCGGGAGGCAGAGCTCCCACCTAAGTTCAAAATGCCAGGACAGGTTCTCCAGGACTGAAGATCCGCTGAGCCACTTAGAGAGTTTCGTTCAACAAATGGAGGTCCAGAACACAACCAGAGCCTCTATGTGTCAGATGTTCCCCACCACACTCACGGATTATGCTAAGACTTGGTTTAGGAAACTACCCGCTGGGAGTGTAGATTCCTTTCAAACCCAGGGTCATCCCCGACTCTACTGTCGACCCTCAGTCGATCGACCATATACGGGACAAGTATGGTATTCCTGATGCCGTTTCTCTAACTGTCCCCCATCGGAACTACGATGCTTTTAGCCCGCCTAAAGGCGTGCTTCCTATCCACGTCGCGGCTTTTGAGAGCTGGGTGAGGCTCCCTCTTCACCTCACCCTACGGCGGGCTCTCAATGCCCTTTAGCTGGCTAAGCTTCAACTGATGCCCGACTTATGGAGGCATCTAATCGGCTTTCTGGTATTGTGGAGGGAGCAATGAGAGCTTAGCGGCGTAACCAGGGAGCCCAGGGCTGAAAAGCTCACCTTTTTTTTCCAGATCGATAGCCTGGCAGGAGTCCCACGAGGCCAATTCTATACCAAGGCTATGAATATGCTCAATTTTATCATCCCCGGTGCTTCAAAGAAGGACCCCGTTTGGAAAGAAGAATGGGTATTGGTGGGGGGGGGGGGTGGGGGGAGACTGTTGGAGCTCCGTCTTCGTCGGCGGGCATGAGCTCGAGGTTTCCACCGCCTTTAGTGACAAACCCACCTAGGGTCGGGATTCCTTGCCGATGAGTCTGAAGCCGTGCTGAAGACCATCCTAGCTCAGAACTATTTGAATCTGTAGATTTTGACCGCTGGCCCCTTCGATCCCCACATGGTAAACAGGTACCTGCGGATATCCGGTGCTACCCTTCGTGAGTATCTCGATCTATCTTGTTTTTTATTTTTCTTTCTTTCTTTTTTATTGGAGGGAAGGTTCAGTTTTGATGATCTTGATTCTTTTCTCTAACAGTGTTTGTTGTTGCTCCAGCTTCTCGTGAAACCCGGCAAGCTGGGATATCTCCTCCTTCTTCCAGATCATCCCCGGGAGCTCTTCCGACTGTTCTGAAGAAGGGGGGTCAACCACTAAGGTAGCTGCCCCGTTCGTTCCTTCCTCCTCTCCTTCCCAGGTGAAGTTCAAGATGGCTCTTCTAGCATCTCGGGCTGCGAAGGCTCTAAACCGAGGAAGGTCTGCTTCCTAAGTCATCAATAAGTTTGTTCCTGCCCCTCTTTCAGAAGTTACTACTCCAAATGATGCCTCCCGAGTCCCGCTACCCCTCTCTACAGACCCGGTTGTATCCCGGGTAGTCGAGGTTCCTAGAGAGCCCGATACCGATTTTTTTGAGGTCGCCCATTCTCGTCCCCCACCAACAATCTAGCTCGGCGGGTCAAGACGAGGTCCTGAAGAAATTTGTCACATCTTGTCCAAGCGGCGGGCTTTCTAGGATGACCGCGATGCCCATGGACATCTTGATCACCAAAGGGTCTGCCCTTTTAGCCGAGGTAATTGTCGTTTTTACTTCTTCATTGAGCTGCTTGACTTGTCATTTTCTAACCTGATTTTCCTTTACAGAATTTTAAGTTTCAGGTGGCCATGGGGCATCAGGTAGCCTCCCTCTGTGATCGGGCAACCAAAGCTGAGGCTGAAACTGAGTGAGCCATGAGGTTGCTTGGGCGGTCTCAGACCCTGGTCCAAGAGATGACCTCCAGCCAACAAGGAATGGAGATGCAGCTAGCTGAGCTTTATTATGATCATAAGAGGCTGAAGCGGGCTTTTGATCAGGAGACTCTCCGATCGAAGCGGCGGGCTAGCAAGTGGGATGACTGGAGGGGAGAGGCAAAAGCCCTAGATGTTGAAAACCAAAACTTGCAGGCTCGAATTTCCCAGCTCCAAGCCGAAGTGGAAGCCTCTTTTAGCGAGGGGTATTTCTATGCCTCATATCAGGTTGCAGAGGCTCTCCCTCCTCCATTCGATCTCTCCAGCATTACCGGCTGGGATAGAGCGGAGGTCATGTTACGGGCTACGGAGATGTCTTACCCCAAAACTGATGGAGCTGGCCCTTCTAGGGAAGGAGCTGGGAAGAATTTGGAGAAGCCAGATCTGCCTCCTTCTGTTCCAGCCTTTCCAGTATCTGGTCCTGGTGAATCCTCGAAAGGGGTTCACAACAAGGAGCTAGATGGAGGCCTTGCTGAAGCCCGAGATCCCCCCGCAGTGCTCTCAGAAATAGAGTCAACAGAAGGCGGGAACGTGCCTAAGTCTGTGACCAGCCTTCTTGATGCAGCTATATAGCCTGAAGTTATGGCGGTGATCGATGAAATCGTGGAGGAAGATCCTGTTGACCCCAAGGCAGCCGGGGCTGATCCCTAGGAGAAAGTGGCAGATTCGGTAGATGCAACTGATCAGGATGAGCCGCGACTGGAGAGGGGAACAGGGGGCGAGGTCCATTTTATGGAGGAGGAAGCTGAAGGCCCTCAGGAAGACGAAGAAGCTTGAATTCTCTTCCATGTGATTTATTTTGAATGCCCGGAAAAGGGGGTGGGCATCCCATCTTCAATTGAGTTTGATCTTTATTATTTTTCTTTTGTAGCCCGGAACCAGGGATTGGGCCCCCTTGCTTGTTGTAGCCTTATTGGGGGATAGGCTCCCTTACTTGATAATAAAATTTTAATCTCGGATCTAACTCTGGCTTCCATGCACTTGCTTGATCGTCCAGCTTTATATCGAAACGAGCTATCTTTGGGAAAGTATAAGATAAGAAAGAAAAAAAAAGACATCGAGCCACCATACTAATGAAACTCCTAGCTCAACTTCTTCAGATGACAGTCCCCTTGTTGGATTGTGGGTTTGCTGTAGTAAGTAACCCTGTATCAAGGAGAGCTAGTGACATAACATGAGCATTTAGAGTTTAAGTAAATCAAACCCTCCATCCTTGAGACCCTTTGGGAGATTGTAGCCCTAATAGAACATTAAGTAGAGAATTTTTTAGTTCATTCTTAGGCTCAAGATCAGAAAGGCTTCCGGGCTTTCAAGCTCGATTCCTTCTTGGGGGTGGTAGCCCGACCAAGGCATCAGGAGCGCTATCTAGCTATTTCCTGATCTTGAAATCTGGATGACAACTATGCTCTTACACTCAGATCTTTCTTGGGGGTGGTAGCCCGACCAAGGCATCAGGATCGCTATCTAGCTATTTCCTAGTCTTGAAATCTGGATGACAACTATGCTCTTACACTCAGATCCTTCTTGGGGGTAGTAGCCCGACCAAGGCATCAGGATCGCTATCTAGCTATTTCCTAGTCTTGAAATCTGGGTGACAACTATGCTCTTACACTCAGATCCTTCTTGGGGGTGGTAGCTCGACCAAGGCATCAGAGGGGCTATCTAGCTATTTCCTGGTCTGGGTGGCAACTATGCTCTTACACTTAGATCCTTCTTGGGGGTGGTAGCCCGACCAAGGAATCAGGAGCACTATCTAGCTATTTCCTGGTCTGGATGGCAACTATGCTCTTACACTCAGATCCTTCTTGGGGGTGGTAGCCCGACCAAGGCATCACGAGCGCTATCTAGCTATTTCCTGGTCTCGAGATATGGATGGCAACTATGCTCTTACACTCAGATTCTTCTTGGGGGTGGTAGCCCGACCAAGGCATAAGGAGCGCTATCTAGCTATTTCCTGGTCTCGAGATCTGAACGGTAACTATGCTCTTACACTCAGACCCTTCTTGGCGGGGGGTGGTGCCCGACCGAGGCATCAGGAGTAGCTAGGGGGCTTCCCCGGCTTACCCCTGGTCTTGAGGCGATAATGTTGAGACTTTCCATCTAGACCCAAATCTTTGTAGGACATAGTTGAAGAAGGAGTAAACAGGATAATGCAAGCTTTATTGATATGGAAGATGGAGTACAATACTGTCAGAAGAAAAAATAAAAGAAGCTAGTCGGAGGTTGCCTGCTCCTGAGTTCCCTGTTCAAGGGTAGAATTTCCTTAGGTGATCCGCATTCCAAGTATGGTCGATGAGTCGACCATCCATATCCTCGAGCTTGTACTCCCCATTACGGATCACCATCTTTATTAGGTAGGGTCCTTCCCAGTTGGGCCCTAGAACCCCGTATGACCTCTTCTTGGTGTTCAACGTCACTTTTCTGAGGACCAGATCCCCTTCTTTGAAGCTTCTGGTTTTAACCCTCTTGTTGAAGTACCTGGCAATCTTGCCTTGGTAGATTGCTACCTTTTCAGCTATTTGATCTTGTTCTTCTTCCAGGAGGTCTAAACTAGCTCGGAGCTTGCTTTCATTGCTTCTCGGTTCAAATCGTTGGACTCTAAAGGAGGTCAAATTGTGCTCTATAGGTAGGACTACTTCAACCCTGAAGGCCAGCGAGTAGGGCGTTTCCACGGTGGCTGTTCTCCTTATAGTGCGGTAAGTCCAGAAGACCTCGGAAAGCTCCTCTACTCATCGGCCTTTATTTTGTTGTAGCTTTTACTTCAACAACTTCTTGATGGTTTTGTTCGTGGATTCTACCAAACCATTGGTCTGAGGATGGGCTACGGAAGCAAACCAAATGTCGATTCCCAAACCTTGACAGAAATCTCTGAATCAGGCATTGTCAAATTGTTTTCCGAGGTCGATTATGATGATAAGAGGGGTTCCGAACTTGCAAACTACATTGGTCTTGATGAACTTTGTTGTGTTCTTTTCCGATATCTGGGACAGTGGTCCGGCTTCCACCCATCTTGTAAAGTAGTCAATCGCTACGATAGCGTGCTTGGCCTGTCCTGAAGCTGTAGGAAGCGGTCCAATCAAATTGACTCCCCACATATCAAAGGGGTATGGCGAGCTAAGGGATGACAAACGCTCAGGAGAGAGGTGACTCAAATTTACGGCCTTTTGCCATGCCTCACAGGTTTGCACCAAGCTCTTAGCATCTTGATGAATGGTCTGCCAGTAATACCCCATGCGGAGAACCTGATATGCCAAGGTCTTTCCACCAATATGGTTCCCGCATTCCCCGAATAAACCTCTCTCAAAGCCCACTTGGCATATTCAGGGTGTAGACATCAGAGTAGGGGAAGAGATTTTCCCCTTCGGTATAAATGCCCATCCACCATACAATACCGGACCAAGAGCCTTTTAACCCTCCTAGCTTGGTCGGGCTCCTTGGGGAGTTTCCCGTCCTGTAGATATTCTGCTATTGGATCCATCTAGCATGGCTGTCGGTTCAAGGTATAAGTTTCCTTACCAGTCATAATGCTAGGTAAGGGGATTAATTGAAGAGGGACTTCGTGTGGTAGGGTCTGGCCACTATAAGCAGCTATCTTGGCTAGGACGTCAGCCCGATGATTTAGCTGTCGAGGTATCTGCTCGATTCTGAATCCCCTAAATCTGATCCTGAGTTGTTGCACCAGTTTCAGGTAAGCGATCATGTTATCCCCTTTGGCCTGATAATCCCCAGAAACTTGGTTGACCACGAGTGAAGAGTTGCTCTTGATATTCAGGTAATCAACCCCGAGCTCTATGGCAGCTTTTATCCCAGCTAGCAGAGCTTCGTATTCCGCTTCATTGTTCGTGGATTTAAATTCGAACCTGAAACAATGACAGCATTCAGTTCCTTTTAGGTCGATGACGACTATGCCCGCTCATCCCCTGGATTGTCCGGAAGCTTCTTCAGTGTAGAGAGTCCATGACTCGTAGCCCTCCGACCAGTTGTCAGATTCTAGAATCCTCTCAAGGGTGACATCTCTTACCGTAGGGGTTGCCTGATCCGAAGGTACTGAAAGCTCGGCTATAAAGTCTGCTAGTGCTTGAGCTTTTATCGTGGTCCTAGGCTTATACTTTAAATCGAACTGGGTAAGCTCTAGGGCCCATAGAACCAGCCTTCCAGAAACATCCGGCCTTTGCAAGAATTGACGGAGGGGTTGGTCCGTCACCACTGCTATTGAATGAGCATGAAAGTAGGACGGAGTTTCCTTACCGAAGTCACCAATGCATAAGAGAGCTTCTCCAGCAGAGTATAGTTTTTTTTGGGCATGGTTAGAGCGCGACTCATATAGTAGATAGGTCGCTGGATCCTATCCCCGCATTTCTTAACCAAGGCCCCACTTACAGCGGTTTCTGAAACGGCCAAGTATATTTGGAGCTCTTCTCCATGATTTGGCTTGACCAGCAGTGGGGGGCTTGTTAGGTATCTTTTCAAAGCTTAGAAAGCCTGTTCACTCTCTTGATCCCACTTTATGTTTCTTCCCTGCTTGATAGCTTTGAAGAATGGAAGACACTTATCGGTAGACCGGGAGATGAACCTGTTGAGCGCTGCTACCTGACCGGTCAAGGCTTTAACCTGTTTAAGAGATGTGGGGGATTCTAGATCCAGGATAGTCGTGTTTTTTTTAGGTTAGCCTCTATGCCTCTCTCATGGACCATAAAGCCTAGAAACTTCCCCGCAGTTACACCAAAGGCGTATTTGGAAGGGTTCAACCTCATCTGGTTTTTCCTTAGGATCATGAAGGTCCTTCGAAGGTCGTCCAGGTAGCCTTTCGAGGTCGAAGATTTAGTGATCATATCATCGATATATACCTCCATCGACCTTCCAATTTTGGGCATGAACAAATGGTTGACTACCGCTGGTAAGTAGCTCCAGCATTTTTGAGCCCGAAAGACATCACCTTGTAGCAGTACATGTATTGTGTGTTGATGAAGTTGGTCTTTTCTTGGTCCGCGGGATGCATCATAATCTGATTGTAGTAGGGAAATGCATCCATGAAGCTCATGAGCTTGTTCCCGGAGGTAGAATCGACCAACTGATCAATTTTTGATAGAGGAAAACTGTCATTCGGGCATGCCCGGTTAATGTTGGTGTAGTCCATGCACATGCACCACTTCCCATTTTCCTTCGTGACCATGACCACGTTGGAGAGCCATTCGGGATAGCGGGCTTCTCGAATAAAGCATGCATGGATGAGTTTATCCACCTCTTCTTGAACCGCCCCATTTCTTTCATTGTTGAAGTGGCACCTTTTCTGTTTGACGGGCTTGAAGGTCGGATCCATCGCCAGTTGATGTGCAACTAATGTCATTGGGATCCCCAGTATCTCCTCATGACTCCAGGTGAAAATATCGTTGAACTCCATGAGGAGCCTAATCAAGCCCTCTTTCATTCCTGGCTCAAGGGTAGTTTCGATCTTGACGACCTTTGAGGGATCGGTTAGTCGAACAGGAATCTCCTCTAACTTATCGACCGGGCGGCCGCTGGCCCATTCCCTTCTCTGTTCTTCTATATCGGGCACCACAAGGCCTTCTGCAGGAGAATCGGTGGAGCCCGCGTCTTCCAGGTTTAGTGTCTGGGTTATCCCGTCTTGGATAATCGATACTTGGGTGAGCTGTTTAGATAGAGCTGCTGGGTTAGCCGACACTGCGTAGCATTTCTAGCTGCATGCTGATCACC
This sequence comes from Dipteronia dyeriana, assembly GCA_032871835.1. Lineage (NCBI taxonomy): Eukaryota > Viridiplantae > Streptophyta > Magnoliopsida > Sapindales > Sapindaceae > Dipteronia > Dipteronia dyeriana. The sequence goes on along the minus strand of CM065298.1, from coordinate 14,443,513 downwards.
CCGAACCTCTCCCATATTGTCTCCTACCGGGAACTTCAGGACATTGTGGTAAATAGACAGGACCCTCTTCAGGGATGATAGGAATGACCTCCCTAATATTGCGTTGTAGGTCGAATGGGTATCCACCACCACAAAGTCGGTCATGATGTTTTGTTGGAGAGGTGTGGCTCCGATGATCACTGGTAGGATTTTTGATCCTACGGGTGTGATGGAGTCCCCAGTGAAACCGTATAATGGAGTAGTACAGCTATTGTAGCACCATTGCTTCAAGTTTAGTTTTTCCAAAGTGTCTTTGAACAGAACGTCGACGCTGCTACCTGTGTCGACGAGCACGCGGTGCACCATGAAGTTGGCAATTTGTAATGTAATGACCATGGGGTCATCATGTGGCTGCACGGTGTTAAAGACATCTGCTTCAGTGAAGATGATTTGAGACAGCTGGGAAGGGTTGGTCGGTCTCTAATCGACCTTGAAGATATCCCGCCCCTCATCCGTACGAGGGACCTTTCTCGCATGATTTTTCCTGGAATTGTAAGAGGTGTCGTCCAGAGTGGGACCTCCGCTGATAGTGTGTATTACCTGAATTTATTGCATCTGGTCCGCCTGCTCTCCCTTCCTTTTTTCAGCGTGTTCTTGGATCTCGGCTTGCACCTCCTTTCCAATCTGAATGTTCTCCCTGACTTGTTGTAAGAACTCTATCAAGCATCCTCCCCTGATCAAAGCCTCAATTTGGTTTCACAGGTTGTAGCATTCTGAAGTATTATGCCCTACGTCCTCGTGAAAGTCGTAATATTTGTAACGATTTCTTTTGTCGACCGGGGCTTTTATAGGAGCGGGCTTCTATAACAAACCTTTATCCCGGATGGCGAGGTAGACTGTTTCTTGGGATGCATTCAAGGGAGTGTAACGGTCGTACCCCCTCTCATCGCGGGCTATAGGGGCCACTGTCATGGGAGGTGGTAAAGCTTGAGAAGGAGCCTGTTTATCTGGATGCCTTTCTGATCTGGGCTGAGGAAGAGGGAAACCGTATGTTGATTTATTAGGGGGTCTGTTCCAGCTTTTTTGATCTTACTCGGGTCTGGGAGCTTCATTCTTTTGTATCTTTTCGGCTCTCATGTCGTCATGCTCCATCTTGAGCTGTTCGTCGACCTCGATCTGTTACAGAGCCAGATCATAGGCTTCATGGTAGGTTTCTGGAGGTCTCTTGGTAAAAGACCGAAATAGTTTTTCTGGCCACAAGTTTCTTCTGAAGTTAGCGAGGGTTTCTCTCTCGGTGAAGACCCCCATCTGGATGACTTCCTTATGGAACCGCTCGACATAAGCCCGGAGAGTTTCCCCTCTCTCCTGGATCACGTATTGTAGATGAATCGGGTCTTTCTATCAAGCCCCCTGGAACTGTGAGCTGAAGTCAATTGATAATTTGGTGAAGGAATCTACGCTCCCGATGGGTAGTTTCCTAAACCAGGTCTTAGCATAATCCGTGAGTGTAGTGGGGAACATCCGACACATAGCGGCCTTGGTTATGTTCTGAACATCCATCTGTTGAACGAAGCTCTCTAAGTGGCTCAACGGATCTTCAGTCCCGGAGAACCTGTCAGCTGGCATTTTGAACATAGGTAGGAGCTCTGCCTCCAGGATCCTTTTGGTGAAGGGGGCGTTCATTTCACTTAGAGGATATTTCTTGTCCTCCTTGTACTTCCCCTTCTTCATCAATTGGACCTCTTTCTGTAGCTCTGCTAACTGGTCTTTTAGTCGTTTGCTTTCGGACTTCCTTGAGTCGATCTCGGATTCCTCACCATCAGATCCCTCTGATGAACTAGTGACCTCTACCCGGTTCCTTTTTTGGAGGGGGCTTGCTCGGGGACATTACCGACTTTCTTCTTTTCTACCCCGGGCTTCCCTCCTTGTAGTCGTTGGGTGGATGAGCTCTTCCCGTCTCTGGGAATGGACATTTGACGCAGATCTGACTTGTCGTGGTTGGTAGCGTGGTAGCGCTTCGGGAACATGGGGTATAGCCCCTAGCCTATCCCGGATCGAGGTCGGGAGCCCTACTCTGTTACGAGTTGATTCCCGTGGGGCGGGCCCCAAGCGATCAAATGTGGGTTGCCTAGCCCCCGGGCCTGCTTGATTCCCCCTGATTGCAGAGACCCGTTTGTTGGATAGCGATACCCTCAACGAATAGTCGAAGACGGACGTTCTCTACAAAGGCCTCCGCTTGTTGGTCAAGATAGACCTGGCTTCCCAGAAGGGGATCCAAAGCCCGTACAGTAGCTGGCTGGATAGGAATCTGGCTATGGAGCCCGAATGTTTTTCTTTTCCTCGGGACCTTTCATGTCGATGTAGCAGAAGGTTGTCCCGAGGTGCCCTGCTGCCCTTGTGAGGAGCGGAGCTTCATGATGACTTTGAAATAAAGAACTTTTAGAATGTAAATAGATGGTGGTGTGAGAAGTTCTCCACAGACGGTGCCAGAAAGTGTTGACGGGAAATTTGCTCTGGATGAGAAATTTCAGTTAACACCCTCGAGACCACTACCACAAAAGTGGTGGCCAGGGTCAGTACCGTTGGTTCCCGACCTAGTTAAAAAATATATGAGTGGCTGAAACGTAATATCAGTAAATGGGAGCTCTATTATTGATATATTGCTTTTAAGATAAAAATAACTCTCTTGTTTGTTCACAATCTCTCGGAGGTGTAGGGTGGTGGCAACTCGGTGCCTGTCGAATAGTGGAGATGAAGGTGACCGTGTTCTGAAATCAGAATTTAGGCCCTCATTCTGTGTGTATATCTCTTGTTTATGAATTTCTGTCTCTGTTGTTCGTTCTCTTTCTTCCCCTTTTTACCATGCTTGGCTTCATATATATATATATATATATCGTCCAAGTAGGTTTTTAGTTCGCGAATACTCTACTGTAATCTTATGAATCCGTTCCCCCCTAATCGGGCTTGTTATTTAAATTTGAATTGTTTTTGGATTCGATGATATCATTGATGAAGATAAGTTTGTTCCCTTATTTGAATTTAAACTCTTGATGTGCATGTAGATATCATGTGGAGATGATCCTGTGTGCACTCGTGCCATCTATCTTCATGGAGGTCAACCTGCCAGCTGCCTGTTGCCCCGTAGAGCGAGGTGGATCCATGCTCTAGCTCTATTCTTAGAAGCTTAAGATGGATTTTCCCTGACCTGTGGGGGCTTGGGATGCTCTTGTAGACCTTTCTGGGAGGTAGCTGAGGTAGTGTAGATCCATGCGTGATTCTTCCCTTATACCCAGCAAGGACATCGCGAATGTCCCTTGAGCTTGGAGACTTCCCCTAGCATTTAAGAGGTAGTTTTGAAGCTCGACCTTTGAGCCGAGGTTTCCCGATAGATGTTTTGAAGAAGCCTGGCTTCAAGTACTCTTGTGGGGGTTCGTCTCGGTCGCGCCTGGCTTGTATTCTGGTAGTTTTGAAGCCGAACCGGCCTTCCCTGCTCTTGCTAGGTGGCTTTACGGTCTTTCCGGGCTTTATGATTGTCAATTATAGATGGAATATTTTTCTTTGATCCCTGGCCAGATTTCACTATTAACAAATATATTTGACCTCATTAATAGGGTTGACTACCTCCATTAATACGGTTGACCTCATTAATGGTACTTTAAATGTCATTAAAGTCAATCCTCTCTTCCTACGTTGTCGAGAGGAGAGCTCTAGTTCTGCATGTCACTTTGAAGAGGTACTTCATGGAGGTTACCTGAGGTGACATTTGATATTCCTTGAGGGTGAGGTACCCTAGGATCCAGTATACTGGCAGGGTCCCCCGGGGACCTCTCGATTGTCACGGAGCTAGATCGATCATGCTGGTCTTCCCATGGAGCTTGTGCTAACCATTTTAGGGGTGAAATATCCCATAGGGTTCCAACCTTGTAGTTGAGAGCTTGGTTTATCTATGCCGAGCTTTATCATGGAGCTTGACCTAATTATGCAGGCTTCCTAGCGGGGTAGCGAGCTTGGCTGGCAAGCCCTGGTAAGGTGTTCGCTATAAACAGGCGACATTGGCTTGCTTCTGAAAGGGTGGAGAGGTACGCTCGAGTGCTGCTCTTGCTACTTGATTTAACCATGCCAGGATCTACAGTGGATCTTGGCGCTTTTGGTGACGATAGGGCTTTACGGGCATCTTCCTTTTATGCTCGGACAGGTCGAGATTATACCTCGCCGAGGCAGGAAGGCCTTTGCAAGACAAGTTCGGCACCTTAAAGGTATTCTAATGAAAGTAGAGATAGTGGCAAGCTCTAAGAGAGTGTCACGAGATACCTTGATGTCGGGGGACCCAGGTCCTTTCACATCGACCTAGCTTCGAGCTTTTATCCTTGTATAAGAAGCTTGACGCGGTCTCGTCAGGCTTTATTTGGTAAGCCTGAACACGTGCGAGATGCTCAGATGGTATGGGCGGCCTCACCTTGCTCCTGTAGGATCGCGTGGTAGCTCGACCTCGGGGACCTTGATACGTCATATAAACCCAAATTTAGACCCTTGCAGGAAGGTTGGGAAGTGAAAAATTCTTCTTTGGTCCCTAGCCAAATTTTGCTATTAACAGCAAGATTGCCAGGTACTTCAACATGAGGATTAAAGCCCGAAGTTTCAAAGAAGGGGATCTAGTCCTCAGAAAAGTAATGTTCAACACCAGGAAGAGGTCAGACGGGGTTCTAGGGCCCAACTAGGAATGACCATACATAATAAAGATGGTGATCCGTAATGAGGCGTACAAGCTCGAGGATATGCATGGCCGACTCATCGACCATACTTGGAATGCGGATCACCTAAGAAAATTCTACCCTTGAACAGGGGACTCAGGGGCAGGCGGTCTCCGGCTAGTTTCTTTTTCCCGACAATAATGTACTACATCCTCTATATCAATAAAGCTTGCTTTTTTTGTTTACTCCTTCTTCAAATATGTCATATAATGATTTGGGTCTATATGGAAAAATCAACATTATCACCTCAAGACCAGGGGTAAGCCGGGGAGGCCCCCCCGCTACTCTTGATGCCTCGGTCGGGCACTACCCCCCGCCAAGAAGGGTCTAAGTGTAAGAGCATAGCTAACATCCAGATCTCAAGACCAGGAAATAGCTAGATAAGCCCTCCTTATGCCTTGGTCGGGCTATCACCCCAAGAAGGGTCTGGGTGTAAGAACATAGTTGCCATCCAGATCTCGAGACCAGAAAATAGCTAGATAAGCCCGTCTGATGCCTTGGTCGGGCTACCACCCTTAAGAAGGGTCTGAGTGTAAGAGCATAGTAACCATCCAGATCTCAAGATCAGAAAATAGCTAGATAGCATTCCTGATGCCCCGCTCGGGCTACCACCCTTAAGAAAGATTCGATCTTAAGGGACAAATCCTTCACTAAATACCTCACTCGGGTTTACAGTCCCCTAGAGGGACTCAAATATAGAAGGCACGACTTCCTTAAATTCTAAATATGCCAGTAAGTTCAGGTTACAAGCTCTCTTTGATACGAGATTACTTACTACAGCAGACCTATAACCAAACAAGGGGACTATCAGCTGAAGAAGTTGAGCCAGGAGTTTCATTAGTATGGGGGATCAATGCCAACAGTTTTCTTATCTTGTTTTCCCCCCAAAGATAGCTCGTTTCGATATAAAAGCTGGACCTAAAGGGAGATCAAGCAAGTACATGCAAGCCAGAGTTAGATCTGAAATTAAAATTTTATTATCAAGTAAGGGAGCCTATCCCCCAACAAGGCTACAATAAGCAAGGGGGCCCAATCCCTGGTTTATGGCTACAAAAGCAATAATAAAATGGCAAGGGTCAAACACGGTTAAAGATGGGATGCCCACCACCCTTTCTGGGCATTCAAAATAAGTCACAAAAAAAAAGATTCAAACTTCTTCATCTTCCTATTGGCTTTCAGCCTCCCCCTCCACAGAAGGAACCTCGCCCCCTGCTCCTCTCTCTAGCTATAGCTCATCTTGAACACCTGAGTTTACCACCTCAGCCACCTCATCCTAGGGATCTTCCTCAACTGTTTCAGGGTCAACAGGATCCTCTTCCACAACTTCATTGATCACCGCCATAACTTCAGGCAGTATGGTTGCGTCAAGAAGGTTGGCCACAGAGTCAGGCATAATCCCACCTTCATTTGATTCCGCTCCTGAGAGTATTATGGGGGAATTCTGGGCTTCAACAAGGCCTCCTTCTAGTTCCTCGGTCTGGACCCCTCTCGAGGATTCACCAGGACCAGATGCAGGGGAGGTCGAAACAGGGGGATGCATATCTGGCACCTCCAACCGCTTCCCAGCTCCCTCCCTAGAAGAACTTGCTCCATCAGTTCTAGGGCGAGATAACTCTGTAGACCGCGACATAACCTCCTCTCTATCCCAGCCGACAATGCTTGAGAGATCAAACTGGGGAGAAAGGGCTTCTGCAACCTGATAGGAGGCATAGAAATACCCCTCGTTAAAAGAGGCTTCCACCTCGGCCTGGAGTTGGGTAATCTGAGCCTGCAAAGCTTGGTTCTCGATGTCCGGAGCCTTCGGCTCTCCCTTCCAGTCATCCCGCTGACTAGCTCGTAGCTTCGACCGGAGAGTTTCCTGGTCAAAAGCCCACTTCAACCTCTCATGGTCGCACTGAAGCTCAACCAGCTGTGTCTCCATTCCTTATTGGCTGGAGGTCATCTCCCGAACTAGGGTTTGAGCCTGCGCAAGCAACCCCATGTCTCGTTCAGCCTCAGCCTCAACCTTGGCTGCCCGATCATGGAGGAAGGCTACCTGATGCCCCATGGCTATCTGAAACTTGAAATCCTGTAAAAAAAAAATTATGTTAGAAAATGATAAATCAAGCTGCTGAGTGAGGAAGTAAAATCGACGATTACCTCGGTTAGAAGGGCAGACCCTTTGGTAATCATGATATCCACGGGCATTGAGGTTATCCTAGAAAGCCCGCCGCCTGGACAGGAGGCAACGAATTGCTTCAGAACCTCGTCCTGACCCGCCGAGCTCGATTGCTAGTGAGGGCGAGAAGGGGCGACCTCAGAAGTATCGGTATTGGGCTCCCTAGGAACCTCGACTTCCCGGGATACAACCGGATCAACAGAGAGGGATAATGTGACTCAGGAAGCTTCGGTTGAAGCAGAGACTACAAGTGAGGGGGTATGAGCAGACTTATTGGCGACTTAGGAGACATACCCTCTTTGGCTTAGGGCTTTCGCTGCCCGGGATGCAAGAAGAGCCACTTTGAACTTCACCTGAGAAGGAGATATGGAGGGAACAAGCGAGGTACTAGCCTTAGCGGTTGAACCCCCCTTCGTCGAAGTAGCCAAGAGAGCTCATGGGGACGATCTGGAAGGAGGATGAGGGGTCCCAGCTTGCCGGGCTTCACGAGAAGCTGGAGCAACAAAAAACACTGTTAAGAAAATGATTAAAACCGTCAGAGCTAAACCGTCAAACAATGTAAAAGCGTAATAAAACCAGATACTTACGAGGAGTAGCATCAGAGATCCGTAGGTACTTGTTCACCCTACGGGGGTCGAAGGGGTCAGCTGTTGGGAACTTCAAATTAAGATAATTCCTAGCCATGATAGTCTTCAACACAACTTCAGACTCAGCAGGCAGAGAGTCTCGATCCCACGAGGGTTTATCACTGAAAGCGGTGGGGACCTCAAGCTCATGCCGGCCAACGAACACAGAGCTTCCCCAGTCTCCCCCTACCAATACCCATTCATTTTTCCAAGCGGGGTCCTTCTTCGAAGCCCCGGGGATGATGAAGTTGAGTCTGTTCTTGGCCTTGGCCTAGAATTGGCCTCGGGGAACCCCAGCCAGGCTACCTATCTGGAAAAAGAAGGCGAGCTCCTCAGCCCCGGGCTCCCTGGTTACATTGCTCAATTCACACTTCTCCCTCCATAGCACGAGGAAGCGGACCAGATACCTTCAGAAGGCAGACGTTAATTGGAGTGAAGCCGGTTGTAAGGTACTGAGGACCCGCTGGAGGGTAGGATGGGGAGGAAGCCTCACCCCACTCTCGAAAGCTGCAACATGGATAGGAAGTATGTTCTTGGGCAGGCTAAAAACATCATAATTTCTGTGGGGGACAGTGAGGGAAACAGTGTCTGGAATACCGTATTTGTCCCGGAGAAAGTTGATTGACTTAGGATCGAAGGTGGAATCAGGGATGACCCTGGGTTTGAAAGGAGAGATCGTCACCAAAGGAAGCTCCGCCACTGTAACCTGAGCCTTCCCAATAGTGCCGACTTTCTCCCCGACATCAGAATCCTCGTCAACTAGGTTTAGAGGGTTGTCGGGCTGGTTTGAGAAGCCGGAGCCAATAGAGACGTTCCTTTTAGAATGACGGCGCTGGCGGACTGGGGAAGACTCTTCATCGCTCGACATTCCTTGTACCCGCTTGCGAGGAACTAGGTTAGGGCCTCCAGTGCCCTCAACCAAGGTTTCAATACTGTCAGAAGAAGTCGACATTGATAGGTAAGGAAGACTTGGAAGTAACCGGAAGGTAGAGGGAAATCGGCAGAGAAAGATGAGAGAGAAGAAATCAGAAAACTTGAGATTTGAGAAAGATTGAGGAAAGTGATGGTAAGCTCGGGTTTAAATAAAGGACTAAATCGGTGATATCCTCCGAAAAATCACCGAGAGCCGTATTGCAGCCGTTTTTCTTCGAATGAGACTAATTCAAATTCAAATATTGGGTAATTAATGGGAAACTTTGCTCTCATTAATTATCTTTATAATGGAAAACCTTTTTAAATAAACAAGGAATCTGACTCCAACCCTAACTTTACCACCGGTGTTCAAGTCAGAGGGGACTTCTGTTAATAGTAAAATTTGGTCAAGGTCAAAGAGAAAATTTCCTTCCACTTTCCCGCCACAAGTCGAAACCCATAATCAACAATTATGAAGCCCGAAAAAACAATAAATCCACCTCACAGGAGCAGGAAAGGTCGACTTGGCTTCAAAACTACCAGAAAACAAGTCTGGCGCGACCGGGACGAGCCCCCACAAGAGTACTGGAGCCCGAGCTTCTTCAGGCCGTCTCTCGGAGAACCTCTGCTCTGAAGTCAAGCTCCTCAACCGCCTCGCGAATGCTAGAAGAAGCCTCCAAGCTCGAGAGATATTTAAGAGAAGCCCACCAACCTCTCCAGAAGCCCACTGTCCCTGTTGGGCATAAAAGAGGAATCACGCCTAAACCTACACTACCCCGGCTACCTCCTAGGAATGTCTACAGGGACACCTCGAACCCCTATAGGCCAGGAAAAAACCATCTCAAGCTTCTAAGAACAGAGTTGGAGCAGGGATCTACATCGATCTACGGGGCAACAGATAGCTAGCTGGGCGACCTCCATGACACCCCATGCCGCGATAACATACAAGATCATTTTCTAGAAGATAACCATCATTAATTCTGTATACGTGCGAACCAAGAGTTTGATTCCAAAAAGGAAACAAACTCATTCACATTAATTGTTTCCGCTATTTATTCAGGGTCAACCACTTTTAAATATAGGATACCGCCCAATAAGGAGGAAACTGATTCAAAGGATCGTGGCGGGATATCAGCAAATTCAAACCAACCTGGACCGTGTATAAATAGAGCCAAGCACGATAGCCACAGAGATAGACAAAAAAGAAAACATATACAGAAACAGAGAGAACAGATAACAGAGAACCTAGAGAAGAGGGAAAGAAAAGAAGAAGGGAAGACCTAAATTTTGTATTCAGAACACGGCCACCTTCGTTTCCACTATTCGACAAGCACAAAGTTGCCACTACCCTATATCTTAGAGAGACTGCGAGCATATAAGAGAGTGAATTGTATTTTAAGGCGATATATCAATAATAAAGTTCCCATATACTGTTATTACGATCCAGCCTCTCGTCTATCTTTTAACAGGTTGGGAACCAACGGTACCGACCCCGGCCACCGCTTTCGTGGTAGTGGTCTCGAGGGTGTTAACAGAAATTTCTCATCCCGAGCAAATTTCCCGTCAACACTAATAATATATATTATGATAATATAATATAATATATATTATTTTTGGAAATGAGGGTACTTTTGAAATAGAGTTGAGGCATAAATGGTTATTTTTGGAAGAGAAAATGTGTTAATGGAATGAAATGGACATTCCATTGGTTTTTGGATGGAATGCTCATTCCACCAAAATGGTGGAATCCTCATTCCAACGGAATACCCATTCCACCAAAATGGTGGAATCCTCATTCCAATGGAATACACATTCTATTGTAATTTAACAAACCAAACAAATGGAATGAATTCCATTCCATTCCACCCAACCAAACACCACCTCAGTTTGTAGTATCTACCATTGTCTAATGATATGGTCGTTGTGGTGGAGTCATAGATAAAAATAAAAAATATTTGGGGGTTAAAATGAAAACTTTTAAAATATCAAGATAATTTCATAAACTTTTTTTATAAAAAAATTTAAACTTTTTTGAGGAAAGGGGGTCATGCACTCATGCATAGACATGACCATGGTTCAGTTCGAACCGTGGAACCGAACCGTAACCGTGTGAAATGAACCGTAACCGTAACTTTAACCGTAACCGTAACCGAAACCGTAGAACCATAGCAGGAACCGTGGGGCTGAAGGTTCGGTTCCGGTTCTCCTCGGAAAAAAACCTCCCTGGAACCGACGGTTTTAGAAAATATATATATTTTTTATTTTTTTATTTTTTCTTATGCTAAATTGTAAAAAAAAAAAAAAAAGAACCGAACTGACGAAATCTGTGGAACCGGACCGGAACAGACGGAACCGGAACCGTCGACCGGCGGTTCCGGTTCCTTTGGAACCGTGGGCATGCCTACTCATGCTCCCGCCCCACTGGAATACTGGATGTCATGGGAATTTGCAGAAATAACCGATACAATGTTTTTTTGTTTTTTTTTATCTGCAAATGTGCGATGTCCAAAATGCTTCTTTATAAAATTATTTTAATATCAATTAAAAATGTAGTAATGATTCCCTTTTAATTGTACATATCAAGCCTCAAACTTACACATATCGACAAGATCAATAGGTTATAAGTTTGAATCGTGTCTATCTGTCTCAAACCCTGAAATATTCAATCTTAAACCATATATACCACGTTAAGCTTTTGGATTTAATAACGTTGGTAAGATAATTATCCCATTAGGGAAATTTTATTTAATAACATGCAATACTTCAAACCATGGTAGATTACATGCATTTTTCATACGTACATAATAAAACCATATTACATGGTTTTTATCTCAGTTGCAAGCACCCGGACGAAACCCAATCTGCCCTCCAGAAACATCATACACCACCTCCATCCCCAATTGCTGAATATTCCCCAAGATGAAATTAATGCCATCGGACCCGTCGGTGGGAATAAACGCCAAGCACACTTTGCTCGTACTAGTCACCACCGTCATGATATTCTCCGGTTGAAGCGGCAACTCAATCCCACCTTTGAAGAAAATCGAAACCGATGGTATGCTAACACTGTTTACACCGGTGAAATTGTAACAGGTATCGAGGTCAGGGGTTCTTGTCAGTTTATAGTTGGTCATCTGCCTACGAAATGCAGTTCTCAGAGCTGTGTAGGCTGCACTTGGGAGGAGCGTGAATGCTGTGCCCGAGTCAATGATGCCAACCCTTCCGGAAGAAGTGAAAACCGTGCTAGAGATGTTTAGCTTCTGTCCGGCGACACTCAATCCGTTTATTTCGATATCATAAAACTGAGAATCTGATGCAGAAGTGGTTATTGGGGTGTATTTGATGTACTTGTTCTTGATTTCATCAGTTTTACCAAAAGTCAAGTATCCAGTGGTGCTTATAGATGTTGGTAGACAGTAGCTGAAGTAATTTTGGAACAAACGGGTAGTTTGTGACACAAACGAGAGGGGGCTTCGGTCCAGCCCCATTACACCGGATTCAGTATCAAGTATATCGGTGTTGTTCTGCCCACATCCGAACAAGATACTGTTCACTGCTATCGTTGATCTGCCGCTAGCTGATCTAATGGTTAATCTTTCGATCGACAAGTAGCCGCTGCTGCTTGTTGCGTCACCATATTCAGATCTGTAAGTGCATTTATTATTTTCGCAACCTTGCTCCAGACCTGTAATATAGCATGCATAGTTAGGGTTTTTTTGATGAACTGCTGTTTTGGTCGCTTACAATATGGGTGCGTTTGCCAATCAAAAATGAAAATTAAAAGGAATAAACTTTTATTAAAAAGGGAATCAAATTCCATTTCCAGCACGAACTTAATTTCTAATATTTGTGTTAGTCCATGTAATACTTTAATCATAAATCAAGAATTAATGAAGTTCCCCTTCCGTTATTAGGATTCCTGATCAGTAAACATATTATATATGTAATTACCTGAATTTGAGAGGGAATCGCACAAGGAGGAGCTGCATGAAATAGCACGGTATTTTAAGGACCGGGAAGAGTCGTAAATGGGATCCACTTGTTTATAACAGTTGCCGGTGCAGGGCTAGCATTGTGTCCAGAAGATGGCACTACCAGTGTCCATGACCACATAAACTTCCTGCTTCGGCGAACCTATACCCACCTTGACAAGATAATCGGATTGGCCGTTGACTACACTGCCAGCTTCAGTAGGAGTAGAAATGGCCTTTGATTGCTCGAAACCATCTCTGGCCAAGTTCTTGGACCTCCTGGAATGAAGATAAGCAATCCGGGCTCGGTCTCTGCCCAGAATTTGGGACAAAGAGAGCGTGTTTTCGTTCGATTGTTTCCGCACAGTGCAAGGTCCATGCTTGTTTACCAATTCTAGAGATGCTTTGTTGGAAACTGAAACATATTAATGTATATACAGCGTTTAGTAAGACGTAATTGATTATTAGACGGGCCAAAACCATAAATAGCCTTAAAATTAAGAGAGTATTCAAAAATGTTATTTCTTAATAATTTCACTATTTTTATCCAAGAGAAGTGATTTTTGAACAAAAATACCCCTTAGTGCATGTATGACATGTGAGAGAAAGATTTTTCTTTAATCATCTGCATCTATCTCCATTGATGGAGGTTTAACAAACTGGAGGTATGTGATGGAGGGTTGTTCGACCTCCATCAATGGAGGTCTGCAAACCAACCACCATTGAAACCTCCATTGATGATGGAGATCTGTTCGATCTCCATCTGATTTTTTTTTTCCAGATCTTCAAATGGAGATCTGTTTTCAAAAACGTGTCACGATTAAATATCAACATTATTTCATGATGAAATATCGACATGTGCGAATAAACCACCATTGATGGATGTCCTGATTTGTTTTTTCCAGATCTTCAGATGGATATCTGTTTACAGAAACTTTATACGATGAAATATCAACATTATTACACGATGAAATATCAACATCGTGTAATGTTGTTGATATTTCATCATGTAATCATACTAATATTTTATCGTGTAAAGTTTCTAGAAACATTTTTAAATGACTTTTGAGTGGAAAAACGATATCAATTTTTTTCCAATAATATTCTGTTTGAATCGTTTAAGCTATGAAAACAATATTTCGAATATAGAAAATTGTAGTGAGAGAAACACAAATTAATGAGAGAAACAAAAAAAAAAGTAATTGAAGATGAGGTTATGGAAGTCAACAAAAAAGTTTAAAGGGTATTTCCGTCAAACAACTCATAAATATGGATAAAAACAGTTAATTTATTGAGAATGGGTAAATGTGAACAATACCATAATTTTTTGGATAAATAATAGAATTTTCTCTTATTTAGATCATGCATATATTGAGAAATTAATAATATAGAAATATGAATTCAATGTATTTTTCACCTTTGCTCGAACGGGTGCAAACAGTAGTAGATGGTAGTAGAGAAGTAACTGAGAAAATGTGTCTATTAGGCTCTTTGGTATAACCAGTCTTCAAATAACAAACAAGGCACGAGAAAAAAACAAAAGTCTGGAGGAGCAGCGGCAGCCTAGTAGGAGACATTGCCACGGTTATAATTGGATATATAGTTGTTGATTGCTTCAACTTGGCAATTTCTGCCTATCTTGGTTATCGTTTCTATAGGCAAAATTGAAGTGGGAGACCCTTAGGCTCGTCCTGTAACCGTTTTTCAATTACTGTTTTTCGAAAATAAAAATGAAAATGAAAACAGCAGTTTTGGTTTCATTTTCGAATTCTAAAAACGCGTCTGGTAGGTTAACCGAAACTATCAAAAATTGAAATATCAATTTTAGTATTTTGTTTAATATTATTACAACTATAAACAAATTGATTAAATAATTAACCAATATAATTATTGTATTGTAATTTTTATATTAAACAAAAGTAACACATCAAAAATTAATTCAAAAAAACATAAATAAAAATGAATTAATCAAAACTAAACTCTTAAATTATAAATAAATAATTATAATATATACATATATATTATTATATAATAAAAATATAATTGTATATCTTATATTAATATATATATATATATATATTATAATAATATATTAAATATTGTAATTTATACTATTAATTTATTTATTAAAAATTATTATATTTTTTATATATGAAATATTATTATATTTTTATATATAATAATACATATTATATCACATTATATCCTATATAAATGTATAATATTTGATATTATATATATGTATATATAATATTATATAATATATTATTATATATTTATATTATATATATTATAATATATAATATTTTTTTATATTAAATATTATATTATATATTATAATATACATAAAATATTATATATAATATTATAATATACATAAAATATTATATATAATATTATAATATATATATATATATATATTATTGTATGAATACTTTTTGTTCTAGTTGGAAATAAATTATTATGGAATATATATATATATAAGAGGGGCACTTTGGTAATTTAAAAATCTTGTTCCGTCTTGTTCTCGTCATATCAAATGCATAATAGTACAATTAATAGTTTAAGATATTTTTTTTAATATAAAAAACGTGAAAAACAAAAACGAAAAACGAAAAACGAAAAACGAAAAATAAGTATTTTTTTTTAAATCTTTCACTTTTAACACTGGTCTTGTTTTTCATTTTTTTTTTCTAAAATAAAATGAAAAACGGTTAGCGAACGCGTTTTCGAAATCGTTTTTGAAAAATAAAAACGAAAACGGACTGAAAAACAGCTGCAGGATGGAGCCTTATACTTTTTAATTTTTTTTTTCAAAAATAAAAATAAAAATAAACCTAGATCCAAAATCGTGTCCCACGGAGAACATTTTCCCTCCATTAATAGCTCCATTAAGGGACCCTTAATCATGACATGATTGGGCATGCCATATGCTCGGACCACACCGTGGGTTACACCTTTTTTAGGTGGTGTTTTAAGTCTATTACTCTTTTAATAAGTTGAGTTTAAATATCAACTAAAATGATTTCTTGTCAAAACTATCCAAAGAATAACCTTCTCCATAATTTTTTTTTTGTTTAGTTTGAAAATTAAATGACATTGTGCAAACTAAGTGTTTGAAGAAAGGCTTCTTAGAAAAGCAACACAGACTAAAGCAAAGAAAGGAAAGGAGAACATAGTATAAGAGAATTCATAGTCAGAGAATTCTTTTTACTACGAATTCAAAGAATGAAAAACATTATGAGGTCTGACTCATATTTATAGTCTATTACAATTAGCAGCTAAGGTTTTGGATAAGACCAAAAATTTGGATAAGGTTGGAAATTCGGTTATATCTGCTAACAAAATTTTTCCACCTAAATATTGGAGAAGCTACTCAGTATTTAGGTGTATAGAATATGATGCATCTTATATGTCCACAGTCTGATTCTCTTATGATCATCTTGATGTTAGCTTAACTTGAAAAGCTAACATTGTGGTAAATCTGTTTGATAGACATTTTCTTTGCTCTGTAGCTGGACTCTTATGATCTGATGCTGGAGCTGGACTTTTCTCTTGAGTTGGATTATCACTCATATCCCCCCTCAAGCTGAACATAGGTGAACTACGGAGATTCAGCTTGGATTGTAAAAAATCAAAACGAGCACTAGATAAAGCTTTGGTAAAAATGTCAGCACATTGATGAGTGGTAGGCACATATTGAACCTTTAGCAACCCAGACACCAGTTTCTCACGAATAAAATGAACATCTATTTCGATATGCTTTGTTCGAGCATGAAATACCGGATTTTGTGCAAGAGAAACCGCACTCTGACTATCACACCAGATTGTTGGACAGTGCGAGATAAGCATTCCTAATTCTGAAAATAAGGAAGTAATCCAGATCACCTCAGTGGCTACCATTGATAATGCTCGATATTCCGTCTCGCAGCTGGAACGAGCAACAACTTGTTGCTTCTTGGAACTTTAATTAATAAGATTGCCACCAATATAAACACAACATCCGCTTGTAGATCATCGATCATCAATACAAGATGCCCAATCCGCATCACTAAAAACATCAATTGAAAAAGAATCTGCATCAATGAAGTGTAATCCCAAGGTCCCAGTCCCCTTTAAATATCGAAGAAGTCTCTTACAAATCTTCCAGTGAGTCTCAGTTGGTTGAGCTAGGAACTGACTTAGCTTGTTGACACAAAATGAGATATCCGGTCTAGTGTACGTCAAGTATTGAAGAGCCCCAATCGTACTCCTGTAAAGAGAAGGATCACAGAAGGCTGTTCCTTGCTTGGAGAGTTTGGTTCCAGGTGAAAGAGAAGATGAGCAAGGTTTACTGTTTGTCATGTTTGTCTTCTACAGGAGGTCTGCAATATACTTTGTCTGTGTGAGGAACAATCCTTGAGAAGAACGAATAGCTTCGAAGCCCAAGAAATAGCTAACCGATCCTAAATATTTGAGAGCAATGAGGTGTTAAGTGTAGCAATAGTGTGACGAATCAAAGTCGGATCATTTCCGATGATCAAGATGTCATCTACATAAACCAATAAGAAAATAACTTGTGTACCTTGGCGCTTGATATATAGTGAAGTATCAGCCACAGAGGATACAAATCCCCAGCCAACCAATGCAGTACGAAGTTTGAAAAACCAAGCTCTAAGAGCTTGTTTCAGTCCATAGAGAGCCTTGTTGAGCTTACAAATGAAGGAAGGTCGCAGTGGATCGATAAAACCAAGAGGTTGTTCCATATATACAGCCTCTTGAAGATCTCCATTAAGAAAAGCATTGTTTATATCAACTTGTTGTATGTCCCATCTATAGGTGACAGCCAATGTAAAAATTATTCGAATCGTTGCCGCTTTTACTACAGGACTGAATGTATCATGAAAGTCGATTCCTGGTGTTTGGTGAAATCCTTTTGTCACTAAACGAGCCTTATGTCTAAGAACCGAACCATCCGGCTTGTATTTCACTCGAAATACCCATTTGCACCCTACCAAGTTTGTGGATTCAATTAGAGGAACCAATGACCAAGTGTTGTTTCTAACTAATGCTGTATATTCTTCAATCATTGCTTGACGCCAACTTGGTATGGTTAAAGCTTCCTTTGCATTTTGAGGCTCAAAAGTTTTAACTGAATTTACTAATGTATTATACACGGAGGCTCTTGGCTTGAGAACACCAGATTTTAGAAGTGTAATCATGGGATGAGACTGATTTGGCACAGCTGGCTGTGCACAAATTGGTGGGCTTGTAAGTCCAAATGAAGTAGCCAAAGTTGGTGGAGAATTTGTAGGCCCAGATGAAATAGATGAATTTGGTGGAGCAAGATCTATACAAAAGGGGATTGCAGGTGCCTTTGTATTCAACACTGATTGTTGCAATTGATGACCTGTCGCCTTATGACATGATTTGGACAATGTATTTTGAAGAAAAGAAATAGACAGGCTTCCAACCTTTGGTAAATCAACCAAGTCATTCTTTCGTGGAAATAGAATATGATATGGAAATTCAAACTCATTGAACACAACATTTCTTGACACATAAACTCTACCAGATGGATGAAGACACTTATACCCTTTTTGACTTAAGCTATAGCCAATGAAGACACACTTTGAGGTGTGAAAATTAAATTTTTGCTTCATATAAGGTCTGAGATAAGGGAAGGCAATGCACCTAAAGACTTTGAAATAATTATAATTAGGCAACCGATTATATAACATCTCATAAGGTGATTTCAATTGAAGAACAGGCGTTGGAAGATTATTGATCAGTATAACAGCTGTTTGGAAGGCCTCTACCCAGAAATTAAGAGGCATTGACGCTTGAGCTAGAAGAGTTAGTCCAGTTTCTACCACATGACGATGTTTTCTTTCGGGTATACCATTTTGTTGATGTGTGTAGGCACAAGATGTGCGAAAGTGAATGCCATATTTAATAAGATGAGGCAGCAGAGGTTTGTATTCTGTACCAAGGTCTGCTTGTAGACATTTGATTTTGTTATTGAATTGCAGCTCTACATGCTGTTTAAACTGAAGAAAAATACTCAATACCTCTGATTTCATTTTCAACGGATATAGCCAGCTATATCTAGAATATGAATCAACAAATATCACATAATAGCGATATCCTTCTGATGATGGCTGTGGTGAGGGACCCCAGACATCCGTAAATACTAACTCTAAAGGTTTTGAAGCCTTAAAAGTTGATATCAGAAATGTTAATTGGTGTAACTTTCCCATTTTGCAAGCGTCACAAAAACTAAGTTGTACATCATTGCATTTTAGCTGTAAACTTGTCATCACTTTTCTCAAAATTAATGGAGCTAGATGTCCAAGCTTTAAATGCCACACATTTTCATTTATGTGGTCTTTGTTATATGTATTATTGGCTCCAAGAGCATATTTACAAGTTGATGTATTTTTATTATGAAATTGACTATACGAGTTATCAGCTCTAACATCATATACACAAGATGAGCTGTAACTTTTATTTTGATAGTCTGAACAATTAACAGCAACTTTGTCTTTAAATGACCATGTTTGCAGTCTTGATTTGACCCTTGATATGCTTAGCTTGTAGAGACCATCCTCAAGTTTGCCTTGAAGAAGAACTTCCTTGGTAATCTTGTCCTTTATAACACATGAATCATACCAAAATTCAGCATATACATTGTTATCAGTTGTGAACCTTGATATACTTAGCAAATTCTTTGTAATTGAAGGCACAAACAACACATTATTTAACCATAATTGTCTGGGATTTGACTCAAGAGAAAAAATTAAAAAATTACCAATGTGTGAAATCTGAAGTTGCTGACCATTGCCAACTGCAAGTTTATCCATACCTTGATATTCTGAGTAGGATGAAAAGTTTGAGAGGTCTGATGTCACATGATTTGTGGCTCCACTATCTGCATACCAAGCTGGATCACATACTGTTTCTAGAGTGGCATAGTACACAGTTGCTGGTTGATGTAAATGTGCCTGATGAGGTGAGTTTTGTTGAGGAAGATATGCCTGATGTGGTGTATTAGTCAGTGCTGGCACATTACTTGTTTGAAACTGAGTGTTGGACATCTGAATCTGTGAATTGCTTTGGTAATTTCTATCGAACCGATGATAACAATTCATAGCAATGTGACCTTATTTTCCACATACTTGACATATTGGCCGATTGTTATTATTCCACCTTCCTCGTCCACGAGTTCTACCTCTACTTCCACGATTTCCATTGAAATTATTACTTGAACCTCCTCTCTGATTTCTTCTTTCATTTTGACCATTACTTGCCACGAAATTAGCACTTGCAGCTGACAAATCAAGCTGAGTTGTTGAGCTAAGTTGTGCTATCCTCTGTTCATGATTTAAGAGCAGGTATTGTACCTCTTGAAATGATGTTGAACTTCTTTGAGATGTTACCACAGTGACAACAGAATCACATTCGTGTCCTACACCATTTAGAACACTCAAGATTAGATCATTGTCACTCACGATTTGTCCAGCAGATTTCAAGCTATCTCCAATTTGCTTGACTTTTAGAACAAATTCTGATATAGAGTTAGCTCATTTCTTTGCATTTTGAAGCTGATGTTTGAGCTGAAGCACTTTTGCCAGAGATTGTTGTGAAAACAATCGATCAAGAGTACTCCAAATTTCATATGAACTAGTACAATCGGTCACTTGACCTATAGCAGCTTGGCTTATTGACGAAAATAACCAGCTCAAAAGTAGTTGGTCTGATCTTTGCCAGAATATATATTCCTTGTTCACCGTCAATTATTTATCTCCTCCATCAAGAGATTGTATCTCAAGGTATTTAGATGGAATCGAGTTTGAATCTGAGATAAAATCAAACAATTGGAATGCTTTAATAACTGGAAGTACCTATGCTTTCCATTGCATGTAATTATCATTGTCTAGCTTGACTTGAAGGTTGAAATGCATGGATTTTGCTAGAGATGTGAAGTCTCCAGACTTTGAACCTCCAATCGAGCTTCCAAATATGTCTTCGTCATTATCAGACTGTTGATTTGAGTGAGATTCCATGGACGATCAATCTCTTATTAGCTCTGATATCATGTGCAAACTAAGTGTTTGAAGAAATGCTTCTTAGAAAAGCAACACAGAGTAAAGCAAAGAAAGGAAAGGAGAGCATAGTATAAGAGAATTCATAGTCAGAGAATTCTTTTTACTACGAATTCAATGAATGAAAAACATTATGAGGTCTGACTCATATTTATAGTCTATTACAATTAGCAGCTAAGGTTTTGGATAAGACCAAAAATTTGGATAAGGTTGGAAATTCGGTTATATCTGCTAACAAAATTTTCCCGCCTAAATATTGGAGAAGCTACTCAGTATTTAGGTGTATAGAATATGATGCATCTTATCTGTCCACCGTCTGATTCTCTTATGATCATCTTGATGTTAGCTTAACTGGAAAAGCTAACATTGTGGTAAATCTGTTTGATAGACATTTTCTTTGCTCTGTAGCTGGACTCTTATGATCTGATGCTGGAGCTGGACTTTTCTCTTGAGTTGGATTATCGCTCACAGACATTTTTTTAGGTGACGTTTTAATTTTATCAATCTTTTAATAAGTTCAGTTTAAATATCACATAAAATGATTTCCTTCTAAAAATATCTTAAAGAGTAACCTTCTTCACAATTTTGTTTTTTGTTTTTTGTTTTCAAAATCGCCCATCAATAGAGGACCTCCGTCAATGGAGGTGAAAGACCTCCATTTGAGATTTTTGGAAGATGAAAAACAAGGACGTTTTTAGTGAAAAACCTTCATCAATGAAGAAGATGAAAAAATAAAATCAAAGAAAATGAAAAACTTAAAAGTATAAAAATATATATTTAAATTATAGACATTTTTTGAAAATTCACTTATTTAGTGCCTTTAAAATTTAAGTTATTAAATTTGTACCACTCGAGCAACATCAAATCAAAAGAATGTCAAAACCCTCTTTTTTCCTACTCATATTCATATATATTTTAAAAAGAATAAGATTATATGATAAATGATGTGTAAGAAAGTTGCCGTTACCATAAAAATAATACGTTGATATGATGAGTGACATAAGAAATACAAATCAATTTTCACGTAATTTGGTTTGATTTTTAAGCTAATTTATTTGAATTGGCTAATAGTATTATGTTTTGGAAATTAGACTTAAAGTTTAAAGAGCACATTCCGGACAAAGCGAAGATGTGAAATGACTTCACCACTTATAATTCGTCAACTTATAATCCGATTTCAATGATTAAATATTTTTATGTTGATAATTTCAAGTACATAACTTTTTTTAATTGATGAAAAAGGAGAGAATTTATAATGACAAGAAAATAGTTTCGAATCCATTTAATTTGAATATATTGGTATTTTCTCCATCATAATTATTTCAAGAAGGGTGTATCTATTTTACTTTGTTATTCAGTTAAGCAAATGATTCCTTATAGGAGCAGATGTCAACAATCATATCATCCAATACGGGTATTTTTATTTTCCAATAGATTTACATCTTTATTTGATGTAGTTTAGGGATATCAAAATTAGCTATTGGTACGGAGATCCGTGGGAACCCATTCCGTTAGGGGTGATTTTAACCGTGCCATTTAAGTTATGGTACGTTGTTGGTATTTTTTTCAATCCCCGATTTAATTTCGGTATAATTATGGGATTTCAAATCCTCTTACCGCCCCGGCCCCGTATTAACTTTGGTGGTTTAAAAGTTCAATTAAATTCAAGAATCGGTCATGAATTTACAGATATAAAGTTAATGGATCCAATTTAAAGGGAAGGAGCCCCGAACCAAAAAAACACAAAGGGCAGCTTTATTATTATTTTTATTTAGTTATTTATTTGACAGTATATAACTATCAACTCATCTAGACCATGTAAATTTTTTGAAGCTTTTGACCAGTTGGGTGTGCAACCAAAGTCCCACGTTGTGGCTATAGACAAGAGTATGATCTTAGGTATATAATTATGGAAACAACCTCCATTGATATGAGGCCATTTGGAAAGTGTCCCAAGAGCATCGTAGTAGAACCAAACCATGAGGTGGTGGGTCCTAGGTTGCTTGCGATGTGGTCCATGATGTTAGCTCTCGAGGCAAGCAATGCTTTAGTGCTTCACGTAAGGTGTGTGCTCAGATGTGGTGGAGAGGAGTGACATCGATGGAGTGCTCATCCTAGCATTACCGGATGGATGATAGCTTGAGGGGACACCCGAACAGTGAAAATAATGATGGTCCTTTGTTCATGGGGAGAATTGTTGGGTGTGCAACCAAAGTCCCACTTTCGCTAGATATGTGGATGATCTTGGGTATGTAAGTATGAAAAAAACCTCTATTGGCATGAGACCTTTTTGGGAAGTGTCCCAAGGTAAATCCATACGGGCTTAGACCCAAAGCGGACAGTATCATACAAATATGGAGAATGTGGACGGGTTCCGTACATATAACATTACCATAGATACGATTCGAACCACTGGCTTGAGAGTCATTTGCTCAACCCCCAAACGCGTTCATCTCCAAAAAGTTTGAACTTACTTGAATTGTCTTCAGCTTCAGCTCCAAAAATTTTTCCACCCAACCATAATCCAGAGGAGTCCCTTCTTCTTCAATCATCACTTCAAACGAGCCCATGCCTTCCTCCACTCTAATCTTTCGAGGGCAAACGTGACCATGCTGAATCAACACCAAAAATCTGCCTCGATCGATCCTTCTTCCAGTCTTAGTCTCTTCTACTAGAAGCACCGGTTCTCCTAACAATCGTCCCACTTTATTGAAGAAAATTTCAGACCAACATCTCAAAGGGAAGCCAAAACAATTCACCCACACTAGTATACACTTAGGAACATTCGAATCTGACCATCTCCCCATTGAAGAGAAGCATTCATCCCATAAAGAGTGATTTTTAATGAATCCCTCTTAATCATTCTTTGTTTTAAATTCCCACACAATACTTTTGTCCCCTAAATACATAGCAGAGAAGGGAAGGTCCTTGTTGTACAAACTCTTGTTAACACTTTGAACACTGGAAAAATAATTTAGAATCCCCACTGCTCATCTGTCAATCCACCCATCCTCATACTTCGAACCATCCCAAGACATCACCACAACCTTTTCATGTCCCTTACCACAATTTTGTCCTTCATTACTTTGTCCTGAACATTCCTTTTGATTCCTCCAGCTACCTCTGCATATGACCGATTCTCATGATGGCTTAACTGCGGCCGCATATCAACTCCTTCATCTTCCCAGGACAAACTGAAAAGTGCCCTCCTCTCTACTGCATTCCATGTCGTTGTTCGCCTTTGGCTCCATTCATACGTAACCACCTTTGTGATGATAGGCCATCTATAAATGTGCATTCCATTCGCCAACTTCACCACCTTAATAGCTTCGATCATTGTTCCAAACCGAATAAACTCAAATCTGCTCCAATGACCTTTGATTTTCGAAGAGAGTAATATTGATAAATTAAAGAGGTAATTACCCTGCTGGCCATCAACTTATATCACCGGTATCAAAATGGTAGTTTTAAAATGATCATTTTTAACAAACATTGTTTTCTTTGAAAGGCAAAATATATTGATCAAAAAAGTGAGCCATACAGGCAAAAGAAAGAGCATAGAGCTACCCACACCCAAAAAACAAAGCCTGCAACTAAAAGGCAGGAAAAGAAACAAGGCAAAAGCCAGATGACAACCCAAATCTGTCAAAGAACATAACCCGGAAGCAATACAAAAAGATTACCCAAAATCACTCCAAGATATCATATCCCCCTCATTCTCTGAACCCCTCTTGGCCAACCCATCAGCGAAGGAGTTGGCGGCTCTCGGATTAAAAACAACACTAGCTTGACCAAGGATATCAAGGTAGTTCCGGATATCATAAATCTTTTGCACATGTCTGACACTACCAATCCCCTTACTATTTATCTACGAAACATTGTTACACTAATGACCATTCTATCTAATTCTATCAATTTCCATCAAATTTCATTAAATGAGTGGTATTTTGGTAAATAATGGGATGATATTATTAAAAAAAAAAACCAAAGACAAAATTGATTTTTTTAAAAAATATAAAATAAATTTTATATTTGTTGACGGTGATATTTGGATCGTGTAGGATTGATCACGCGTCTAATAGGTTTTTGTAGATTGTTGAAGATGGTAGGAGAAAGATAGCAAAAAAGAAGAAGAAAACATGCACTTACGTGGCAAACCCCCCCCAAGGTGGGGAAACATCTACGGTTGCTGGTGACGGTGAGAAGAAATCACTATGATAATACGATTACACGCTCCATCTCTCATTTTAGGCGTATCTCTCTCTTTCTTGTATATTTTCTATGTGTTCTCGTGTATGTCTCGTTGTTGTTGTATATGTCTCTCTATGTCGTTGTGTGTATATGTTTCGTTATATGGCTCCCTTTTTACAATGAGATTATGGGTCTATTTATATGTGCATAGAACCCTAATCCTTGTTACAAATAAGGAAAAGAGATAGTGTTTAATTATGACTGGTTACTTATTGAAGTCGTCTTTGTCTTCTTTCCTGTTTCAGAGATCTTGTGTATTGAATTAGAGTCTTCATAGGATTCTAGTTGAATAGTCTGTTTAGGACTAATTTCTTGATATGTATGCATTCTTCTAGAAGAGTAGAGTTATTGCTTGATTTAGACTCATTTTCTGTTTGGTGTTTTTATCATTCTGTAAGTTTTGAGTTCTTTCCTGAATAGAATTCTCTGACACTGAAAAGAAAATATGGATATTTCCTTATTGAAGTATGATTATAGATTTCTTGTTTAAGTAAAACAATCCCTCTTCGTATTTGAGTCGTAGTTGCCTTTAATATCTCTCACACGTTATCCAACCGACCAATTGTCTAGTCCCGACCAAACTTCTTTTATCCCGATCGGATGGTCCCGACCAAGTTGTCTCTACTCGATCGGCTAGTCTCCCCGATCAAGTTATTTGTACCCGATTAGTTAACTTTCCCGACCATCTTGGGTAATCTCGACTTGCCCTTGAGATCATCTATTAATTGCCTTGGGTTGATCTTTCCCGACTCTTGTGACGTGACATATCTAATCATGTTAACTTGTCATGCTATTAAAAAATCCTTATAACAATTTTTAATAAAGAAATATAGTAGAATATATATGTGTAATTAATGATTGAATAATCATTAAAATATTTTTATAATTTAAATTTGTAATAAAATATAAATATACTAATTAGTTTTATGGGTGACATGTACTTTTTTTTCTCTTTACTCATTACATGTGAAAACTAAATTGGAATTTTATTGGCCTTTATTGTGAAAAATCATTACTTTTGCTCGGTGATTCGATATGAATACTCTCTGTTGTTTGCGCCACAAATCATACAAATTAGTTATACACTTATACTTACTCTTCATGTTTGATAACATAAGCTTCGATGTCATACAATTTTGAATTTGCCTTTGGTAAATGTCTTTCATTTTGTTATTAAAAAATATAGAAAACAAGAAAAACAAAATTGGTCTTAAAAATGAACTGTGTTTCTCATTTCGATTTTTTAAAATGCACCCCTTTTTTTCTTCTTTTTCACGTCTTCTCTTCTCCTCGTCTTTTTCAAGTCATTTTTTATTTTTTAAATTTAGTAGCATTATTTAAATTTATTAAATAAATAAATATTCATTAATGATATTTTTATTTGCTAAAATTACATTATTTCTAAATTATGAATTTAGTGTTAAATGGTTGAATAATGATAGTAATATGAAAAAAAATGTAAATTTGATATTATATATATATATTTATTGTTGATATTTTCAGTTAAACTACATTATACATTTTTATTTTCAAAATATAGCAGCATATGCTATTGGATGTATTTTTAGAAATTGAAATTAAAACCAAACACACTATTATAACTGAATAATTTGGTTTCATCACCCATCAAAACTCTTATGCCAGCTAGCTGAATAATTTATAAATTTCACTCATTCAAATTTGTTTAGTTTTTATCAACTAATTTAACACTACATGCATATGTAGTAGCACCAACCAGTCAAGTGTCAACCACATACTTCTGCATGAGTGCATGTGTTGAAAAGCAACAGAATATAGTGGCGCAATTGCTTGATCATGAAAAGATTTGACAAAACGATAAAGTGAGTACTCCGAGAAATATAAGGGTTCAAACAAAAAATAGCATTTTTTTGAAGGTAATATTTCAACACTATCATTGTTTTTATGATTTATGTTTAAAAAACACCTATTATGGTGAACGAACAAAAATACTCACAATAGTTGTTTCATCAGAATATTTGATTTATTTTTTTACAGTGAGAGTTATGAAATAGAGAGAGAAAGTTTCATTGAAACTCAGGCGTTACGCAGATGCATTCGGGGGTCGAGCTTTTTTCTTTTTTTTAGTCAGTACTTAATATGTTCGAAATATAATTACAAAAGGCTCAGAGTCTTTAGTAAAAGTCTCGAACCCTGGAAAAGTCTCGATCTTTTTTGGTAAGGGTTCGAGCTTTTTTGCCAAGTGCCCGAGCTTTTTCTACTGGGTTTGAGCTTTTTTATCAAGTGGCCGAGCTTTTTTGCCAAGTGGCCGAGCTTTTTTTTACTTGATTCGAGACTTTTTGCCAAGTTAAAAAAAAGCTCGGGCACTTGGCAAAAAGTCCCGAATCAAGTGCAAAAAAGCTCGAATCGAGCTTTTTTACCAAGTGCCCGAGCTTTTTTGCCAACTGCCTAAGCTTTTTCTACTTGATTGGAGCCTTTTTGTTAAGTTAAAAAAAAGCTCGGGCAAGTTAAAAAAAAAACTCGGGCATTTGGTAAAAAAGCTCGAACCCATTAAAAAAAACTTGGGCACTTGGTAAAAAAACTCGAATCGAGCTTTTTTACCAAGTGCCCAAGCTTTTTTGCCAAGTGTCCGAGCTTTTGTTTACTTGATTCGAGCTTTTCTGACAAAAAAACTCAAAGACAAATAAAAAAAACTCGGAAGAGTATAAAAAAACTCAGAATCATATCAAAATAGCTCGGACACTAAAAAAAAAGGCTCGAAGTATTTTAAAAAAGTCTCGAACAGAATCTGGAGACTAAATGTTCATACATGTTCATACAAACATTGAGACAACAAATCATAACGAATTGATACATTGTTAAACCACACAGAAATATATGATAATGTATAAAAGAAGATCACAAACATATGTTATTTTTTTTAACAGAATCTGGAGAGAGACAAGTTTTTTGGAGAGAGATGAGTTGTAGATCGATTTTCAGACAACTATTTTGGAGAGAGAGGAGTTATCGTTTTCAAAGTGTAGATAGAAGCACAATGAGAATAAAAGTAGATTATTTAAGGGTAATTTTGGTAGTTCACCATAATAGGTGCCTTTTAAACTTAAGTTATTAAAACGGTGACATCATTACAACACACACATAAAAAGGTGACATATCTCACCATTTACACTAAATATAATGTTCATCATCATCATGTTAAAACGTATTTTGCAAACAAACCTGACTGGTATCAATGAAAACAGAAAGTAACGTTGAAAAAAGAGTTTGATTCGAGGTCCGTGTTTTACACGGTGTTCTTAAGACAATTTCGCCGGACAACACCGTATGTGTATGAGGCGATTGTCTCCCAGGATACAACGGTTCAACAGTGGTAGGCCTAAGCACTATCCACTACCAGCGAACTCAAACCAAGTTTTGAACTTACCAAGAAACAGAGAGAAGAAACGAATTCGGCTGCTCCAAAAAAAAAAATTAATTATTTTTGTGTGTGTGTTGAACAGAACATAAGAGGGATTAAATACCCAAACCGAAACCCTAGGGTTTTGGGATTAATTCGGGATTATAATTGGAAAATTCGTTTTGATTTAATAAGGAAATATTTAATTAGATAATATTCTCCAAAGAGATTTATTTCTAATTAAACTCGATTCTGTATTCTTAGTGATCAAGTAAGAAATCAGAATCCAAACAATTAAAGATTTCCTTATTCATCACAATAAAAAACGTTGACTTAGGGAAGTGGTAAAAAGTCAATTGTACTCTCATGGTCCAATCAGAGCGGCATTCGTAGGTTCGGGATCCATGATTTCAAAAAATATGAGATTAATTTAAATCATACAAATTTAATACAATTTAAATTAACGGATTATAATTACGTCATATCATCTAAATACAAGATTTGGATATCAAATATATAAAAAGTAGTGCTATTAAATTTTTTAATATGAATAGTATTACAATTAGGATAAGATTTAAATAAACTTTTAAAAAGAAAATTACGAGCTAGACCTAGGGGATAGCCCTCTCAAACCATATCGTGGCTTGCTCCTACATGTAATTAAGTTAAGATGAATAGCTGAGAATTGTTGTAAGAATTAATTTTGGTGAAAAGCAGTAAGCACATAGCAAAAAATCCTGATATCTATCGTGTAACTTTCGAGGTTGATGGCTTCACATTTATATAACTTTTGTTAGACCTGGGAGGTTATAAAATTTAAGAGCACTCTTTAAAGATTAAGTATTAAGATTATATATCATTAACTTAATAATTTAGATTTTAATAATACTTTAATTGTGGATCCGATAAAAATATCTTTAAATTAAAATACAATCATAAAAATAAGTCTTACACTTTTTTATATTTCCGAAATATATTTTTGTATTTTCGATACTTATTTTTTATTTTTAAGATTTATTTTTTAATTTTCGAGACTTATTTTGTTATTTTCAAAATATATTAGGTATATTTGTAATTTAAAATGAAATTTTCTAAAAAGAATTTGTCATCTTCTTTATCGAGCGACCTTCAATTGGAGGCTGATTTCGACCTCTATTGTTGAACTGACCTCTAATAGAGGTCTTTCATCTTGATGGATGGAGGACATGTTTTTGAAAAGAAATTAAAAAGCTAAAAATGACACAAAAACAAAAGCCTATATGTTTTAATTTGAAAAAAAAAACAATTAATACTTTAATTTGTTTTGTTCCTATTTTTTTTTAAGAGGGATAGGGTGGGCTTTGGCAAACATTTGGGGAAAAGGGAAAATGTATTCCAAATAAGAGTAAAGGTAAGAATTTTGGTGAAAAGTAGCACGTAACTTTTGAGTTTGTTGGGTGCATTTTTATAAAATTTGTAGTGTCTGTCATTACTCATAAAATTATCTAATGATATGGTTGTTGTGGTGGAGTCATAGATAAAAAAACAAAAATATTTGGGGGTTAAAATGAAAACTTTTGAAGTATCAAGGTAATTTCATAAACATTATTTATATTTTTTTTTGAACTTTTTTTTAGGGGAGGTGGTTATGTATTCACCGACAGATCTAGAAATTTTAACGAGGTGGGGCACTTGAACAAAATAACAATTAAATAAAAAAGATAATGAAAATTTTTAAATCATAATAAAATGAGTTTTTTTTTTATATAAAAGAAGTTGATGGTATAATGAGTTTTAAAAAAATAGAACACTTATTCGAATTGATATAAATAGTCTTACATTAAAAAAAACTAAAAACAAGAACACAATATTATAAAAACAAATAATAACAAGAAAAACAACATGAACAATGAAAAATTATAATATTTATTATTAAAAAAATTAAAATATAATTTTATATAAAAAAAATATTTTGTATTTATAATGAATTTACTTTAAATTTATATAAAAAATAACTGTTTAATAAATATTACTATAAATGTCTTATTCTTCTAATTATTAATTCTAAATAAATTACAATAATAAAATAAAGAAAAATATATATGATAAAATAGAATGAATCATAATAATAGCTGAAACATTTAAATACAATAAAATAAAATTTGAGATTTTAGGGTTTATTAATTGAACATCATAGAAATTTACATAAACACCCATATAAAAATAAAAGTATTGGATATTAAAATCACAAATCAAAGTTAAAATTTAAAATTGATATAACTTAACCCTTTCCTTTAACCCATACAATGTTTTTTTTTCTTTTATGTGCAAATGTGCGATGTCCAAAATGCCTCTTTATAAATTTATTTTATATCAATTAAAAATGTAGTAATGATTCCCTTTTGTTGTATGGTCTGTGCATTTTGCAGCTCGTGGGTTTTTGATGTTCTTTGAGCTTTGGCTGGCTCTTCTCTTGTTCAGTTGGCTCCCTTTTGTTCAACATATTATCGCTTTTTCAAAAAAAAAAAAAAGGTTCGAATTGTGTCTCTGTCTCAAACCTTGAAATATTCAATCTTAAACCACATATACCACGTGAAGCTTTAGAATTTAATATCGATGGTAAGATAACCCCATTAGGGAAATTTTATTTAATAACATGCAATACTTCAAACCATGGTAGATTACATGCATTTTTCCTACGTACATAATAAAACCATATTACATGGTTTTTATCTCAGTTGCAAGCACCCACCCGGACGAAACCCAATCTGCCCTCCAGAAACATCATACACCACCCCCACCCCCACCCCCACCCCCAATTGCTGAATATTCCCCAAGATGAAATTAATGCCGTCGGAGGGAATAAACGCCAAGCACACTTTGCTCGGACTAGTCACCACCGTCATGATATTCTCCGGTTGCAGCGGCAACTCAATCCCACCTTTGAATAAAATCGAAACCGATGGTATGCTAACACTGTCCACACCAGTGAAAGAGACTAAGAAGGGGCCCCAAACCAATCCCCAAATGCATTTGCATAGTGCCACACCGTCGCCTTTCGAGTGATTGCTTGAGTTTCAACGAGATTTTCTCTTTCTATTTCACAACTCTGTCACTGTAAAATGAATAAAAGAAATCTGATGTTGAACAACTATTGGGGTATTTTTGTCCGTTCACTATAATATGTGTCTTTTAAACTTAATTTATTAAAAACAATGACAGTGTTGAAATGTCACCTCCAAAAATTACCATTTATTTTTTGAACCCTTATATTATATATATATTATATATATTATATATATATATATATATATATATATTGTTGAAATTTTCAGTTAATCTACATAATGCATTTTTATTTTCAAATATAGAAGCATATGTTACTAAATGTATTTTTAGAATTCGAAATTGAAACAAAAAACACTGTTATAATTCGAAATGGGAACAATCCCTCGTGTACAGACTTTCTATGCCTACCAAATGATAAACCTGCTTCTAGCAACTATATATATGTCATCGTTTCATAACCCATCAAAACTCTGATGCTAGCTAGCTGAATAATTTATAAATTTCACTCATTCAAATTTGTTTAGTGTTTATCAACTGATTTAACACTACATGCATATGTAGTAGCACCAACCACATATTTGTGCATGAGTAGAAAAGCAACAGTATATAGTGGCGCAATTGCTTGATCATGAAAAGATTTGACAAAACGATGAAGTGAGTACTCCAATATATATAATGGTCATCATCATCATTCATCAATGGATATGCAAATTACTAGTTCACACTTCACATTGCTACTCAATGAAAGAGACTAAGAGGGGACCCCGAACCATTAATTTAAGCAATACATGGTAAGATACATATCTATTGCATTTCCACTTGCAAAAAGCTTATAATTCGTCTCGCAAACTTGTTTAAATCGAATAATGCACTTCCAAAGTCGTTTAAATGCGTTTAAATGGTATAACGCACCTCATTTAAATATATTAATTTAAACTGAATAACATGTGCAAATTTTGTTATTGAATCCGGATCAATAAAGAATGAAAATATCTATCAATGGACATTCTTTTGTCATTGTGATTTGAACCGGCTTCAAAAACTAGAATAGTGTATCAACGTTTGTAACTTTCTCGAGAAAGTTCAAAAGAATCTCTGGGAAATTTTGAGAGAGGATTAAGAGAATTCTCTGGAGAACTTTATTGAAGAAATTCTTGCACTGAACAACCTACATACATTTTTTTTAACGATATATTTATTGCGAGCCAAAAGGAAAGAACCGAACCAAACAACCTACATACATTAATGTTTAAGAAAAATTGGATTTGATATGAGATGCTTGTGAATGATATTGTCCTCAAGGTTAGAGTTTTCACCCCAAGAACAGTGTTATGGTGCAAATTTTAAAATAAAATTACTTTGTTTAAATTTGGTGTCCAAATAATATGAGATTTATTTAAATCATACAAATCTAATATAATTTAAATTAATGGATTATAATTATACCACATCATTTAGACATAAGATTTGGATACCAAATTTATAAAAAGTAGTATTATTAAATTTTTTAATGTGAATAGTATTATAATTAGGATAAGATTTAAATAAACTTTTAAAAAGAAAATTACGAGCTAGACCCAGGGGGATAGCCCTCTCAAACCATATCGTGGCTTCGCCCCTACATATAATTAAGTTAGGATGAATAGCTGAGAATTGTTGTAAGATTTAATTTTTGTGAAAAGCAGTAAGCACATAGCTAGCAATCGTGATATCTATCGTGTAACTTTCGAGGTTGATGGCTTCACATTTATACAACTTTTGTTAGACCTGGGAATGAATTATTGGGTTCCAAAATTTAATAGCACTCTTTAAAGATTAAGTACTAAGATTATCATTAACTTAATAATTTAGATTTTAATAGTACCTTAATTGTGGATCCAATAAAAATATCCTTAAATTAAAATATACTCATAAAAATAAGTCTCGCACTTTTTTGTGTTTCCAAAATATATTTTGGTATTTCCGATACTTATTTTACACTTTCAAGACTTATTTTTTAATTTTCAAGACTTATTTTGTTATTTTTGAGACTTATTAGGTATATTTGTAATTTAAAATGAAATTTTCTAAAAAAAATTGTCATCTTCTTCATCGAGCGACCTCCAATTGGAGGCCGATTTCAACCTCCAATTCGAGGTTGATTTCGACATTCGTTGGAGGTTGAACTGACCTCCAATAGAGGTCTTTCATCTCTATGGATGGAATGGAGGTTTTTGAAAAGAAATAAAAAAGCTAAAAATGACATAAAAACAAAAGCCTAATTTGGAAAAAAAACAATTAATACTTTAATTTGTTTTGTTACTATTTTTTTTAAGAGGGAAAGGGTGGGCTTCGCCAAACTTTTGGGAAAAGGGAAAAGGGTTCGAAAATTTAATGGCACCTTTTTGGTGGGCTTTTGTGCAAATATCACTACATTAATAATTCTTGTTTAAAAGGCACCAATTAACGTGTGGAGACCAAAATACCCCAAAATAGAAAAAGTTAGAAAAAATGAAATTGCTTGAAACCGTCCAGAGTTGAATCGACGGCTTCGTATTTGACGGCGATGGAACTAGAACTTGGAGAGTTGCACAGAAGATTTGAATCGATGGAGGTTAGTTGACCTACATTTTCTATCGTCTTGGTTGTTCATTAAGTGAATGAAATGTTAGATTATGTTTAATTTTTGGATCTGAGAATGATAATGGGTTAGGTTAGGGTTTTGGATTTATTGAAAGTTGTTGAGGAAGATGATATTCTGGGTTTTCGAGTATTTATTCGTTGTTTCCGAGGTTTTATTTTTGAAATTTGTTTGAGTTCATTCGAGCTTTTATATAAGCTCGGAGCTTTTATGTAAGCTTCGAGCTTTTATTTGAAAGCTCGAGCTTTTATATAAAAGCTCGGAGCTGTTATTTAAAAGCTCGTAGCTTATATATAACATCTCGGAGCTTTTATATATAAGCTACGAGCTTTTATAAAAGCTCGGAGCTTTCATAAAAGCTACGAGCTTTTATACATATGCTCCGAGCCTTTATAAAGAAGCTTAGAACTTTTATTTGACTGATCAAACTTTTGTATAAAAGGTCCGAGCTTTTAAGATTTAAGGTCCGAGTATTTTTTTTAAAATCTACGCATTTTTTAAATAAATTACCCGAGGTAATACGCTTCGAGCTTGTTATTTATGGGTATTGACATTGTACTTAATGATGTTGTTGTTAAATTTCAGATGACGAATCGGTTAAGGGCGTCGCTTAAAACCCCGGAGGAAGAGTGGTAAGAGGGCAAAGTCACCCGCCATAGCTATTTTGATGCCCTTGACCATATAGATGACGCACTTAACCGGGTCCCTACAGAATTGGCTATAGAAGACCGTCGTCGGTTCATGGACTTCTGTTTTGGGCATTTCTTGACCATGCACTGACCGGTGAAGTTTTCGGGTGGTGTTGTCCACCAGCTACTTCTACGGGAGGTGCATCGCAATAGGCCGTCAGATGAGATACGGTTTATGTTAGGCACTAATGAGGTGAGGTTCTCGAAGGTAGAATTCTGTCTGATCACTGAATTACAGTTCGGAATAGTACCGGACATGAGCCACTATGTTAACGTGGACAATGACCTACATCACCGTTACTTTGGTGGTAAGGATGAGATTTCGTCCGTGGAGTTGAGAAATGTTCTTAGGCTCGGCGAGTTTCAACAAGCCTACGATTGTGTGAAGCTATGCCTCATCTATATGTTAAACTAGATACTTATGGGGTTGGACGAGAGGTTAAAAATTCCAGTTTGGCAGATACGGCTGGTGGATGATCTCGATGCTGTTAACGCGTTCCCATGGGGTGCACACGTATATAGTCATTCCATATATTCATTCAAGCATGCGCTTGACGGCGACGAGAGCGGTTCCAGAGACGCCAACAAGCAAATGGAGCTGACAAACACATGCAAGAGACCTACAACATTTATGGACTATCTTACGTTCTTCTGGTAAGAGTTTTGAGAATTACAAAATTTACGTTTGTAATCGTCTATACAGATTTTTATCGTAATTTTTTTTTGTTTTTAGATATTTGCTTTTGAGGTGATCCCCACGCTTGAGCCCCAGTTCGGGACTCAGATGGTTACCGATTTGTCTCCCCATATTCTGAAGTGGATGCTAAAGATACAACCGAGTGGGGATAAGCTGTCGAAGATATTCACATTGCGGGTAAGTTTCTTTTTTGTTAATGTTAAAAGTTATTATTACAATTTCTAAGGGTCTATCAACGGTTCCAAATGATGGCAGTAGTTTGAAAGTTTCATCATACGTTCCATAGGTCAGTGACAACACATATTGCAGGGCTTGATGTGCATTACTGTACAAGATTTGGATGCCATACATTATTTTCATGTCGGTGATTATATCCTTCGGACGCATTAGTCGACCATCTTGTTGTTGAAGTCTAGGTGCAACCACTTCACCAATAATGACTGCACTTGCTTGTCGGTGACGGCGGTGAATCTCCTCCAAAGGACATGTGTGTTCGTTCACAAAAGTTCATACTTAGAAGTACGTCCCTTCCTCTCTCCTAACCGCTCTTAATTTCCACGTACAATTGTCCATCAAACAAACCAAATGTACTGTTGTCTTATTCGACCTTTTCACCTTCCACTCGAAATTCTGCCGCATTGCAAAAGACCCAACTAGTCTTTTCAAATCCTTTTTGGTAGGAAAAAAATTGCCCTTTATATATCATGCTTGTAGGTTCTTCTTCAACCGAGTTTCTGTTTCCACCCATACCAAACGAGTATGATTCTGCTCCTGGAATAACCCATGTTGTGACATTATCATAATCAAATGGTGTTAAATTAGGCCGGACCTCGGAAGTCCCAACTATATCTGCCACACTGCAACTAAATCTTTGTACAAGTCTTGCACGTCTTTCCGGTTCGACAGTCTCTTCTTCTTCTTCATTGTTAGCTACATTATCAACTGGGTGTAAATTTTCCTCATCATCCATCTGTTATATCGGCCCAACATTCGGTTCACTGTTCTTCTCATTGTTCTGCTCATTGTTCAGCTCATTGTAGAAGTCATTATAATGGTGATTAAACTGCCCATCATTCATCTCAATTTGACATCCAAACACATCGTCGAATTGAGGTCCGACTAATTCACCGTGGTCGGCTACTTTCGGTGGGACACCACACAGGTTTTCCCTACCGTCAATCCCACTTCTTTATGTGAACAAGTGGTTGCTTCCGCCTGAAGATAGAAATTGTTGGGTGTTATCACGAGGAAGGATTTCTTCACCAATGACACATTCTGCTGCCCTCTCAATTAGACTGACACATACTTGAGGGATCACTCTATCTTCCCCTAGCATAAACTGAACATCATCATCACTTCTTATAAACGTGCGACATGTAGTCCCATGAACCATTGATATAGACTGTAGATCTGTACTGTATTTGTCCACATCATACTTCATAACGGTTTGCACGATCGACACCAATTCTTGATAAGTCATACTTTTTGACACATGCATTCCCTGGTTATCAAAACCAAAAAACCTCTGACTTCCATCGGGTAACTGCTCCCATCGACCATTGTAAGAGATGACTATTATCACCCGATTCATTCTCCTGTCAAAATAATCATCACAAATCATTACTATCAATATCTAAATTCAAATTAATTTACACAGAAAAAGCCTCGAATTATAGAAAAAAAACCTACGAAATTCATTTCAGACACATCGGCCAAAACTAACATAACTTAAAGCTCGAGCCAATACAACAAAATCTCATAAAACCATAATAAAAGCTCGCACAATACAATAATTTCTCAGAAATGCTTAATAAAACCTCGGATCAATTCAACAATTTCTTGGAAAACCAAAATAAAAGCTCGAGCCAATACAACAAAATCTCGAAAAACCATAATAAAAGCTCGACACAATACAACAATTTCTCCGAAATGTTTAATAAATGCTTAGATCAATTCAATAATTTCTCGGAAAACAAAAATAAAAGTTCGAGTCAATACAACAAAATCTTGAAAAAACATAATAAAAGCTCAACACAATACAACAATTTCTCGGAAACACTTAATAAAAGCTCCACCCAATACAACAATTTCTCGGAAAACAAAAATAAAAGCTCGAACCAATACAATAAAATCTTGAAAAACCAAAGTAAAAGCTCGACACAGTACAACAAATTCTCGGAAATGCTTAATAAAAGCTCGTCCCAATACAACAAATTCACGGACAAAGATAAAAACAACCTGGTGCACTTTCTGGAGACTATATGTTCATACTTTTGTTGAATACATCTTAAAACCCTAAAAAATGCATGAAAATAAATTACGGAGATCACAAAGATCCGTTACCTGTAGATTCGAAAAATGTTTCTCACAAGCACTTTAGATCGATTTCCAAACTAATTTTTTGGAGAGAGAGTTAACTTCTCTTTTTCAAACCGAAGATCAAAGCACAAATATAACTTTTAAGGGCAAATTGGATAGTTCATCATAATAGGTGTCTTTTAAACATAAGTTATTAAACTGGTGACATCATCACAACACAATAAAAAAAAGGTAGCAATCATCACCATTTTCACATGGGAAAATGTATTACAAATAAGAGTAAAGGTACGAATTTTGGTGAAAAATAGCAACGTAACTTTTGAGTTTGTTTGGCGATAAGGGCGTCTTCTGTTATTACAAGCTTCAAGGATTAGAGTTTAGGGAGTTAAGGTCTTGCTTGGTGGCTGCTGCTTGGTTTTTGTTCTCTGTTTTGTTTCCTATCCATTGTTGTTGGTTTTGTTCCCTAGGTGGTGCCTTGTTTTCCTTGTATTCTGGGTTACTCTACGGAGATCACAAAGATCCGTTACCTGCAGATTCGAAAAATGTTTTTCACAAGCACTTTAGATCGATTTCCAAACTACTTTTTTGGAGAGAGAGTTAACTTCTCTTTTTCAAACCGAAGATCAAAGCACAAATATAACTTTTAAGGACAAATTGGATAGTTCATCATAACAGGTGTCTTTTAAACATAAGTTATTAAACTGGTGACATCATCACAACACAATAAAAAAAGGTAGCAATCATCACCATTTCCACAAGGGAAAATGTATTACAAATAAGAGTAAAGGTACGAATTTTGGTGAAAAATAGCAACGTAACTTTTGAGTTTGTTTGGCGATAAGGGCGTCTTCTGTTATTACAAGCTTCAAGGATTAGAGTTTAGGGGGTTAAGGTCTTGCTTGGTGGCTGCTGCTTGGTTTTTGTTCTCTGTTTTGTTTCCTATCCATTGTTGTTGGTTTTGTTCCCTAGGTGGTGCCTTGTTTTCCTTGTATTCTGGGGTTACTTTGTTTGGTTTTGTGTTCTGACTTCTGGCAGGCTGCTTTTTGGCTGCCCTTACTTCTAATACATTCTAATTATTTTAAAAAAAAAAACTTTTGAGTTTGTTGGGTTCACATTTTTATAAAATTTGTAGTATCTTCCATTACTCATAAAATTATATAATGATGTGGTCATTGTGGTGGAGTTAAAGATAAAAAACAAAAATATTTGGGGGTTAAAATGAAAACTTTTAAAATATCAAGGTAATTTCATAAACATTTTTTATAATTTTTTTTAAACCACATATACCACGTGAAACTTTTGAATTTAATAGTGATGGTAAGAAAAACCCTATTAAGGAAATTTTGCTGAGGAAATACCTCTTTTTAGTCAAAAATTTAGATGGTTTATTGTTTTCATCAAGATTTAGTAAATTTATATTTTTTACCCATAAACTATACTGTAGAGACAAAATTGCCCCTCATTTCTCTATTTAGCTTTTACTTTTTTATTTTTTCCCCTCATTTCTCACGCTAACACTAGTGTTTCTCTGTTCTCTCTCTTATTTCTCTAAAGTTTGAACTCTCTCTTCTCTCTCTCCTTTAACTCACGCCAAAGTAGTGGTGTAATAATGGACCGGCCGAAGACAGGCCGGTCCGGCCGGTCCACCAGTAGAACGGGTAGTGCCAAGCACAGCCCATGCCAAGCACGGCCCATGCCAAGCACGACCCGTGAAGGAAGCTGACCAGGCCGAGGCTCGGTCCGTGGCAGGCCGCGTGCTGGGCCGAGGGTACAAAGTCCAGTGGGTCGGCCCGCCAGGCATGCCTAGCAGGTGTGCCAGGCCTCTAGACCGGTACGCCGGTTCGGCACATCAACCGGTTATTATTTTTTTTAAAAAAAAACCCTCCAACGGCTGGAATTCAAAATCCAGCTGTTGGTTGACGTCACTGATGACGTCAGCCAACGACTGGATTTTGAATTCCAGTGGTTGGAGACTAAACAAATTACAAACTCCCCCCCCCCCCCCTCAAATCTTGCAAATTACATTTTGATCCCAAATCAAATTTTTCTACAAATACTTCAATCCATTTCATTTTCCATTCACTCTCTCTCTCATTCTTTCAATCTCTCATTCTCTCAAATCTCAATCTCTATATTCTCCAATTCTCTACATTTTTTTCATTCAATTTCATTATTACTCTCCTACAAAATTCTCTACATTTTCTACCAACACACCAAATTTTAAAAGTACAATTTTGTTATTACTTTTGCTCAAACATTTTTTCATAGTAAATTTATATGTTTATGTTTAGACTGTAGTTACTAAATGAAAACATATTTATTTAGTTAGTTAGTTTGTCAATTTTTGGCCTTTAATGTTAATATTATTTGTTTAGTATATTCAGAATTTTAAGTTTAGCAGTAATTTTAATATTTTTTATTAGTAAATTTAGAAAGTTAATTTGTTTTACTGAATTTAATTTTTGTAATAAGTAAATTATGAATGTTAAGTGTAGTAGTTAAGTTTAATATTATTTTTTTTTCATAAATTATGATTTTTTAGTGTAGTTGTTTATTTTAATATTTTTGGTGAGTATATTATGAATTTTAAGTTTAGTAGTTAATTTGAATAAGTTTTATTAGTAAATTAAGATTTTTATATGTAGCATTTTATTTAATATTTGTTGTTGGTAAATTTATCAATTTAATTTGTAGTAGTGAATTTAATATTTTTTGTTAGTAGATTATGAATTTTTTATGTAGTTGTTTACGATAATTGTTTTTATGGACCATTATGAATTTTAAGTGTAGTGGTTAATTTTAATAAGTTTTATTAGTATATTAAGATTTTTATGTGTAGTATTTCATTTCATATGTGTTGTTAGTAAATTTATCAATTTTATTTATAGTAGTGAATTTAATTTTTTATTAATTATTGTTAGTAAATTAAGATTATTGTTAGTAAATATTGATTTTTAATTTGACTATTAACAACTATAGTGCTCATATTTTTACTTCAGATAATGGATCCTAATCAGCACCCTTATTTTTCGGATGGTTTGAATATGCTCAACGATGATTTTGATATTTTAGAGCCGACCCATACTCAAGCGGGACCTTCTGGTTCAGCCGTTACACCAACGTCACGTCCCCGAAAATTAACATCAAATATGTGACAGTGTTTCAACATAGTCCAAATGACACTCCAAGACGGGACGTCTGGGCCCAGAGCTAAATGTAAGCTTTGTGATAAGGATTATGCTACAAGTACGAGGGGAACCTGTGAAAATACAATCACGGTTAAATGCTCAAGGCTAACATAGAGAGGAGGGGGGAGTGAATAGGTTAGACACATTTTTCGACTCCCTTAGAAACAAACAAAAGTTTGTCCCTCTAGATTGCTTGTACCACAATATATATATAAATTAAAGACAATTAATCAATATATAAACACAAGTAAAGTGTGATACAAACAAGTAATTGAAACACATACACAATCTATATTATAGAAAGAAAGTTAACAAACACAAAGAGTTCTATCCACAATACAAATATTAAAGAGATAGGGATAGAGAAAAGTTGACACAAGATATAACGTGGTAAACCTCCGAAGAGGAAACATCCACGGGCTAGCAGCCACCGGTAAACAAAATCCACTAGTAGATAAGACAAGTACAATCTCTCAAGTGATCTCTTCACCTAGAAACTACCCTTCTATCCTACTCTAGAAGTTGCCGCTATATGTTCAACAATTCGAGGCTTCACACCTCTTGTCAAGACTTCCTTGCTTACCTTATCCGGATCTTCACGACCCAAGGCAAGACTTCTTGCTCAACTATCCGAGTCCTCCCGACTCTAGTCAAGACTTCCTTACTCACCTATCCGAGTTCTCCCAACTCTAGGCAAGACTTCTTGCTCGACTATCCAAGACTTCACACCTCTAGCCAAGACTTCATTACTCGACAATCCAAGGCTTCACACCTCTTGCCAAGACTTCTTGCTCAACACCATAGGTCTCACACCTATTGTCAAGACTTCCTTCTCATAAGGCATCTAGGTGATCATGAATGTAAAAGCAAACAAGCACGCAACATAGAATGCTATAATCAACACATCCTATGGTAATTACTAGACATAAGCATGAATGCACAAATCACATATAGTCTAGTTAATCATGCATATATAATCAATCTAGATCATGTAAGATATGTTCAATAACAATCAAAACCTAGATATATGCATACATCTAAACTTGAATCACAAGATATGTTCAACAAATCACAAGATCAAGTTTAAATCAGAAAAACCTAAAACATGCTAAATCATATGACAAAGTCAAATAGATTTAAGCAAAAGTTTTAGAGCATATTCCTAATCATAGATTCAACAAAATCACATGAATAGCTCAAAAGAACATAATCACATGTATTATGTGAGATTTTCGGCCAAGAGAGCCTAATACATGTGAGGAACTATTTTTCTCAAAATCAATCAATCAAAGATCACAAAATAGTCCTAGAATCAAAGTTAGCACAATATCATCCCAAACATGTGATAACATAGGCAAAATCAAAACCTAACTCAACATGTATGATTTCATTTGAAATTCAATCTAGCTTTGAAAGTGTTCAAAACACAAATCAAAACACTCACAATATACAAATATATGTAGAAGAATAAAACCCAAGGCAATTGACCAAGTTTTAAAAGAAAACTTTGAGAGAAAATCAATACCTTAGTTGATTTAGGTGCAGTCCCGTTTTTGTATGATTAGACACCAATGACCGCAACAAAACTAACTCAAACCTTCAGAGAAAATATGGAGGATGAATAGATGAACACTCTCAACTTTGGATCACTTAAATCGGAGTTCAAATGAAGAATTTATGGTGTTTGGAAGGTGAGAAAATTTAGAGAGAAAATTTCTGCACACTTGATTTGAATTTCTTCTTAGAATGAAATGTGAGAGGGAAAGAGATTATAAAGGAGTGGGAAAGAAGAAAGATGAAAGGAAAAAATTGCCCTCACTTGTTAGTGCTCACCCGAGATGGCGCATGGGCACCTCGGGGCAGCAAGGTTGTGCGGCCGAGATGGCCACGCGCCATCTCGGGCATGCACACCTTCATTGCCTTTTGGCCATGGTGCAATCCCCTCGCACTTCCCTCGCGTTCTTCGACCGTTCTCCGGCCTCCGAACTTGGAAGTCAAATCCGTTTACGGATTACGAACCGTAACTCTCACACTAACATGGACATATAAGATACTCAACCTGGAAAATAATAATTTGAATCGATATACGAAGACGAAGACTAAGACAATGTATGAAACATGAGTTGAAAGTATAGTATCTTTTGACTTAGAACTTGAAATCAATAGTATGAGTAACCGTAATGACCGGAACTCAATC
This sequence comes from Dipteronia dyeriana, assembly GCA_032871835.1. Classification (NCBI taxonomy): domain Eukaryota; kingdom Viridiplantae; phylum Streptophyta; class Magnoliopsida; order Sapindales; family Sapindaceae; genus Dipteronia; species Dipteronia dyeriana. Next base: position 14,400,644 of record CM065298.1, on the reverse strand, counting down.
AAGAATGATTTAAGACTAAATCCAAGTTCAATATCCATGTTATACAAATATATACACACACAAACATAATTCACACTAGAATGCAAACTACATAGAAATAGTCTCCAATTATGCATATTCCAAAACATGTTATTTCCATACCAATGCATGAGCATTCATCTTCAAGTGTGTGAATGTGTTATACATGGTGCACAATGATGCAGGGACATATATGAATGAATTATATGTGTGTGCCTATAATGGTGCACAACGATGCAGGGACACAAATGTATGATATGTGTGTGTGTGCCGATAATGGTGCACAACAATACAGTGACACATATGAATGAATTGTGTGTGTGCCTAAGCCTTGTAAGAGAAAGATGAGGTCTTAGTATACCTTTGTAGAACCATATTGTATCATTTTTCTTTAAAGACTTAGAACTTGCTTTGACTTGTTGTTTCTTCTTCCTTGAAGCTTGAATCATCATGAACCTAAACAACTAAGTCATTACAAGTAAACATCATTTTGATATGGAATTCATGCCAACACAAACTAAAACCTAACAACCGGACATTTGAGACGACATATGTACAAATGTATGCCTGCACATGGACAGGTAGACACTACAACCCAGACACAACTACAACGGCACCCAGACGGGTCAGTTACGACGTGGCAGTTCGATGCAATACACGCTAGAGAGTGCTTGGCACGATACATTACACAAACTGATCAACCGATCAGTATTGGTGAGAGTCCATTTTATAAGGAATTAATCACATCTGTATATAACTCTCAATATGAACCTGTTTCTATAACCACCATTAGAAATGATTTGATAAGATTGTTTGAAACCCAAAGGGATGACTTAATTGCTGAAATACAACATTTAAGTGTCTCTGTTGCATTAACTTCTGATATTTGGAATGCATGTTCCAAACATGACTATTTATGTGTCACGGGAGACTATTTAGATTCTGACTGGAGGATAACAAAAAGAATTATTGGTTTTCATCCTATGGATTTTGCACATACCGCAGAAAAACATTTTTAATGTCATTATTTCTGTTTTAGAAACATATGAAATCATGCATCGCATCCTTTCGATCACATTAGATAATGCATCTGCAAATACTAGCTTTATTGCATTGTTTGTTGCAAGAAATATCCCGCAAGATGGAGGTTATTTCTTCCATCAACAATGTGCATGTCATATTATAAATTTAGTTGTACAGGCTGGTCTCAAACCCCGACGATTCCAAACTGATTTGTCGGTAAGGTGGAACTCTACTTATTTAATGTTGGAAAATTGTTTGGAATATGATACAACCATTACATGTTTTTATAACATGAAATTGGCCGAAATAAGTCAAACGGGAGCAAAAACACTTACCACAGACGATAGGTATGTGGCAAAGATTTTTATTCAATTTTTATAGATTTTTTACAATGCCACTGTAACTCTTTCCGGGGTCTATTACCCCACATCTTCCTAGACAATCCATCAGATAGTGGAAATGTCTGAAGTGTTAAACAGTTATAGAGAAGATGAACATCTAGGCGCTGCAGTTATTGCCATTGAGAAAAAGTTGAAAAAATATTGGGCTAACATTCCTCTACTTTATGCCTTAAGTGTTATAGTAGATCCTAGGGTTAAATTGTCTGGTTTAGAAATTTTGCTTGAGTTTATTGGTATTAATTTGTCAATAGATTATTCAGAATAAATTACTGACATTCGAATCAAGTTGTTCAAGATTTTTAATATTTATGAGAGCATGTTTGACAACATTGACACCCCTCAATCAACACAACCGGAGATAGAGCCGAAGCAAACAAGTTGGAGCCTTCTGAAACGGTGAAAAAGGGACAAATCAGCAAGTACTTCTTCAGGGTAAAGATCTGGCCCATCTTCTTGTACCGAACTGATTAGGTACCTTAAAGTACAGTTCGATGTTGTTGAAGACAAGGAAGAGTTTGATTTGTTGTTATGATGGAAAACCTATACGTACAGGTATCCAGTTCTGTCACACTTAGCACGTGACATACTGGTTATTCCCGTGTCAACGGTGTCTTCAGAACAAGCTTTCAGCACCAGTGGATGCATAATTGAACCAAGAAGAATCTGTTTGTCTCCCGAGATGGTGGAGGTATTAACTTGCCTTCGGGATTGGGAGTATGCTAAAAAAAGGTTGCAAAATCTAACTGTAGATAAAGAGCTTATTCTAAATTTCAACAATCTATATATTGATGACCCTGCAGGTAGTGGTCAGGGCCAGAACTAGGTTATACTTTTACATATGTATTTATTATTTACTTGTAAGTTATAAAACGGTTGCACTATTTATCCCTTACCAAGTTTTTATCCCACTGGATTTTTCTTGGTAAGGTTTTTAATGAGGCAATCATGTAAATATGTAATACTGAATTCCATAAGTGAAAAATAATTAAATAAATAAATAATTGTTTGTTCTCTTTATTGATTTCAAATCCTAAACCCTAAACACTAAACACTAAACCCTAAACCCTAAATCCAAACAAACGTAATTTGGAACATTATTTTGGACCACACCCTCCAAGCCCTCCGGACCAGGCCCCGCCAGGCCCGTCGGACTAGGCCTGCAAGGCCAGCCTAACCCGTCACACCAGGCCGCGGACCGGCTTAGCAAGGCCCACTTGAGGCAGGGCGGCGTGTCGTGCCTGGCCTCATCTTTCGAAAACTGACCGGGCCTGGTCCGGCAGGCCCAGGGTCGCGTGCCGGGCCCGACCCTATCCGTTTTCAAAAATGGACTGGCCAGGTCGTGCCTAATGGGCTAGACCAGTCCAGTCCATTTTTACATCACTGTGCCAAAGACCGAAACAAATCGGTTTATCACATAGCAAAAACTTGATTCTGTCGTAAATCTTCAAGAATCAACTGCATAAGGTGTGTAATCTTATTTCAATCCATTTTTATGCTTTAATATGTTATAAAATCTCTCATTTTCTCTCTTTTAGACCAAAAATCGGCTAGTGTAAAGGTTAGGTTTGGATTTTTGGGCGAAATGGATTTTGTTGATTCGAATTGAAGATTGCATGTGTTCTTAACAGAGTTATACATTTATTTTGAATGAAATCCCTCTACAAACTCTCTGATTTGTGTTTTTTAAGTGTTAGGGTTAGAATTCTTCAAATTCGTACCTATTATGATCAATGCCTGAATGAATGTTGACATAAGCCTCCATTTATGAATGTTGATCTCAGCCTTCATTTATGATCAATGCTTTTGTGTTTTTGTTATTTTGTTTTTGTTTTTGTTTTGTTTTCAATCATTAGAGATAGGGTTGATTTGGTTTACATGTTTTTGAAATCATGAACTGAGATTAATAATGGATATGAAGATTGGGTTAGAGTTTTATTATTTTTGTTGTTATTATAATCACATTATTGATTAAATGTTTTCTTTATTATTATTTTTATATATAGATGTCTCCGTTTTGTCTGAAGTTATAGTTGTGAATTGTTGAGATTTGGTACTTTACACATATATGGAGTTTATTGGAGTTGTTATCTGATGGGTGATCCTTGCAAGTTTTTATGAGATCGATTATTGTATAACCTGATATTTATTCAATGTTGATCAGAGATCGATGATTTTCGGAGTTTAATAAACGTTTTCGAAGTGTATATTCTTGATGACATTAATTCATCAAGTTGTTGTCCATCTATGGCTGCTTTATATTTGTGGGCTTTCATGCATTGTTTGATTGAGTTTCTTTTTGTTTTGTATAATTTTTTTTTACTATTTTGTGTTTTTATTGATGATACTTTTTTTTGTATATATTGTGACTATTTCATTAATATTGTCCATCTGTGACTGCTTTGTATTTGTTTGACTTTCATGCATTGTTTAATTGAGTTGGAAATAAGTTTGTGTTTAATTAGATTGTATTGGACTACTAATATGTTTGTTTGGGTTGGAAATATATGTGTTTAATTGGGTAGGAAATAGGTGTGTGTTTAATTTGATAGTACTAGTGTTTTTAATTGGGTTGGAAGTAGGTGTGTGTTTAATTGAGTTCGAAATAGGTGTGTTTAATTGGGTTGAATTTGTGTGTTTATTTGGAACTAGTGTGTTTAATTGTTGGTGCCACATGATATGTTTCATTACAGCCATCCGTTCTGTTTAATTGCTGCCACATGGTGAGTTTAATTGTTTGAACTGGTGTGTTTAGTTGCTGATGCCACATATTGTGTTTAATTTCTTATCCAAACCACATCCACATGGATCGATGTGTTTAATTGTCTTCAAAATAAGTTTGTATTTAATTGTGTTGAATTTATGTGTTTTATTGGGTTCGAAATAGTTTTATGTTTAATTGATGAAGCAATGTGTTTAATTAGGTTGTACTAGTGTATTTAAATGGTTTTCCATGGTGTGTTTGATTGATTTACACCTGGTGTTGTGCCGGTGTATTTAATTGATTTACGCCTGGTGTTGCGCTAGTGTGTTTAATTGGATTACACATGGTGTGTTTAATTGGACTGCCCTGATGTGTTTAATTGATTTGCTCTAGTGTGTTTAATTTGTTTGTCCTGGTATATTTAATTGGGTTACACCTGCTTTGTTAATTTTGGTTACCATTGTGTGTTTAATTGGACTGCCCCGGTATGTTTAATTGATTTTTCATGGAGTATGTAATTGATTTACACATGGTGTTGCCCTAGTGTAAATCAATTAGGTTGCTCAAATATTTCTAATAAGGTTGTCCAAGTGTGTTTAATTGATTTTCTATGGTGTTTAGATTGGGTTGCCATATTGTGTTTAATTTGGGTTGCCATTGTGTTTAGTTGATTTTCCATATTGTATTTAATTTGGTTGGTCTGATGTGTTTAATTGGATTGTATTAGTGTGTTTAATTTGGTTGCACCTTGTTTAATGTGTGACTGGTTTAGTCTCTAACTAGTGTGTTTAATCTCGGAGATTAAACACACTAGCTATTTATCTACTTTATTAATTAAACACACCAGTTTTAATACACACACCGTGTTTAATGTACGGCGGGTTTAATATATTGCAATCTAATTGTGAGATTTTTTTTTGTTGACGTGTAGGAGTGGACCAAACGAAATTGATAATCACTTCTGGTGGGAAAATGATGAAGAACGTTTATGAGGGTGGTGAAACAAACATTGTCAAAGTTCTATCCCACAAACTTTGAATGTTTTAGATGATGTAAATTATGGTGATGCCATGAAATTGATTTTGTAAATTACTGCCATGTAATATGAGATGCCTAACTAAATGTCAAAAAGAAGTGTTTTTAGGACAATTTTTCCTAATTGATATCAGGGTTGTGACTCATCCAAGTTTTCACACATTTTTCCAATACATTTGGTAATTATTTTTCGTCACATGATAACAGCTTGCAAATTTATGTATACTTTAAATAAGCATTTTTAAACCAATATAATATATTTTCTTTTTCTTTTTTCAAAGAAACTAAATCCAAAGTACACTGTCAGTAAAATTTGAGCAAAATTACATGACGCTCCGTAGAAAGGAAATAGGTTTTACAACACATCTCATAAAAATTTCCAATTGGTGCATACATAATATTTTGAACAAGGAATTCTTGAATCTACGGTTACCACAACATAATATTTTTTACATTCAATTTTTTGAGCAAATATACCACTCACAAGAGGGGATTTTGGGATTCGTTCATTTCTCATACAAGATTTTTAAATTAGGTTTCGTCCATCCTCATAATAATAAAAACGACTCGATTCAAAAATCATAACCGTAACACAACATTTACTCTTTCAAAAAGGCATTATCACCCTAAAGATACTTAAAATAAAACACTAACTCATTCATAACATTAGAGGTAATAAAACTGCGTCTCAAAAAAGGCATCCATCAGCCGCACAATTAAGTACTAAATTTAATTTAAACTCTAAATCCCTTGGTTTTCCTCTTTCTCTTAACCTTCTCTAACTTCCTTCCCTTCAATGGCACCCGAAGTTGAATATAAAAATAGTCAGATTTCTCAGCCCGACTTAAAATATAATTCGTCTGGAAATTCAATGAAATTAATTTAAACGGTATAGAAGAAATTAACAGTTCATAACAATTGAATACAACAGTTCAAAAGAGAAAACAGAATAACTAAGAAAATCAGTTTGGATGATGGAATTTAAAGTGAGTTTTAGTTATTGTCTCACATTTATCTTCTATTTTCAGTTGACTGTTCAATTTAGCTTGAACATTACCTCTAAGCTAATGTCTTAATTATCATCTTGGTCTTTTACCTAACAAGGGTTTTCATTTAATGGATACTAAACAAAGCAAGACTAAAACATAGCAAAACAATCAGGGGAAAAACACCCTGCTCAGAAGACCAAGCAAATGAGGCACAAAGCAACCAGCCAAATCAGAAGCACAACAAAACAAAAAGCAGTTACGAAGTTGAACATCAGCAAAGCAAAAAAAGAGAGAGAGACCAAAACAGGAACAAAAATGAAGCCACAATAGAATGGAAAACAAACACCATAACAAAATATGGAATCAAAATCAAACCATCATTTATATTTGCAATCTAAACTGGGAACAACCAATTTATAGGGAAATTACTGAATTACTTGAAACAAATCGTCATAAATTCATCGTGCTTCCCTTCCTTATGTAATATATCCTCTATAGTACCTATGTTCTTCAACCTACAACCAATGTTGATTAAAGCTTCTTGATTCCATTTGTTTCTTTGCACCTACAGAAACTGGTCATAATCCATGTTTTTCATATGTAAATACAAATAACTTGTGTTCAATTAAGTAAACTCACATATTCCAATTAAACACACTACCCAATTAAACATACCGGTCATACCAAATTAAACACACCGGTCATACCAAATTAAACACACCGGTCATACCCAATTAAACACACCGGTCCTACCCAATTAGACACACTGGTCCTACCCAATTAAACATGCCGGTCTTACCCAATTAAACACGCCGGTCATACCCAATTAAACACACCGGTCATATTAAATTAAACACACCAGACATACCAAATTAAACACACTAGTTATACCCAATTGAACACACTAGTCCTACCCAATTAAACACACCAATCATATCCAATTAAACACACCAGTCCTACCCAATTAAACACACCAATCATATCCAATTAAACACACCAGTCATACCAAATTAAACACACCATTCATACCAAATTAAACACTCTAGTCCTACTCATTTAAACACACCATTCATACCGAATTAAACACACCCGGTAATACCCAATTAAACACATCAATTCAACAAACCATCTTTCAAGACATTGCCGTGAGTGTCAATCAACTTTCAAGCTATTTTTTATTTTCTCTAACACATGATGAAATGTATGTTGAAGCTAAATACCCACAAATCATGCTAAACATTTAAACATGCAAATCACGCTAAATACCAGATATAAAAAACACTTTAAAGCTTCAAGCTTTTTCAATATATCTATGGAAATCACAAGTTCAAACACAATTTCAAAATCAATCATATGTGAACAAAATCAATTTCTCAACATCCCTCCTCAAATTTTGAAATACATTACAAGTGAACAAAATCGATTTGTTAACAACTTAACAAAATCAATTTGATAATGTTTAAATGAAAATCAATTTCGAAATCAATCAACCAAAGACTCAATCTTCAGTTGAAACCCTAAAATCAATTGTCAAGGGGATGTGCTTATCGTTGATGACTGGACGACATCGTCTCCGTCTCCACATCGTCATCGGTGGCTCCTCGTGGTGGTAGTCGGCAGCTGAGCAGGTCTCGCGAAGTCGTCGGCTCTCGTCACCACTCATCTCTCACGTTTCGTCGTTGGCCCTGGTCTCTCTCACCGTCGTCGTCACCGTCTACATGTCCGGCTCACCTCCTCCTCCTCGTCGAGTCATGGTGGTCGTCGTCGTTCGGTGTGGTCTCTCGCAACTCGTCGGTTTTGTAACATAGTCTCTCGCAAGTCTCTCTCAACTCTCGGTTTTAGGGATTGTGTTTTGTATTTGTTTTTTTATTTCAATTCTGTACTAATTCATTTTCAATTTTTATTTTATTTTTTCAATTCATTGTCATTGAAAGGCAGTTTTGTCCCAAATATGGAAAGATTGGTAAAAGCAATACATTTACTAATCTTGGATAAAAACAATAAACACAATAATTTTTTGGTTACTTTTAAAGTTCTCCCAATTTTATTTAATAACATGCAATACTTCAAACCATGGTAGATTACATGCATTTTTCTTACGTACGTAATAAAACCATATTACATGGTTTTTATCTCAGTTGCAAGCACCCGGACGAAATCCAATCTGCCCTCCAGAAACATCATACACCACCTCCATCCCCAATTGCTGAATATTCCCCAAGATGAAATTAATGCCGTCGGACCCGTCGGTGGGAATAAACGCCAAGCACACTTTGCTCGGACTAGTCACCACCGTCATGATATTCTCCGGTTGAAGCGGTAACTCAATCCCACCTTTGAAGAAAATCGAAACCGATGGTATGCTAACACTGTTCACACCGGTGAAATTGTAACAGGTATCGAGGTCAGGGGTTCTTGTCAGTTTATAGTTGGTCATCTGCCTACGAAATGCAGTTCTCAGAGCTGTGTAGGCTGCACTTGGGAGGAGCGTGAATGCTGTGCCCGAGTCAATGATGCCAACCCCTCCGGAAGAAGTGAAAACCGTGCTAGAGATGTTTAGCTTCTGTCCGGCGACACTCAATCCGTTTATTTCGATATCATAAAACTGAGAATCTGATGCAGAAGTGGTTATTGGGGTGTATTTGATGTACTTGTTCTTGATTTCATCAGTTTTACCAAAAGTCAAGTATCCAGTGGTGCTTATAGATGTTGGTAGACAGTAGCTGAAGTAATTTTGGAACAAACGGGTAGTTTGTGACACAAACGAGAGGGGGCTTCGGTCCAGCCCCATTACACCAGATTCAGTATCAAGTATATCGGTGTTGTTCTGCCCACATCCGAACAAGATACTGTTCACTGCTATCGTTGATCTGCCGCTAGCTGATCTAATGGTTAATCTTTCGATCGACAAGTAGCCGCTGCTGCTTGTTGCGTCACCATATTCAGCTCTGTAAGTGCATTTATTATTTTCGCAACCTTGCTCCAGACCTGTAATATAGCATGTATAGTTAGGGTTTTTTTGATGAACTGTTGTTTTGGTCGCTTACAATATGGGTGCGTTTGCCGATCAAGAATGAAAATTAAAAGGAATAAACTTATATTGAAAAGGGAATCAGGAGGGGAATCAAATTCCATTTCCAGCATGAACTTAATTTCTAATATTTATGTTAGTCCACGTAATACTTTAATCATAAATCAAGAATTAATGAAGTTCTCCTTCCGTTATTAGGATTCCTGATTAGTAAACATATTATATATGTAATTACCTGAATTGGAGAGGGAATCACACAAGGAGGAGCTGCATGAAATAGCACGGTATTTTAAGGACAGGGAAGAGTCGTAAATGGGATCCACTTGTTTATAACAGTTGCCAGTGCAGGGTTCGCATTGTGTCCAGAAGATGGCACTACCAGTGTCCATGACCACATAAACTTCCTGCTTCGGCGAACCTATACCCACCTTGACAAGATAATCGGATTGGCCGTTGACTACACTGCCAGCTTCAGTAGGAGTAGAAATGGCCTTTGATTGCTGGAAACCATCTCTGGCCAAGTTCTTGGACCTTCTGGAATGAAGATAAGCAATCCGGGCTCGGTCTCTGCCCAGAATTTGGGACAAAGAGAGTGTGTTTTCGTTCGATTGTTTCCGCACAGTGCAAGGTCCATGCTTGTTTACCAATTCTAGAGATGCTTTGTTGTAAACTGAAACATATTAATGTATATACAGCGTTTAGTAAGACGTCATTGATTATTATACGGGCCAAAACCATAAATAGCCTTAAAATTAAGAGAGTAGTCAAAAATGTTATTTCTCAATAATTTCACTATTTTTATCCAAGCAAAGTGATTTTTGAACAAAATTACTCTTAGTGCATTTATGACATATGAGAGAAAGATTTTTCTTTAATCATCTTCATCTATCTCCATTGATGGAGGTTTAACAAACTGGAGGTATGTGATGGAGGGTTGTTCAACTTCCATCAATGGAGGTCTGCAAACCAACCACCATTGAGACATCCATTGATGATGGAGATCTGTTCGATCTCCATCTGATTTTTTTTTTCCAGATCTTCAAATGGAGATCTGTTTTTAAAAACGTTACACGATTAAATATCAACATTATTTCATGATGAAATATCAACATGTGCGAACAAACCACCATTGATGGATGTCCTGATTTGTTTTTTCCAGATCTTCAGATGGAGATCTGTTTACAGAAACTTTATACGATGAAATATCAACATTATTACATGATGAAATATCAACATCGTGTAATGTTGTTGATATTTCATCATGTAATCATACTAATATTTTATCGTGTAAAGTTTCTAGAAACATTTTTAAATGACTTTTGAGTGGAAAAACGATATAAAAGTTTTGCCAATAATATTCCGTTTGAATCGTTTCAGCTATGAAAACAATATTTCAAATATAGAAAATTGTAGAGAGAGAAACACAAATGAATGAGAGAAACAAAAAAAAAAGTAATTGAAGATGAGGTTATAGAAGTCAACCAAAAAGTTTAAAGTATATTTCCGTCAAACAACTCATAAATATGGATAAAAACAGTTAATTTATTGAGAATGGGTAAATGTGAACAATACCGTAATTTTTTGGATAAATAATAGAACTTTCTCTTATTTAGATAATGCATATATTGAGAAATTAATAATATAGAAATATGAATTCAATGTATTTTTCACCTTTGCTCGAACGGGTGCAAACAGTAGTAGATGGTAGTAGAGAAGTAACTGAGAAAATGTGTCTATTAGGCTCTTTGGCATAACCAGTCTTCAAATAACAAACAAGGCACGAGAAAAAAACAAAAGTCTGGAGGAGCAGCGGCAGCCTAGTAGGAGACATTGCCACGGTTATAATTGGATATATAGTTGTCGCTTGCTTCAACTTGGCAATTTCTGCCTATCTTGGTTATCGTTTATATAGGCAAAATTGAAGTGGGAGACCCTTATACTTTTTAATTTTTTTTTTCAAAAATAAAAATAAAAATAAACCTAGAACCAAAATCGTGTCCCACGGAGAACATTTTCCCTCCATTAATAGCTCCATTGAGGGACCCTTAATCATGACATGATTGGGCATGCCATCTGCTCGGACCACACCGTGGGATACACCTTTTTTAGGTGGTGTTTTAAGTCTATTACTTTTTTAATAAGTTGAGATTAAATATCAATTAAAATGATTTCTGGTCAAAACTATCCAAAGAATAACCTTCTCTACAATTTTATTTAGTTTAGTTTGAAAATTAAATGACATTTTTGTAGGTGACGTTTTAATTTTATCAATCTTTTAATAAGTTCAATTTAAATATCACATAAAATGATTTCTTTCTAAAAATATCTTAAAGAGTAACCTTCTTCACAATTTTGTTTTTTGTTTTTTGTTTTCAAAATCGTCCATCAATAGAGGTGAAAGACCTCCATTTGAGATTTTTGGAAGATGAAAAGTAAGGACGTTTTTAGTGAAAAACCTCCATCAATGAAGAAGATGAAAAAATAAAATAAAAAAAAATGAAAAACTTAAAAGTATAAAAATATATATTTAAATTATGGACATTTTTTGAAAATTCACTTATTCGGTGCCTTTAAAATTTAAGATATTAAAATTGTACTACTCGAGCAACATCAAATCAAAAGAATATCAAAACCCTCTTTTTTCCTACTCATATTCATATATATTTTGAAAACAATAAGATTAAATGACAAATGATGAGTAAGGAAGTTGCCGTTACAATAGAAATAATACGATGATGTGATGAAAGACATAAGAAATACAAATCAATTTTCACTTTGATTTAAGCTAATTTATTTGGATTGGCTAATAGTATTATGTTTTGGAAATTAACCTTAAAGTTTAAAGAGCACATTCCGGACAAAACGAAGATGTGAAATGACTTCACCACTTATAATTTGTCAACTTATAATCCGATTTCAATGATTAAATATTTTTATGTTGATAATTTAAAGTACACAACTTTTTTTAATTGATGAAAAAGGAGAGAATTTATAATGACAAGAAAATAGTTTCGAATCCATTTAATTTGAATATATTGGTATTTTCTCCATCATAATTATTTCAAGAAGGGTGTATCGATTTTACTTTGTTATTCAGTTAAGCAAATGATTCCTTATAGGAGCAGATGTCAACAATCATTTCATCCAATATGGATATTTTTATTTTCCAATAGATTTACATCTTTATTTGATGTAGTTTAGGGATATCAAAATTAGCTATTGGTGCGGAGATCTGTGGAAACCCACTCCATTAGGGGTGATTTTAACCGTGCCATTTAAGTTACGGTACGTTGTTGGTATTTTTTTCAATCCCCGATTTAATTTCGGTATAATTACGGGATTTCAAATCCTCGTACCGCCTCGTCCCTGTATTAACTCTAGTGGTTTAAAAGTTCAATTAAATTCAAGAATCGGTCATGAATTTACAGATATAAAGTTAATGGATCCAATTTGAAGGGAAGGAGGCCCGAACCAAAAAAACACAAAGGGCAGCTTTATTATTATTTTTATTTAGTTATTTATTTGACAGTATATAACTATCAACTCATCTAGATTCTAGACCATGTAAATTTTTTGAAGCTTTTGACCAGTGGGTGTGCAACCAAAGTTCCACGTTGTGGCTATAGACAAGGGCATGATCTTAGGTATATAATTACGGAAACAACCTCCATTGATATGAGGCCATTTGGAAAGTGTCCCAAGAGCATCGTAGTCGAACTAAACCATGAGGTGGTGGGTCCTAGGTTGCTTGCGATGGGGTCCATGATGTTAGCTCTCGAGGCAAGCAATGCTTCAGTGCTTCACGTAAGGTGTGTGCTTAGATGCGGTGGAGAGGAGTGACATCGATGGAGTGCTCATCCTAGCATTACCGGATGGATGATAGCTTGAGGGGACACCCGAACAGTGAAAATAATGATGGTCTTTTGTTCATCGGGAGAATTGTTTGGTGTGCAACCAAAGTCCCACTTTCGCTAGATATGTGGATGATCTTGGGTATGTAAGTATGAAAACAACCTCCACTGGCATGAGACCTTTTTGGAAAGTGTCCCAAGGCAAATCCATATGGGCTTAGACCCAAAGCGGACAATATCATACAAATATGGAGAATGTGGCCGGGTTCCGTACATATAACATTACCATAGATACGATTCGAACCACTGGCTTGATAGTCATTTGCTCAACCCCCAAACGCGTTTATTTCCAAAAAGTTTGAACTTACTTGAATTGTCTTCAGCTTCAGCTCCAATAATTTTTCCACCCAACCATAATCCAGAGGAGTCCCTTCTTCTTCAATCATCACTTCAAACGAGCCCATGCCTTCCTCCACTATAATCTTTCGAGGGCAAACGTGACCATGCTGAATCAACACCAAAAATCTGCCTCGATCGATCCTCCTTCCAGTCTTAGTCTCTTCTACTAGAAGCACCGGTTCTCCTAACAATCGTCCCACTTTATTGAAGAAAATTTCAGACCAACATCTCAAAGGGAAGCCAAAACAATTCACCCACACTAGTATACACTTAGGAACATTCGAATCTGACCATCTCCCCATTGAAGAGAAGCATTCATCCCATAAATAGTGATTTTTAATGAATCCCTCTTTATCATTCTTTGTTTCAAATTCCCATACAATATTTTTGTCCCCTAAATACATAGCAGAGAAGGGAAGGTCCTTGTTGTACAACCTCTTGTTAACACTTTGAACACTGGAAAAATCATTTAGAATCCCCACTGCTCATCTGTCAATCCACTCATCCTCATACTTCGAACCATCCCAAGACATCACCACAACCTTTTCATGTCCCTTACCACAATTTTGTCCCTCATTACTTTGTCCTGAACATTCCTTTTGATTCCTTCAGCTACCTCTGCATATGACCGATTCTCATGATGGCTTAACTGCGGCCGCATATCAACTCCTTCATCTTCCCAAGACAAACTGAAAAGTGCCCTCCTCTCTACTGCATTCCATGTCGGTGTTCGCCTTTGGCTCCATTCATACGTAACCACCTTTGTGATGATAGGCCATCTATAAATGTGCATTCCATTCGCCAACTTCACCACCTTAATAGCTTCGATCATTGTTCCAAACCGAATAAACGCAAATCTGCTCCAATGACCTTTGATTTTCGAAGAGAGTAATATTGATAAATTAAAGAGGTAATTACCCTGGTAGTCATCAACTTATATCACCGGTATCAAAATGGCCACCAGTTGGAGAATTAGTTTTAAAATGATCATTTTTAATAAACATTGTTTTCTTTGAAAAGCAAAATATACTGATAAAAAAAGTGAGTCATACAGCGCAAAAGAAAGAGCAGAGAGCTACCCACACCCAAAAAACAAAGCCTGCAACAAAAGGCAGGAAAAGAAACAAGGCAAAAGCAAGATGACAACCCAAATCTGTCAAAGAACATAACCCGGAAGCAATACAAAAAGATTACTCAAAATCACTCCAAGATATCATATCCCCTCATTCTCTGAACCCCTCTTGGTCAGCCCATCAGCGAAGGAGTTGGTGGCTCTCGGATTAAAAACAACACTAGCTTGACCAAGGATATCAAGGTAGTTCCGGATATCATAAATCTTTTACACATGTCTGACACTACCAATCCCCTTACTAATTAACTACGAAACATTGTTACACTAATGACCATTCCATCAAATTCTATCAAATTTCATTCAATGAGTGGTATTTTGTTAAATAATGAGATGACATTATTTTTTTTTTAAAAAAAAAAACCAAAGACAAAATTGATTTTTTAAAAAATATAAAATAAATTAATGTCATCTCCTTATTTACCAAAATGCCACTAATTAGATGGAAATTGATGGAATGACTATTAGTGTAACAATGTTCGTAAAAAATGACCATTTTGAAACCAATTCTCCATCTGATGGTCATTTTGATAGTGGTGACATAAGTCGATAGTCACCAGGATAATTATCCGTAAATTAAACTATATGAATGTTCTCATCACACCACAACAAGAATGGCTACAAATCTTGAACCAAACACTGATATTCGTCTAATTAGAATTGAACCTATATTCCAACCATCAAAATATATAAATGAGTCCAACATCATCTTGAAGCTGATCAAGGGCTTTGAGTTCAAGCAATTTTTGTGCCAAATATTTTGGTTGCTTTGCAGCAAGTTTAAGTTTTTTCAAATTAAAACTAAAACTTGCTGCAAAACAATGACGGGAAGAAGGAGAAACTACTTGAAATTAAGAATAAACTCGGTTCCTACGATTGGAAGCAAACTTACATTTCCAATGATAAAATGCTTCTCTTGTACATATACCCATCACACATGAATCTAACACCCTCGTAAGGGTCGAAACGGAGAAGAAGAGAAATAACTCCACCTGAAAACATTGATCATCAATGTCATACCAAGGAAAATGTCAATGTCAATGTCATACAAAGATTTATATAAAGATAAGTACAGATTACTTTAAACTAGAAGAAGATAGACAACATCTACTAGGAGAGCATTCAGATTTTTTTAAAATAAAAAAATAAAAATGCACAAAAATAAATTCAATCAGAAACAGTAATAAAAACATATAAGTATGGCTGTACACATTCAGAATCTATCAAATTGATTTTATTTTTTAAAAGCACCCTAATCATAGATGGCTTACTTTAAAATAAGGGTATTTTTGTAATTAAAATATTCATTAAATTAGGGGCGTAGCAATTAGGGATGACAATTTGAATTGCACCGACGGACACCCGTCCAAACCCGATCTTATAGGATCGGGTTTGGATGGTGAATTTACAACCTATATTAACCCATGAACCTGTATAAATAAAAACCCAGTAGATTCGGATGTGTGTGCAGACTAATTTGGAATTTTATCATTCTTTATCTGTTTAAAATCATTACTTTGAGTCTTTGATCAGCTCCTGCCTTTTGTTTTTGTTTTGATCCTTCCTCTGTCTGTCTCGTTTTTTCTGTGTTTGCTGTTTGTTTTGTTGCAGCCAGAGGCGCTGCTTTCTGTTTGGTTCTTGCTCCTTTTTAGTTTGTTTCCGTTCTCGGGTTTGGCTGTTGTTTGGTCTTTGTCTTCTTGGCTTGTTAATAAATTGCTGTTTAAAAAAGAAAAATCATTACTTTTGCTCCACGATTCTATATGATTACTTTATGTTGTTTGCGCCACAAATCATACAAATGAGTTTATGGTTCAGTTTGACATTGCTTCTTCAGCTGTTTTGGGGGTCAAAAGTGTTTATGTACCTCAGACAGGGTGTTTGTTAAAATCGTGGGGAAGTGCTTTTGATCACTTTTAGCTTCTCCCAACTGAGTTTTTGAGAAGCTACAAATACATGATTTTGGATTTTGGCTTCTCATTTTAGAAAACGCGCTACAGTGATATTAAATGAAATTTTACTAACTTTTCAACTTTATCCTTACCTTTAACGAAATTTAACAAAAAAAATTTGATTTATATTTTTGTACAAAAAAAAATGTTTCCATAATTAATTCAATAAAGTAAAATAAAAATAAAATAAAAAATAAAGTAGAATAAAATAAAGAAATAAAGAAATAAAGCAATATGACTAATTAATTAAATAAAGTAGAATAAAAAATAGGACTAATTAATTCAATAAAGTATCATAATTATATAACACTTAACACTAAATACAAATAAACAAGAAAAATATAAAGTATAGCAAATTAACACTATTTAGATGTCTTTATCCTTTTAGTAATTTTACACACTCACAACACTTTTTATATTAGTTTACCAAACACATTGAAATTGCTTTTAGTTCTCACAGTATTTTTGAAAATCAGTTTACCAAACACTCAACTGATTCTTCCCATAGCAATTCCAAAAGCAATTTCCTCCACAGTAATTTCAAAAGCACTTCTCCCCACATCACAGCAATACCAAACTGAACCTATATTGGTTTTAAAATCATTACTTGTCATGTTTGATAACATAAGCTTCGATAACTTACAATTTTGAATTCGGTCTTTGGTAAATGTGTTTCATTTGTTTTCAAAAAATAAAGAAAACAAAATTGGTCTCAAAAGTGTACTACATTTTTTATTTCGCTATTTAAAATGCACCTTTTTTTCGCGTCTTCTTTTCCTCGTCTTTTTTAAGCAATTTTTTATTTTAACTTTATATTTATATTTAATAAAATTATATTATTGTTAAATTATGAATTTAGGGTCCGTTTGACAGCTGGGATGTGATAGGGTTGGTTAATCTCTTCCCCATTGCAATGTGATAAGATAGTGAAGGCCAAGATATGGGATTCGTTTGTTTCCATTGTTGACTGCTACTCCCTCTCTTGACCAAGTCTTCTTTTTCTTGAACAGAGACCTCTCTCTTCTTGTTTTGGACACTAAAGTGAAGCAGCCACAGCACAGCTGGACAAGGCTTCTCCTGTCGCTCTCAACCCCACCACTACCAATCCTGATTGTGAGTTTTTTTTTTTTGTTTTTTTTGTTTATGGATTTGGCATCCTTTATTATTATTATTATTATTTATTGGGCCATCTATTCTTGGGTTTTGTTTTTAAATTCTTGTTTAGTTATGAATGATTATTGTGGGTTTTTGATCGTTTCATTGGGGGTTATTAGATCTATGGTTTTCGCGTAATCTAAGGTTTCTATGTAAATATGTAGTGATTTTTGCCTTCAAATGTAAAGTGGGTTTGTGAAATTTTGAGGTGTTTTTGTTTTTGCTCAAGATGATTTTGGTACTTGTAGTTGAGAGTGTGAAGTTTTGCAGGTGTTTGAAGAAAGGTTGAAGAGAAGATAAGAGGAGAGAATATGTTTGAAGCAAGCTGCAGAGGTGTCCGATTATTTTGATCCAGTCCCATGAGATACCCAACAATTTAGGGGTGGGCATTAAGATGCAATTCGAACTGATTCAAACCAAATCGAACCGAAAAAGGGGTATTCGATTCGATTCGTAAGGATAATTCGGTTTAAACCGGTTTAAAAATTGAAAATCGAATTTTTATTCGGTTCAAACCGGTTTGATTTTTTTAAAACCGGATTGAACCGAATAAACCGAGTATATAAGTAAAAAAAACCTAATATATTTAATGTATTTAAAGGTAATATGATTTTAATTGATTAATTTTTTTTTATATTTTTTTTTAAGCTAGGTTTGATTTGGGTCTTTTTGGTTATTCTAATATTCAAAATTTGGGTCTCGTGCGTTTTTGTGTTTCCGATATTTATTTTGGTGTTTTTGAGATTTATTTTGTATTTTCGAGATTTATTTTATATTTTTCGAGACTTTTCAAGTAGTTTCCAAACTTTTTGGTAGTTTTTGAAACTTTTTCGTAATTTTTGAGACTTTTTACGTAGTTTCTGAGACTTTTTACAATTTTCGAGTCGAAGATATATAATTACCTATATATCTTAATTTTAATTTTATTTAGATATATTGTTGAAGATATAAAGTTTTCAGCTTTTTTTTCACAAAAATAAAAATCAGGGTTTATCATAATTTTATTTTATTTTTGTTGACGGTGATTTTTGGATCGTGTAGGATTGATCATGCGTCTAACAGGTTTTTATAGATTGTTGAAGATGGTATGAGAAAGATAGAAAAAAGAGAAGAAAACATGCACACATGAGTTTACGTGACAAAACCCCAAGGCGGGAAAACATCCACGGTTGCTGGTGACGGCGAGAAGAAATCACTATGATAATACGATTACACGCTCAATCTTTCATTTTTGGCGTATCCCTCTCTTTCTTGTATATTTTCTATGTGTTCTCGTCTATGTCTCGTTGTTGTTGTATATGTCTCTCTATGTCATGTGTATATGTTTCGTTATATGGCTTCCTTTTTACAATGAGATTATGAGTCTATTTATATGTGCATAGAACCATAATCCTTGTTACAAATAAGGAAAGGTGATAGTGTTTAATTATGACTGGTTACTTATTGAAGTCGTCTTTATTTTCTTTCCTATTTCAGAGATCTTGTGTATTGAACTAGGGTCTTCGTAGGATTCTAGTTGAATAGTCTGTTTAGGACTAATTTCTTGATATGTATGCATTCTTCTAGAAGAGTAGAGTTATTGTTTGATTTAGACTCGTTTTCTGTTTGGTGTTTTTATCCTTCTGGAAGCTTTGAGTTCTTTCATGTATAGAATTCTAACACTAAAGAGGAAATAGGGATATTTCCTTATTGAAGTATGATTCTAGATTCCTTGTTTAAGTAAAACAGTTCTTCTTCGTATTTGAGTCGTATTTGCCTTTAATATCTCCCGCGCGTTATCCAAATGACCAATTGTCTTGTCTCGACCAAACTTCTTTTATCCCGATCGGATGGTCCCGACCAAGTTATCTCTACCCGATCGGCTATTCTCCCCGATCATGTTATTTGTACCCGATCGGTTAGCTTCTCAGACCATCTTGGGTAATCTCGACTTGGCCTTGCGATCATCTATTAATTGTCTTTGGTTGATCTTTCCTTACTCTTGTGACATGGCATATCTAATCATGCTGACTTGTCATGCTATCAAAAAATCCCTATAACAATACCCCATTAAATTCGCGAGATGAACTTTTGACGGCTCAACGAAGGGGATTTGAATAGTTTTTAATTTTTTAACGCTTCTGCACTTATCGCTTCCTACCCGATCAAATATTTTATTAAACTGATCGGTTTTTAAAAAAAAACTGATCAAGTATCTTATTAAACTGATCAATCTTGGACCCTTTTTTTTTTTGCTCCCTTGTAGCTGGACCAGTTGATATCATGGCTCTCTGCTCAAGATAATTCCCAACTGTCTTTTTTTTTTTGACTAGCCGGTTTCATGGTTCTTTGCTCAGGATAATTCCCGACTGTCTTAATTCGGTCGGTGTCATGACCTTTCGCTCAAGATAATTCCTGATTTTTTTTTCTTTTGGACTGATCAGTGTCCTGACTCTTTGCTCAAAATAATTCCTGACTATCTTTTAATTGGATCAGTCGGTATTTCGGCTCTTTATTTAGGATAATTCCCGATCGTCTTAATTCAGTCGGTGTCCCAACTTTTGGCTTAGGATAATTTTCGACCATCTTTATTGAAACACCATTCTTGGCTTCTTTTGTTAATTGATCTGAAAATTAACAACATCAAAATAAAGAACAATTAAAAAAACTAAGAATAAAAAACAAACTGAAAATATCATAAACAACTAAGCTATTTCCCTAAAGAGTATGTTTTTTTTAGTTGGACCATTCGGTGTCCTGACTTTTTTCTCAGGACAATTTATGACTGTCTTGGTTCGATCGGTGTCCTGTCCTTTCGCTCAGGATAATTCCCGACCACTTTTTTTTTTTTGAAGGCTAAGTTCCGTTATTCATGAGCTTGTATATGGTCTTCAAAAGATAATGTTGACCGTCCCTTGGCCACTGTCTCGACTCGGGCTTCGCTTCTTTTCCATTGGCTTATTGCCCCAGTTGGGGTCCTTCTGATGATCGTCTATCCTTTGCCATGTTGCTTCTTCACGAGTTCTTTTTTTTTTAGAACTCTGTTTACGGATTTGCTTACTTGTGTATATTCTGATGCCGATAAAATAGATAATTCACCCCGTAACACCTATTTTTTTTGGGCTTGCTATAATATCTCGGTGTTTCCTCTGTCTATGTTGTAGTTGTCAGGATGTTCTTGATTTTTTATGGATGTGACCCATTGTATTAACTTCACTTTGAAGGTTTGAGTATTGTTTTCACAATATTCTTCCTCTGGATTTGGTCAAGACCGCAACTCTTACTACGGGTCCTGTAGTTGATCAACATCGAAATTCCTTTAGCGATCTGTTCATAAGGGTTCCTCGAAGTTGAGTTCTAGCCCCTTCTTCTAGCACTAGTTGTTGACGGTGATTTTTGGATCGTGTAGGATTGATCACGCGGCTAACAGGTTTTTGTAGATTGTTGAAGATGTTATGAGAAAGATATAAAAAAGATAAGGAAATATGCACATATGAGTTTACGTGGTAAAACCCCAAGGTGGGAAAATAATCACGGTTGCCGGTGATGACGAGAAGAAATCACTATGATAATACGATTACACGCTCAATCTCTCCTTTTTGGTGTGTCTCTCTCTTTCTTGTATATTTTCTATGTGTTCTCGTGTATGTCTCGTTGTTGTTGTATATGTCTCTCTATGTCGTTGTGTGTATATGTTTCGTTATATGGCTCCCTTTTTACAATGAGATTATGGGTTTATTTATATGTGTATGGAACCCTAATCACTGTTATAAATAAGGAAATGTGATAGTGTTTAATTATGTTTGGTTACTTGTTGAAGTCGTCTTTGTCTTCTTTCCTGTTTCAGAGATCTTGTGTATTGAATTAGAGTCTTCATATGATTCTAGTTGAATAGTCTGTTTAGGACTTATTTCTCGATCGGTATGCAGTCTTCTAGAAGAGTAGAATTATTGTTTGATTTGGACTCGTTTTCTGTTTGGTGTTTTTATCCTTCTGGAAGCTTTGAGTTCTTTCCTGAATAGAATTCTCTGACACTGAAGAGGAAATAGGGATATTTCCTTATCGAAGTATGATTCTAGATTCCTTGTTTAATTAAAACAATCCCTCTTCGTATTTGAGTCGTAGTTGCCTTTGATATCTCTCGCGCGTTATCCAACTGACCAATTGTCTAGTCCCAACCAAACTTCTTTAATCCCGATCGGAGGGTCCCGACTATGTTGTCTCTACCCGATCGGCTAGTCTCCCCGATCAGGTTATTTATACTCGATCAGTTAGCTTCTCCGACCATCTTGGATAATCTCGACTTGCCCTTAAGATCATTTATTAATTGTCTTGGGTTGATCTTTCCTGACTCTTGTGACGTGGCATATCTAATCATGTTAACTTGTCATGCTATCAAAAAATCCCTATAACAATTTTTAATAAAAAAATATAGTAGAATATATATGTGTAATTAATGATTGAATAATAATTAAAATATTTTTATAATTAAAATTTATAATAAAATATAAATATGCTGATTAGTTTTAAGGGTGACAATATCGGTATGTTTTTTTCTCTTTACTCGTTACATGTGAAAACTAAATTGGAATTTTATTGGCCTTTATTGTTGAAAAATCATTACTTTTGCTCAGTGATTCGATATGAATACTCTCTGTTGTTTGCGCCACAAATCATTCAAATTAGTTATACACTTATACTTACTTTTCATGTTTGATAACATAAGCTTGGATGTCATACAATTTTGAATTTGCCTTTGGTAAATGTCTTTCATTTTGTTATTAAAAAATATAGAAAACATGAAAAACAAAATTGGTCTTAAAAATGAACTATGTTTTTCATTTCGATTTTTTAAAATGCACCCCTTTTTTTCTTCTTTTTCACGTCTTCTCTTCTCCTCGTCTTTTTCAAGTAATTTTTTATTTTTTAAATTTAGTATCATTATTTAAATTTATTAAATAAATAAATATTCATTAATGATATTTTTATTTACTAAAATTATATTATTTCTAAATTATGAATTTAGTGTTGAATAGTTGAATAATGATAGTAATATGAAAAAAAAAATGCAAATTTGATATTATATATATATTCGATATTTTCAGTTAATCTACATAATGTATTTTCATTTTTAAAATATAGCAGCATATGCTATTTAATGTATTTTTAGAATTTAAAACTGAAACAAAAAATATTATTATAACTTTTATTTTTAATTAGTTGGTACGGGACAATCCCTTGTGTACGTACTTTCAATGCCTACCAAATGATAAACCTGCTTCTAGCAACTATATATATATGTCATCGTTTCATCACCCATCAAAACTCTGATGCCAGCTAGCTGAATAATTTATAAATTTCAGTTATTCAAATTTGTTTAGTTTTTATCAACTAATTTAACACTACATGCATATGTAGTAGCACCAACCAGTCAAGTGTCAACCACATACTTCTGCATGAGTGCATGTGTTGAAAAGCAACAGTATATAGTGGCGCAATTGCTTGATCATGAAAAGATTTGACAAAACGATGAAGTGAGTACTCCAATATATATAATGGTCATCATCATCATTCATCAATGGATATGCAAATTACTAGTTCACAGTTCACACTCCACATTGCTACTCAATGAAAGAGACTGAGAGGGGACCCCGAAACATTAATTTAAGCAATACATGGTTTGATACATATCTATTGCGTTTCCACATGCAAACAAGTTCATAATTCGTCTCGCAAACTTGTTTAAATTGAATAATGCACTTGCAAAGTCGTTTAAATACGTTTAAATGGTATAACTCACCTCGTTTAAACATATTAATTTAAATTGAATAACGTGTGCAAATTTTGTTATCGAATCCGGATCAACAAAGAATGAAAAAATCTATCAATGGACATTCTTTTGTCATTGTGATTTGAACCAGCTTCAAAAACTAGAATAGTGTATCAACGTTTGTAACTTTCTCGGAAAGTTACAAAGAATCTCTGGGAAATTTTGAGAGAGGATTAAGAGAATTCTCTAGAGAACTTTATTGAAGAAATTCTTGCACTGAACAACCTACATACAATAATGTTTAAGAAAAATTGGATTTGATATGAGATGCTTGTGAATGACATTGTCCTGAAGGTTAGATTTTTGACCCCAAGAACAGTGTTATGGTGTAAATTTTAAAGTAACATTACTTTGTCTAAATTTGATGTTCAAAAAATATGGGATTAATTTAAATCATATAAATTTAATACAATTTAAATTAGTGGATTATAATTATGTCATATCATTTGAACATAAATTTTGGATATTAAATTTGTAAGAAGTAGTATTATTAAAAAATTTAATATGAATAGTATTACAATTAGGATAAGATTTAAATACACTTTTAAAAAGAAAATTACGAACTAGACCTAGGGGATAGCCCTCTCAAACCATGTCGTGGCTTCGCTCCTACATATAATTAAGTTAGGATGAATTGCTGAGAATTGTTGTAAGAATTAATTTTGGTGAAAAGCAGTAAGCACATAGCTAGAAATCCTGATATCTATCGTGTAACTTTCGAGGTTGATGGCTTCACATTTATATAACTTTTGTTAGATCAGCTGGGAGGTTGTAAAATTTAATAGAACTCTTTAAAGATTAAGTATTAAGATTATAAATCATTAACTTAATAACTTAGGTTTTAATAATACTTTAATTGTGGATCCGATAAAAATATCCTTAAACTAAAACACGTTCACAAAAATACGTCTCGCACTTTTTTGTGTTTTCAAAATATATTTTGGTATTTTTGATACTTATTTTTCACTTTTAAGACTTACTTTTTAATTTTTGGGACTTATTTTGTTATTTTCAAGACATATTAGATATATTTGTAATTTAAAATGAATTTTTTTAAAAAAAAATTGTCATCTTTTTTATCGAACGACCTATTTCGACCTTTATTGGAGGTCGAACTGACCTCTAATAGAGATCTTTCATGTTGATGGATGGAGGACATGTTTTTGAAAAGAAATAAAAAAGCTAAAAATGACACAAAAACAAAAACCTATATGTTTTAATTTGGAAAAAAAAAACAATTAATACTTTAATTTGTTTTGTTACTATTTTTTGTAAGAGGGATAGGGTGGGCTTTGGCAAACATTTGGGGAAAAGGGAAAATGTATTCCAAATAAGAGTAAAGGTAAGAATTTGGTGAAAAGTAGCACGTAACTTTTGAGTTTGTTGGGTGCACATTTTTATAAAATTTGTAGTGTCTGTCATTACTCATAAAATTATCTAATGATATGGTCATTGTGGTGGAGTCATAGATAAAAAAACAAAAATATTTGGGGGTTAAAATGAAAACTTTTGAAGTATCAAGGTAATTTCATAAACATTATTTATATATTTTTTTGAACTCTATTTAGGGGAGGTGGTTATGCACTCATTGACGGATCTAGAAATTTTAACGAGGTGAGACATTTGAACAAAATAACAATTAAATAAAAATAATAATGAAATTTTTTAAATCATAATAAAATGATATTTTTTATATAAAAGAAGTTGATAGTATAATGAGTTAAAAAAAATATAACACTTATTCGAGTTGATCTAAATAGTCGTACATTGAAAAGAACTAAAAACAAGAACACACTATTATAAAAATAAATAATAACAAGAAAAACAACATAAACAATAAAAAATTATAATATTTATTATTTAAAAAAATTAAAATATAATTTTATAATAAAAAAATTATTTCGTATTTATAATGAATTTACTTTAAATTTATATAAAAAATAACTGATTAATAAATATTATTATAAATGTCTTATTCTTTTAATTATTAATTCTAAATAAATTACAATAATAAAATAAAGAAAAATATATGTGATAAAATAGACTGAATCATAATAATAGATGAAATATTTAAATATAATAAAATAAAATTTAAGATTTTAGGGTTTATTAATTGAACATAATGGGAATTTACATAAACAACCATATAAAAATAAAAGTATTGGACGTTAAAGCCAAAAATTAAAGTCAAAATTTGAAATTGGTACAGCTTAACCTTTACCTTTAACTCATACAATGTTTTTTTTTTCTTTTATGTGCAAATGTGCGATGTCCAAAATGCCTCTTTATAACTTTATTTTATATCAATTAAAAATGTAGTAATGATTCCCTTTTGTTGTATGGTCGGTACATTTTGCAGCTTGTGGGTTTTTTATGTTCTTTGAGCTTTGGCTGGAGCTTGGTTTTCATCCGGCTCTTCTGTTCAGTTGGCTCCCTTTTGTTTAACATATTATCGCATTTTCAACAACAACAAAAGTTCGAATTGTGTTTTTCTGTCTCAAACCTTGAAATATTCAATCTTAAACCACATTTACCACGTGAAGCGTTTGAATTTAATATCGATGGTAAGATAACCCCATTAGGGAAATTTTATTTAATAACATGCAATACTTCAAACCATGGTAGATTACATGCATTTTTCATACGTACATAATAAAACCATATTACATGGTTTTTATCTCAGTTGCAAGCACCCACCCGGACGAAACCGAATCTGCCCTCCAGAAACATCGTACACCACCTCCACCTCCACCCCCAATTGCTGAATATTCCCCAAGATGAAATTAATGCCGTCGGACCCGTCGGTGGGAATAAACGCCAAGCACACTTTGCTCGGACTAGTCACCACCGTCATTATATTCTCCGGTTGCAATGGCAACTCAATCCCACCTTTGAAGAAAATCGAAACCAATGGTATGCTAACACTGTCCACACCGGTGAAAGAGGCTAAGATGGGATCCCGAACCAATCCCCAAATGCGTCTGTATAGTGCCACGCCGTCACCTTTCGAGTGATTGTTTGGGTTTCAACGAGACTTTCTCTCTCTACTTCACAACGCTATCACTGTAAAATGAATGAAAAAAATCTGATGTGGAACAACTATTGGGGTATTTTTGTCCGTTCACCATAATAAATGTTTTTTAAACTTAATTTATTAAAGTAGTGACAGTGTTGAAATACCACCTCCAAAAATTACCATTTATTTTTTAAACCCTCATATCATATTATATTATATTATATATATATATATATATTGTTGAAATTTTCAGTTAATCTACATAATGTATTTTTATTTTCAAATATAGAAGCATGTGCTACCGGATGTATTTTTAGAAATTAAAACAAAAAACACTATTATAATTCGTAACGGGAACAGTCCCTTGTGTACGTACTTTCTATGCCTACCAAATGATAAACCTGCTTCTAGCAACTATATATATGTCATCGTTTCATCACCCATCAAAACTCTGATGCTAGCTAGCTGAATAATTTATAATTTTCACTCATTCAAATTTGTTTAGTGTTTATCAACTGATTTAACACTACATGCATATGTAGTAGCACCAACCACATAATTGTGCATGAGTAGAAAAGCAACAGTATATAGTGGCGCAATTGCTTGATCATGAAAAGATTTGACAAAACGATGAAGTGAGTGCTCCAATATATAATGGTCATCATCATCATTCATCAATGGATATGCAAATTACTAGTTCACAGTTCACACTACACATTGCTACTCAATGAAAGAGACTAAGAGGGGACCCCGAACCATTAATTTAAGCAATACATGGTTAGATACATATCTATTACGTTTCCGCATGCAAACAAGCTCATAATTCGTCTCGCAAACTTGTTTAAATCGAATAATGCACTTCCAAAGTCGTTTAAATACGTTTAAATGGTATAACTCACCTCATTTAAACATACTAATTTAAATTGAATAACGCGTGCAAATTTTGTTATCGAATCCGGATCAACAAAGAGTGAAAAAATCTATCAATGGACATTCTTTTGTCATTGTGATTTGAACCAGCTTCAAAAACTAGAATAGTGTATCAACGTTTGTAACTTTCTCGATAAAGTTACAAAGAATCTCTGGGAAATTTTGAGAGAGGATTAAGAGAATTCTCTAGAGAACTTTATTGAAGAAATTCTTGCACTGAACAACCTACATACAATAATGTTTAAGAAAAATTGGATTTGATATGAGATGCTTGTGAATGACATTGTCCTGAAGATTAGATTTTTGACCCCAAGAACAGTGTTATGGTGCAAATTTTAAAGTAACCTTACTTTATCTAAATTTAGTGTTCAAAAAATATGGGATTAATTTAAATCATATAAATTTAATATAATTTAAATTAACAGATTATAATTATGCCACATCATTTAAATACAAGATCTGGATATCAAATTTGTAAAAAATACTATTATTAAAAATGTTAATATGAATAGTATTACAATTAGGATAAGATTTAAATAAACTTTTAAAAAGAAAATTACGAGCTAGACCTAGGGGGATAGCCCTCTCAAACCATATCGTGGCTTCGCCCCTACATCTAATTAAGTTAGGATGAATAGCTGAGAATTGTTGTAAGAATTAATTTTGGTGAAAAGCAGTAAGCATATAGCTAGCAATCGTGATATCTATCGTGTAACTTTCGAGGTTGATGGCTTCACATTTATATAACTTTTGTTAGAACTGGGAATGAATTATTGGGTTCAAAAATTTAATAGCATTCTTTAAAGATTAATTACTAGGATTATCATTAACTTAATAACTTAGATTTTAATAGTACTTTAATTGTGAATCCGATAAAAATATCCTTAAATTAAAACACACTCACAAAAATAAGTCTCGCACTTTTTTGTGTTTCCGAAATATATTTTGGTATTTCCGATATTTATTTTACATTTTCAAGACTTGTTTTTTAATTTTCAAGACTTATTTTATTATTTTACAAACTTATTAGGTATATTTGTAATTTAAAATGAAATTTTCTAAAAAAAAATTGCCATCTTCTTTATCGAGCGACCTCCAATTGTAGGCCGATTTCAACCTCCAATTCGAGGTTGATTTCGACCTCCGTTGGAGGTTGAACTGACCTCCAATAGAGGTCTTTCATCTCTATGGATGGAATGGAGGTTTTTGAAAAGAAATAAAAAAGCTAAAAACGACATAAAAACGACATAAAAACAAAAGCCTAATTTGGAAAAAAAAACAATTGATACTTTAATTTGTTTTGTTACTATTTTTTTTTAAGAGGGATAGGGTGGGCTTCGGCAAACTTTTGGAAAAGGGAAAAGGGTTCGAAAATTTAATGGCATCTTTTTGGGGGGCTTTTGTATAAATATCACCACATTAATAATTCTTTTTTAAAATACACCAATTAACGTGTGGTGACCAAGGGCCCGTCATGTAAGCGTTTTTCAGTTGCTGTTTTTCGAAAATAAAAATGAAAACAATATTTTTGGTTTCAGTTTTGAATTTTAAAATACGCGTCTGGTAGTATATACTGAAAACTATATTTTGAAAATGAAAACGGAAAAAACGCGTCTGGTAGATTAACCGAAAACTATCAAAAATTGAAATATCATTTTTGGGCATTTTGTTTAATATTATTACAACTATAAACAAATTGATTACATAATTAACCA
Organism: Dipteronia dyeriana; assembly: GCA_032871835.1. Classification (NCBI taxonomy): domain Eukaryota; kingdom Viridiplantae; phylum Streptophyta; class Magnoliopsida; order Sapindales; family Sapindaceae; genus Dipteronia; species Dipteronia dyeriana. The sequence continues at coordinate 14,371,493 of CM065298.1, read as the reverse complement.
ATATAATTTTTATATTGTAATTTTTAAATTAAATAAAAATAACACATCAAAACATAATTAAAAAAAACATATCAAAAAATGAATTAATCAAAACTAAACTCTTAAATTAAAACTTAATAATTATAATATATATATATATATTATATTAATATATATAAACATATTATAGTAATATATAAAATATATATTAAATACTATTACATATATTATAATTTATATTATAATATTATATATATTTTTTATTATATTAAATATTATTATATTTTTTATTATATTATATTTTTATATATAATAATACCTGATATATTACATTATATCCTATATAAATATAGAATATTTGATATATATATATATATATAATATTATTGTATATTATTGTATATAATAACATTATATATATATATATATCATAATATATATAGTATTAATATATATATATATATAAAATATTATATATTATTATATTTAATAATATATATAATCATAATATTATATGTATTATAGAATATTGATATACTAATTATGTAAATATTAAAATATATAATATTTGATGTATATTATAATGTTATATATATTATATATTATTATATGTTGTAATATATATATTATAAAAATATCCTTTATAAATATATAATATTTGATATATATATATATATATATATATATATATATATATTATAATATATTACTGTATATAATAAAATTATATATATATATATATATCATAATATATATAGTATTAATATATATATATATATATATATAGATATAGATATAGATATATCATAATAGTATATATATTATTACAAATTATGTAAATATTATAATATATAATATTTATAGTAATATAAATTATAATATTATATATATTGTCATATGTAAATTTTATCAGATGTACACGTCATCGACAAAGAGGATAAAAATGCCACGTGGAAATCCGAATACACATTCAGAAAATATCCCGCAAGATATCACCAAAGAAGAGGAACCCGAGTAAGTATAAAAACAAGTATTGAGCAAAACCTACTCGTGATCAGTTGACGCCATATTCTACTCGGGATCAGTTGACGCCATATTCTACTCGGGATCAGTTAACGTCGTGTTCTACTCGGGACAAACATGAAGAAACCCGAATAAAGAAGTTTAGCATATAACTCGTGTACGAACCAAGAATCATGTTAAAATACATAAAGATATCCGCGTCGAAGAAGAATTTCAAGAAGAATTCCAAGAAGAATAGAATACCAAACAGAAAAAAGGTTCCAAATCAGGCAACAATTTTATTTCTTCAAAAGGACTTTGCATTTGTAAGGAAATAAGTCCTAACTGAACTCTATCACTGGAGTCCCATTCAATCTCTATACAAATCTTCGAAATAGGAAAGAAGACAGGCTACCCCAAACAAGTAACCAATCATAATTAAATACAAAAAGTTTCATTACTTATACAAAAAGGATTAGGGTTATATGCACATATTAATAGACCCATAATCTCGTCATAAGAGGAGATAGAAGAATACAGAGAGAAAAAAGAGAGATCGAGAGTTGTAAATCTTTATTTCAATAGTGGATCAACTACCCGTGAACGTTTCTCCGGTTATCGGAGTTTTACCACGTAAAACTTATGTCAAATTACTTTCTCCTTCTCATTCTCTTTGAGATCACGGCTAAAATCCAATCTTGTTGACTTTTTCATACATCGATAAATCGACGTCATATTATATATTTTTATATATATATACAATATATTATATATTAATATTATATAATATTTTATGTTATAATATATAAAAACTATATTATAATATTATATATATATATGATTATATAATATATAATATATATTATAATATACATAAAATATATTATTTTATAATATATAATATTATAATATATATATATATAGTCGGAAATAAATTATTCTGGAATATATATATATAAGGGGTACTTTGGTAATTTGAAAATCTTGTCCCGTCTTGTCCTAGTTATATCAAACGTATAACAGTACAATTAATAGTTTATAAAAAATGATTTTTTTAGATAAAAAAAAATGAAAAACAAAATGAAAAAAAAAACAAGTATTTTGTGTTTTTCAAATCTTTCACTATTTAACACTGATTTTGTTTTTCATTTTTTTTTTTGGGAAAATAAAATGAAAAACGGTTAACAAACGCATTTTCGAAATCGTTTTTGAAAAATAAAAACGAAAACGGACTGAAAAATAGTTGTAGGACGGTGCCCAAAATAGACTTTGTTGTGTTGTGCAGAGAGAGAAAAAGTGAGAAAAAGTGAAATTGCTTGAAACCGTCCGGAGTTGAATCAATGGCGACAGAACCAAAACTTGGAGAGTTGCACAGAAGATTTGAATCGATGGAGGTTAGTTGACCTACATTTTCTATCGTCTTGGTTGTTCATTAAGTGAATGAAATGTTAGATTAGGTTTAATTTTTGGATCTAGGTTAGGGTTTTGGATTTGTTGAAAGTTGTTGAGGAAGGTGATATTCTGGGTTTCCAAGCATTTATTCGGTTTCCGAGATTTATTTTTGAAATTTGTTTGAGTTCATTCGAACTTTTACATAACCTCCGAGTTTTTACATGAAAGGTCCGAACTTTTATAAAAGCTCGGAGCTTATATATAAGCTACGAGCTTTTATATAGGCTTCGAGCTTTTATATGAAAGCTCGAGCTTTTATATGAAAGCTCGGAGTTGTTATTTAAAAGCTCGTAGCTTATATATAACAGCTCAGAGCTTTTATATATAAGGTCGAACTTTTATAAAAGCTCGAAGCTTTCATAAAAGCTACGAGGTTTTATATATAAGCTCCGTGCTTTTATATATATGTTCTGAGCTTTTATAAAGAAGCACCGAGCTTTTATTTGACTGATTGAGTTTTTGTATAAAATGTTCGAGCTTTGACGATTTAAGGTTCGAGTATTTTTTTTTTAAATCTACGAGTTTTTTAATAAATGACCTGAGGTTATACCCTTCGAGCTTGTTATTTCTGGGGATTTGACATTGTACATAATGATGTTGTTGTTAAATTTCAGATGACGAATCGGTTAAGGGCGCCGCTTAAAACTCCGGAGGAAGAGTGGTACGAGGGCAAAGTCACCCGCCACGACCATTTTGATGCCCTTGGCCATATAGATGACGCACTTAACCGGGTCCCTGGAGAATTGGTTGTAGAAGACCGCTGTCGGTTCATGGCGTCCTGTTTTGGGCATTTCTTGACCTTGCACCGACCGGTTAAGTTTTCGGGTGGTGTTATCCACCAGCTACTTCTGCGAGAGGTGCATCACAATGGGCCGTCAGATGAGATACGGTTTATGTTAGGCACTAATGAGGTGAGGTTCTCGAAGGTAGAATTCTGTCCAATCACTGAATTGCAGCTCGGAGTAGTATCGGACATGAGTCGCTATGTTAACGTGGACAATGACATACATCACCGGTACTTTGGTGGTAAGGATGAGATTTCGTCTGTGGAGTTGAGAAATGTTCTGAGGCTCGGTGAGTTTCAGCAGGCTTACGATTGTGTGAAGCTATGCTTCATCTATATGCTAAACTGGATACTTATGGGGACGAGAGATTAAAAATTCCAGTTTGGCAGATACGGTTGGTGGATGATCTCGATGCTGTTAACGCGTTCCCGTGGGGTGCACACGTATATAGTCATTCCATATATTCATTCAAGCATACGCTTGATGAGCGACGAGAGCGGTTCTAGAGACTCCAACAAGCAAAGGGGGCTAACAAACACATGCAAGAGACCTACAACATTTATAGACTATCTTACGCCCTTCTGGTAAGAGTTTTGAGAATCACAAAATTTACGTTTGTAATCGTCTATACAAAATTTTATCCCAATTTTTTTATTTTTAGATATTTGCTTTTGAGGTGATCTTCATGCTTGGGCTTCAGTTCGGGACTCAGATGGTTACCGATTTATCTCCCCGTATTCTGAAGTGGATGCTAAAGATATAACCGATGGGGGATAAGCTGTCGAAGATATTCACATCGCAGGTAAGTTTCTTATTTGTTAATGTTAAAAGTTATTATTACAATTTCTAAAGGTCTAACAACGGTTCCAAATGATGGCAGTAGTTTGAAGGTTTCCTCATATGTTTTATAGGTCAGTGACAAGGCATATTGCAGGGCTTGATGTGCGTTACTGTACAAGATTTGGATGCCATACATTGTTTCATGTCGGCAATTATGTTCTTCGGACGCATTAGTCGATCATCATGTTGTTGAAATCTATGTGCAACCACTTCTCCCATAATGATTGCACTAGCTTGTCGGTGACGGCGTGAATCTCCTCCAAAGGACATGTGTGCTCGTTCACAAAACTTCATACTTGGAAGTACATCCCTACATCTCTCCTAATCGCTCTTAATTTCCACGTACAATTGTCCATCAAACAAACCAAATGTAACGTTGTCTTATTCGACCTTTTCACCTTCCACTCGAAGTTTTGCCATATTGCAAAATGCCCAACTAGTCTTTTCAAATCTTTTTTTGTAGGAAAAAAATTACCCTTTATATATCATGCTTGTAAGTTCTTCTTCAACCGAGTTTCTGCTTCCACCCATACCAAACGAGTATGATTCTACTCCTAGAATAACCCACGTTGTGACATTATCAGAATCAAATGGTGTTAAATTAGACCGAACCTCGGAAGTTCCAACTATATCTGTCACACTGCAACTAAATCTTTGTACACATCTTGCACGTCTTTCCAATTCGACAACCTCTTCATCTTTCTCATTGTTAGCTACATTATCAACCGGATGCAAATTTTCCTCATCATCCATCTGTTATGTCGGCCCAACATTCGGTTCACTGTTCTGCTCATTGTTCATGTCATTGTAGAAGTCATTATAATGGTGGTTGAACTGCCCATCATTCATCTCAATTTGACATCCAAACATATCGTCGAATTGAGGTCCGACTAATTCACCATGGTCGGCTACTTCCGTTGGGACACCACACAGGTTTTCCCTACCGTCAATCCCACTTCTATATATGAATAAGTGGTTGCTTCCACCTAAAGATAGAAATTGTTGGGTGTTATCACGAGGAGGGATTTCTTCACCAATGACACCTCATGTTGCCCTCTCAATTAGACTGACACATACTTGAGGGATCTCTCTATCTTCCCCTAGCATAAACTAAATATCATCATCATTTCTTATAAACGTGCGACATGTAGTCCCATGAACCATTGATATAGACTGTAGATCTGCACTATATTTGTCCACATCATACTTCATAATGGTTTGTACGATCGACACCAATTCTTGGTGAGTCATACTCTTTGACACATATATTTATTGGTTATCAGAACCAAAAAACCTCTGACTTCCATCGTGTAACTACTCCCATCGACCATTGTAAGAGATGACTATTCTCACCCGATTCATTTTCCTGTCAAAATAATCATCACATTATTATCAATATCTAAATTCAAATTAAATAACAAAGAAAAAACCTCGAATTATAGAAAAAAAAACTTATGAAATTCATTTTAGAAACATCGGCCAAAACTAACATAACTTAAAGCTCAAGCCAATACAACAAAATCTCATAAAACCATAATAAAAGCGCGCACAATACAATAATTTCTCAGAAATGCTTAATAAAACCTCGGATCAATTCAACAATTTCTTGGAAAACCAAAATAAAAGCTCGAGCCAATACAGCAAAATCTCGGAAAACCATAACAAAAGCAAGACACAATATAACAATTTCTCTGAAATGTTTAATAAATGCTCAGATCAATTCAATAATTTCTCGGAAAACCAAAATAAAAGTTCGAGCCAATACAACAAAATCTTGAAAAACCATAATAAAAGCTCGACACAATACAACATTTTCTCGGAAATGCTTAATAAAAGCTCAACCCAATACAACAATTTCTCTGAAAACAAAAATAAAAGTTCGAGTCAATACAATAAAATCTCGAAAAAACATAATAAAAACTTAACACAATACAACAATTTCTCGGAAATGCTTAATAAAAGCTTGACCCAATACGACAATTTCTCAGAAAACAAAAATAAAAGCTCGAGCCAATACAAAAAAATCTCGAAAAACCATAATAAAAGATCGAGACAGTATAACAAATTCTCGGAAATGCTTAATAAAAGCATGACACAATACAACAAATTCTCGGACAAAGATAAAAACAACCTGGTGCACTTTCTGGAGACTATATATTCATGCTTTTGTTGAATACATCTTAAAACCCTAAAAAATGCATGAAAATAAATTAGGGAGATCACAAAGATCTGTTACCTGCAGATTCAAAAAATGTTTCTCACAAGCAATTTAGATCGATTTCCAAACTACTTTTTTGAAGAGAGAGTTAACTTCTCTTTTTCAAACCAAAGATCAAAGCACAAATATAACTTTTAAGGGTAAATTGGATAGTTCACCATAATAGGTGTCTTTTAAACATAATAAACATAAGTTATTAAACTGGTGGCATCATCACAACATAAGAAAAAAAGGTGACAATCATCATCATTTCCACAAGGGAAAATGTATTACAAATTAGAGTAAAGGTAAGAATTTTAGGGAAAAATAGCAACGTAACTTTTGAGTTTGTTTGGTGATAAAGACGTCTTCTGTTATTACAAGCTTCGAGGATTAGAGTTTAGGGGGTTAAGGTCTTGCTTGGTGGCTGCTGCTTGGTTTTTGTTCTCTGTTTTGTTTCCTATCCTTTGTTGTTGGTTTTGTTTCCTAGGTGGTGCCTTGCTTTCCTTGCATTCTGGGGCTACTCTGTTTGGTTTTGTGTTCTGACTTCTGACAGGTTGCTTTTTGGCTGTCTTTACATATAATACATTCTAATTGTTTAAAAAAAAAACCTTTTGAGTTTGTTGGGTTCACATTTTTATAAAATTTGTAGTATCTTCCATTAATCATAAAATTATCTAATGATGTGGTCGTTGTGGTGGAGTTATAGATAAAAAACAAAAATATTTGGGGGTTAAAATGAAAATTTTAAAATATCAACGTAATTTCATAAACACTTTTTATAAATTTTTTTAAACCACATTTACCACGTGAAGCTTTAGAATTTAATAGCGATGGTAAGAAAAACCCCATTAAGGAAATTTTATTTAATAACATGCAATACTTCAAACCATGGTAGATTACATGCATTTTTCGTACGTACATAATAAAACCATATTACATGGTTTTTATCTCAGTTGCAAGCACCTGGACGAAACCCGATCTGCCCTCCAGAAACATCATACACCACCTCCATCCCCAATTGCTGAATATTCCCAAAGATGAAATTAATGCCGTCGGACCCGTCGGTGGGAATAAACGCCAAGAACACTTTGCTCGGACTAGTCACCACCGTCATGATATTCTCCGGTTGCAGCGGCAACTCAATCCCACCTTTGAAGAAAATCGAAACCGATGGTATGCTAACACTGTCCACACCGGTGAAATTGTAACAGGTATCGAGGTCAGGGGTTCTTGTCAGTTTATAGCTGGTCATCTGCCTACGAAATGCAGTTCTCAGAGCTGTGTAGGCGGAACTTGGGAGGAGCGTGAACGCTGTGCCCGAGTCAATGATGCCAACCCCTCCGGAAGAAGTGAAAACCGTGCTAGGGATGTTTAGCTTCTGTCCGGCGACACTCAGTCCGTTTATTTCGATATCATAAAACTGAGAATCTGATGCAGAAGTGGTTATTGGGGTGTATTTGATGTACTTGTTCTTGATTTCATCAGTTTTACCAAAAGTTAAGTATCCAGTGGTGCTTATAGATGTTGGTAGACAGTAGCTGAAGTAATTTTGGAACAAACGGGTAGTTTGTGACACGAACGAGAGGGGGCTTCGGTCCAGCCCCATTACACCGGATTCAGTATCAAGTATATCGGTGTTGTTCTGCCCACATCCGAACAAGATACTGTTCACTGCTATGGTTGATCTGCCGCTAGCTGATCTAATGGTTAATCTTTCGATCGACAAGTAGCCGCTGCTGCTTGTTGCGTCACCATATTCAGCTCTGTAAGTGCATTTATTATTTTCGCAACCTTGCTCCAGACCTGTAATATAGCATGTATAGTTAGGATTTTTTTGTTGAACTGTTGTTTTGGTCGCTTACAATATGGGTGCGTTTGCCGATCAAAATGAAAATTTAAAGGAATAAACTTTTATTGAAAAGGGAATCAGGAGGGGAATCAAATTCCATTTCCAGCACGAACTTAATTTCTAATATTTGTGTAAGTCCACATAATACTTTAATCATAAATCAAGAATTAATGAAGTTTCCATTCCGTTATTAGGATTCCTAATTAGTAAACATATTATATATATAATTACCTGCATTGGAGAGGGAATCGAACAAGGAGGAGCTGCATGAAATAGCACGGTATTTTAAGGACCGGGAAGAGTCGTAAATGGGATCCACTTGTTTATAACAGTTGCCGGTGCAGGGCTCGCATTGTGTCCAGAAGATGGCACTACCAGTGTCCATGACCACATAAACTTCCTGCTTCGGCGAACCTATACCCACCTTGATAAGATAATCGGATTGGCCGTTGAATACACTGCCAGCTTCAGTAGGAGTAGAAATGGCCTTTGATTGCTCGAACCATCTCTGGCCAAGTTCTTGGAGCTCCTGGAATGAAGATAAGCAATCCGGGCTCGGTCTCTGCCCAGAATTTGGGACAAAGAGAGCGTGTTTTCGTTAGATTGTTTCTGCACATTGCAAGGTCCATGCTTGTTCACCAATTCTAGAGATGCTTTGTTGGAAACTGAAACATATAAGTGCATGTATACAGCGTTTAGTAAGACGTCATTGATTATATTCGGGCCAAAACCATAAATAGCCTAAGAGAGTATTCAAAAATGTTATTTCTCAATAATTTCACTATTTTTATCCAAGAGAAGTGATTTTTGAACAAAAATACCCCTTAGTGCATTTATGACATGTGAAAGAAAGATTTTTCTTTAATCATCTGCATCTATCTCCATTGATAGAGGTTTAACAAACTGGAGGTATGTGATGGAGGGTTGTTCGACATTTACCGATGGAGGTTAGTTCGACCTCCATCAATGGAGCTCTACGAACCAACCACAATTGATGGAGGTTTGTTCGAACTCCATCTATTTTTTTTTTCCAGATTTTCAAATGGAGATCTGTTTACAGAAACTTTATACGATGAAATATCAATATTATTACACGATGAAATATCAACATCGTGTAATGTTGTTAATATTTCATCATGTAATCATGCTAATATTTTATCGTGTAAAGTTTCTAGAAATATTTTTAAATGACTTTTAAGTGGAAAAACGATATCAAATTTTTACCCATAATATTCCGTTTGAATCGTTTCAGTTATGAAAACAATATTTCGAATATAGAAAATTGTAGAGAGAGAAACAAGAAAAAAAAGTATTGAAGATGAGGTTATGGAAGTCAACAAAAAAGTTTTAAAGGGTATTTCCGTCAAATCACTTGTAAATATGGATAAAAACAATTAATTTATTGAGAAAGGGTAAATGTGAACGATGCCATATTTTTTTTTAATAAATAACATAATTTTCTCTTATTTAGATCATGCATATATTGAGAAATTAATAATATATAAATATGAATTCAATGTATTTTTCACCTTTGCTCGAACGGGTGCAAACGGTAGTAGACGACTAGACGGTAGTAGAGAAGTAACTAAGAAAATGTGTTTATTAGGCTCTTTGGCATAACCAGTCTTCAAATAACAAACAAGGCACGAGAAAAAAACAAAAGTCTGGAGGAGCAGCGGCAGCCTAGTAGGAGACATTGCCACGGTTATAATTGGATATCAACTTGCAATTTCTGCTTATCTTGGTTATCGTTTATATAGGCAAACTTGAAGTGGGAGACCCTTATACTTTTTTTTTTCCAAAAATAAAAATAAAAATTGACCTAAATAAAAATAAAAATAAAAATTGACTTAGAACCAAAATCGTGTCCCACGGAGAACATTTTTCCTCCATTAATAGCTCCATTGAGGGACCTTTAATCAACACATGATTGGGCATGCCATCTGCTCGGACCACACCGTGTGTTCGAAAATTAAATGATATCTTTTTGAGGTGGCCTTTTAAGTATATTTCTCTTTAATAAGTTAGAGTTTAAATATCATTTAAAATGATTTCCTTCTAAAAATATTTTAAAGAGTAACCTTCTTGACAATTTTGTTTTGTTATTTATTTATTTTTCTTAAAATCCTCCATCAATAGAGGACCTCCATCAATGGAGGTGATAGACCCTCCACTTGAGATTTTTGGAAGATGAAAAAATAAGGGCATTTTTAGTGAAAGACCTCCTCCGATGAAAAAGATGAAAAAAAAAAATGAAAAACTTAAAAGTAAATAATTATATATATATAAAGTAAGGATGCTTTTTAAAAGTTCACTTATTTGGTGCCCTTAAAGCTTTTGTTATTAAAACTGTGCTACTCGAGCATCATCAGATAAAAGAGTGTCAAAACTCTCTTTTTCCCTGCACATATTCATATATATTTTGAAAAGAATAATATTACAAGACTTAAATGATCTGGAAATAAGTTGTCTTTATCATATAAATAATATGATGATGTGACGAGTGATATAAGAAAAACAAATCAATTGTCATATAATTTGGTTTGATTTTGAACTAATTTATTTGGATTGGCTAATAGTATTATGTTTTGGAAATTAACCTTAAAGTTTAAAGAGCAAATTCCGGACAAAGCGAAGATGTGAAATGACATCACAATTTGTCAACTTATAATCCGATTTCTATGATTAAATATTAGGAAAATTATACAAACTTCCCATGAGTTTAACCAATATCATACTCAGATTCAACTTTTGTCAAAATTACACATACTTCCTATGCTTTTCATTGAATAAATGTTTGACAAGCTTTAAAATTTAAAATGATCAAATTATCCTCGAATTAATTATATTATTATAATAAATATTATATTTGAGGATTTTATTATAATAAAATTAATTAACTAACCATTTTTTTTATTTAAACCGTTAAGGATTTTATTACAAATAGAACCTAATTAATTAACTAACCATTTTATTATTTTTTTTAAAAATTAAGAAAAAAAAAAACAAGTCGATAAAAATATTTAAAAACATAAAAAACAGCTAGTTAATTAGTTATGTTTTATTTGTAATAAAATCCCTAACCGTTTAAATAAAATAAATGGTTAATTAATTAATTTTATTATAATAAAATTCTCAATAAAATAATTAAATCAAGGATAATTTAATCATTTTAAATTTTAAGGCTAATTAAACAATTAGTCAATGAATATTAGGAGAAGTATGTGCAATTTTGGTAAAAGTTACATATGAGTGCAATATTGATTAAAATGATGGGAAGTTTGTGCAATTTACCCTTAAATATTTTTATGTTGATAATTTCAAGTACATAACTTTTTTTAATTCATGAAAAGGGGAGAATTTATAATGACAAGAAAATAGTTTCGAATCCATTTAATTTGAATATATTGGTATTTTCTCCATCATAATTATTTCAAGAATTGTGTATCTATTTTAGGGATAATTACCCTGGTGACCATCAACTCTTACTACTATTAGTGATGTAAAAATGGACCGGCCGGTCCGGCCGGCCCATGAAGTTCACGGGCCGTTCTTGGAACGGGCCGGGAAGGAAGAGGGCCAGGCCTCATGCCGGGCCGCTGGGAGGAGGCCCGGCAGGCCGCCCGCCTGGCACGCCAATCCTACGTGCCAGGAATGTCGGACCTGCCCGTCGGACCGGTCAGCCGGTCCGTTCGGCCAATTTTTTTATTTTTTTTTTTTAAAAAAAAAACCTCCAACGGCTGGAATTGATTTCTAGCCGTTGAAGGAAATTAAAATTACCAAAACCCCCCCTACAACCTTTTAAATTACATTTTGACCCACAAATCAAATTTTTCTATAAATACTTCCATCCATTTCATTTTCCATTAACTCTCTCTATCATTCTTTCAATATCTCATTCTCTCAAATCTCAATCTCTAATATATTCTCCAATTCTCTAAACTTTTTCATGCATTTTGGTTATTACTCTCTCTACAAAATTCTCTACGTTTTCCACCAACACACCAAATTTTAAAGGTACAATTTTGTTATTACTTTTGGTCTAACATATTCTCATAGTAAATTTATATGTTTATGTTTAGATTTGAGTTACCTAATGAAAACATTATCTATTTAGTTAGTTAGTTTATCAATTTTTGGGCTTTAATGTTAATATTATTTGTTTAGTTTATTAAGATTTTTAAGTTTAGTAGTAATTTTAATATTTGTTATTAATAAATTTAGAAAGTTAATTTGTATTACTGAAAATACTTTTTGTAATAAGTAAATGATGAATGTTAAGTGTAGTAATTACGTTTGATATTGTTTTTTTCGTAAATTAAAATTTTTCATTTGTAGATTATGATAGTAAATTTAAGAGTAGTGGTTCAAATCATCAATTTTATGTTAGTATATTATGTTAGTAAATTTATCAATTTTATTTGTAGTAGTGAACTAGTGAATTTAAAATTTTATGTTAGTAGATTATGATTTTTTTTTGTTTATTTAATTTGTTTTTTAAGTAAATAAATTATTGTAAGTGTCGTATTAGTTATAGTAATTATTGTTAGTAAATTAAGATTACTGTTAGTAAATATTGATTTTTAATTTGACTATTAACTACTATAGTGCTCATATTTTTATTCAGATAATGGATCCTAACCAGTAGCCTTATTTTCCGGACGGTTTGAATATGCTCAACGATGAATTTGATATTTCAGAACCGACCCATACTCAAGCGGGACCTTCTGGTTCCGGCGTTACACCAACATCACGTCCCAGAAAATTAACATCAGATGTGTGGCAATGTTTCAACATAGTCCAAATGACACTCCCAAACGGGGCGTCTGGCCTCAGAGCTAAATGTAAGTTTTGCCATAAGAATTATGCTACAAGTACGGGGGGAACCGGACATTTGAGACGGCATATGCATAAATGTATGCCTGCACATGGACAGGTAGATACTACAACCCAGACACAGCTTCAACGGCACCCAGACGGGTCCGTTACGACGTGGCAGTTCGACGCCATGCACGCTAGAGAGTGCTTGGCACTATACATTGCACAAACTGATTAACCGATCAATATTGGTGAGAGTCCATTTTATAAAGAATTAATCACATCTGCATATAACCCCCAATATGAACCTGTTTCTAGAACCACCACTAGAAATGATTTGATACGATTGTTTGAAACCGAAAGGGGTGACTTAGTTGCTGAAATACAGCATTTAAGTGTCTCTGTTGCATTACCTTCTGATATTTGGAATGCATGTTCCAAACAGGACTATTTATGTGTCACGGGACACTATTTAGATTCTGATTGGAGGATAACAAAAAGAATTTTTGGTTTTCGTCCTATGGATTTTGCACATACCGCAGAAAACATTTTTAATGTCATAATGGAAGTTTTAGAAACTTATGAAATCACGCATCGCATTCTTTCAATCACATTTGATAATGCATATGCAAATACTAGTTCTATTGCATTGTTTGTTGCAAGAAATATCCCGCAAGATGGAGGTTATTTCTTCCATCAACGGTGTGCATGCCATATTATAAATTTAGTTGTACAGGCTGGTTTAAAGCAGGTAAGCGACCAAATAGATCGCATCAGAGATGCCATTTCTTGGATTTGCAGTTCTAATCCTAGATTCAGTGAATTCAAGAGAAATTGTAAATTAAACGGTCTCAAACCCCGACGATTCCAAACTGATATGCCGGTAAGGTGGAACTCTACTTATTTAATGTTGCAAAATTGTTTGGAATATGATACAACCATTACATGTTTTTATAACATGAAATTGACCGAAACAGGACAACTTAGTCCAAAATTACTTTCCACAGACGATTGGTATGTGACAAAGATTTTTGTTCAGTTTTTAAAGATTTTTTACAATGCCACTGTAACTCTTTCCGGGGTATATTACCCCACATCTTCCCAGGCAATCCATCAGATAGTAGAAATGTCTGAACTATTAAATAGTTATAGAGAAGATGAACATCTAGACGCTGCAGTTGTTGTCATGGAGACAAAGTTGAAAAAATATTGGGCTAACATTCCCTTACTTTATGCCTTAAGTGCTATAATAGATCCCAGGGTTAAATTATCTGGTTTAGAAGTTTTGCTTGAGTTTATTGGTATTAATTTGTCAATAGATTATTCAGAACAAATTACTGACATTCGAACCAAGTTGTTCGAGATTTTTCATATTTATGAGACCAGGTTTGGCAACATTGACATCCCCCAATCAATACGACCGGAGACAGAGCCGAAGCAAACAAGTTGGAGCCTTCTGAAACGAAGAAAAAAAGACAAATCAACAAGTACTTCTTCAGGGCAAAGATCTGGCCCATCTTCTTGTACCGAACTTATTAGGTACCTTGAAGCACAGTTCGATGCTGTTGAAGACAAGGAAGAGTTTGATTTGTTGTTATCGTGGAAGACCTATACGTACAGGTATTCAGTTCTGTCACACTTAGCACGTGACGTACTGGTTATTCCAGTGTCAACGGTGTCTTCAGAACAAGCTTTTAGCACCAGTGGACGCATAATTGAACCAAGAAGAAGCTGTTTGTCTCCAGAGATGGTGGAGGTATTAACATGCCTTCGAGATTGGGAGCATGCTAAAAAAAGGTTACAAAATCTAACTGTAGATAAAGAACTTAATCTAAATTTCGACAATCTATATATTGATGACCCTTCAGGTAGTGGCCAGGGCCAGAACTAGGTTATACTTTTACATATGTATTTATTATTTACTTGTAAGTTGTAAAACGGTTGCACTCTTTTTCCCTTACCAAGTTTTTATCCCACTGGGTTTTTCTTGGTAAGGTTTTTAATGAGGCAATCATGTAGATATGTATTACTGAATTCCATAAGTGAAAAATAAATAAATAATTAAAAAAAATTCGTTCTCTTTATTCATTTCAAATCCTAATAATTGTTCGTTCTCTTCATTCATTTTAAATTCTAAACCCTTAACCATAAACTATAAATCCTAAACCCTAAACCCTATACCCTGAATCCAAAAAAACGTAATTTGAAAAAAAAATTGGATAAAAAAACTAACCCGCCAGACCAGACCCGTTAAGCCTGGCCCGGCCGGCTCGCCAGAGGGGCCCGGCGGGCCGACCTGGCACGGCAATTCGGTTCAAACCGGCCTGGCACGGCAAGGGGTATTCGATTTGATTCGTAAGGATAATTCGGTTTAAACCGGTTTAAAAATTGAAAATCGAATTTTTATTCGGTTCAAACTGGTTTGATTTTTTTAAAACCGGATTGAACCGAATAAACCGAGTATATAAGTAAAAAAAAAACCTAATATATTTAATGTATTTAAAGGTAATATGATTTTAATTGATTAATTTTTTTTTATTTTTTTTTAAGTTAGGTTTGATTTGAATCTTTTTGGCTATTCTAATGTTCAAAATTAGTATCCAACAATCCATTAATGTTAAAAAAAAATTAAAAAAAACCCATTAAACTAGCCGGCTCATTAGATCCAAAACCAAATTGAATCGAACCGAATCGAATCGATTAAAATATGTTCAATTCAATTTGGTGCTCACTTCTTATTAGGTTTAACCCAGTTCAATTTTGGATGAATCGAAATATTTTAGGTTCAATTGGATTTGACCTAAAATCGAATCGAATCGAATCATGTTCATCCCTACCCAACATAACATGACTATTTTTAGGAGAGAAAATAAAAAATAGTCATGGGAAACATTAGGCCCCGTCCTATAGCTATTTTTCAGTCCGTTTTCGTTTTTATTTTTCAAAAACGATTTTAAAAACGCGTTCGTTAACCGTTTTTCATTTTATTTATAAAAAAAAACGAGAAAAAAAATAAAAACAAAATCAGTGTTAAAATGAAAGATTTGAAAAACATAAAATACTTGTTTTTCGTTTTTCGTTTTTGTTTTTCACCTTTTTATATAAAAAAAAAAACAATTTGTTTTTCATTTTGTTTCATTTAGTTCTATTATGCGTTTCATATGGCTATGATAAAATACGGGACAAGATTTTTAAATGACCAAAGTGCCCATATATATATATATATATATATATATTCCAGAATAATTTATTTCCAACTAGAACTAAAAGCATTCATGCAATAACATATATATATATATATATATATATATATATATATATATATATATATATATATATATATATATATATATATACATTATAATTATTATATATATATATATATATATATTATAATATTATATTATAATTATATATTATAATATTTATATAAATAGTATATAATATTATACTTTTATATAGTATATATTTATATAATATATATAAATATATAATATCAAATATTATAATATATACAGTTATATTTTTATTATATAGTAATATATATATATATATATATATATATATATATATATATATTGTAATTATTTATTTATAATTTAAGAGTTTAGTTTTGATTAATTCATTTTTTGATATGTTTTTTTGAATTAATTTTTGATGTGTTGCTTTTGTTTAATTTTAAAATTACAATACAAAAATTATATTGGTTAATTATTTAATCAATTTTTGATAGTTTTCAATTAACCTACCAGACGCGTTTTTTCTGTTTTCATTTTCAAAATACAGCTTTCAGTATATGCTACCAGACGCGTTTTTGGAATTCGAAACTAAAACCAAAAATACTGTTTTCATTTTCATTTTTATTTTCGAAAAATAGCAACTGAAAAACGCTTACAGGACGGACCCTTAAACTTTTGTTTGTAACCACTTTTGAAATTTTATTTGTTAATAGCCACTTTTTTTAAAAAAAAATTAATGTATGTCCATAAATTACAAAAATACATATGGATTTGATTTTTTCTTTAAAACTTAAAGCAAACTTGAAATCATGATTAAAATCTGGAAACAAACTTGAAATCACGACTAGGAACTTGGAACTTGAAATCTTGTTTAAATTAAAATGTTGAAACTTGAAATCTTGACGAAATTGAATGTTGAAACTTGAAATGTTCTGAATTTTTAAGTTTTTTGTCTATCCTATGGTGTTTCTGTCTATCCTTTCGTTAATTTGGTGAATCTCATGTGTTTGATGATAAGTTGGTATGGGACCTTCTAGCGTTCTTCCTTTAGATCATCTACACATGTCTTGGTTCTTATGTCTTACTATATCAAACACCGAAATATTCAAATCTTAAACCATATTTACCACACCGTTGTCCAATGTATTCGGTGAGAAGCATTCACTTAGCCTGATAATATTCATATTTGAGTCGTTACCATATATGGGTTGAAATATAAAACGACACTTTTTCAATGTGTAATTTTAAGAGTATTGTTGTTTTAATAACTTAAATTTAAATAACACCTAAAGTGTAGATCTGATAAAAATACTCTTAAAACATATTCACACACAAAAAATCTCGTGCATTTTTGTGTTTGTTTTTTAGATTTATTTTGTATTTTCGAGATTTATTTTATAGTTTTTTAGACTTTTAAAATAGTTTTAAGATTTTTTGGTAGTTTCTGAAACTTTTTAATAATTTTCGAGACTTTTTATGTAGTTTTTGAGACTTTTTGTAGTTTCCGAGATGAAGATATATAGTTACTTATATATCATAATTTTATTTTTATTTAGACATATTGTTGAAGATATATAGTTTTCAGCTTTTAATTTAAAAAGGTAAAAATCTTATCATAATTTAATTAAATTTTGAATAAATAAATATAATTGAATATATGCGTGTAATTAATGATTGAACATAATATTTATTTTATTTTAAATAAAAGTAATTTATCTTTAATTATTTGTAAATTTCCATTAAAATATTTTTATAATTTAAATTTGTAATTAAATATAAATATTAGTTTTAATTATTAGTTTATCTTTAATTAGTTTTAAGGGCGACAATATTGATACTTTTTTTATCTCTTTACTCATTACATGTGAAAACTAAATTGGAATTTTATTGGTCTTTATTGTTGAAAAATCGTTACTTTTGCTCGGTGATTCGATATGAATACTCTCTGTTGTTTGGGCCACAAATCATTCAAATTAGTTATAAACTTATACTTACTTTTCATGTTCGATAACATAAGCTTCGATGTCATACAATTTTGAATTTGCCTTTGGTAAATGTCTTTCATTTTGTTTTTAAAAAATAAAGAAAAAAAAACAATATTGGTCATAAAAATGAACTATGTTTTTCATTTCGATTTTTTTAAAATGAACCATTTTTTTCTTCTTTTTCACGTCTTCTCTTCTCCTCGTCTTTTTCAAGTAATTTTTTATTTTTTAAATTTAGTAACATTATTTAAATTTATTAAATAAATAACTATATATTAATGATATTTTTATATACTAAAATTATATTATTTCTAAATTATGAATTTAGTGTTGAATGGTTGAATAATGATAATAATATGAAAAAAAAATAAAAATTTGATATATATATATATATATATTTATATTGTTGATATTTTCAGTTAAACTACATTATACATTTTTATTTTTAAAATATAGCCTCACACGATATTGGATGTATTTTTAGAATTTGAAATTAAAATCAAACACATAATTATAATTTTTATTTTTAATAAGTTGGTACGGGGACAATCCCTTGTGTATGTACTTTTTATGCCTACCAAACGATAAACCTGCTTCTAGCAACTATATATATGTCATCGTTTCCTCACCCATCAAAACTCTGATGCCAGCTAGCTGAATAATTTATAAATTTCGCTCATTCAAATTTTTTTAGTTTTTATCAACTGATTTAACACTACATGCATATGTAGTAGCACCAACCAGGCAACCAGTCAAGTGTCAACCACATACTTCTGCATGTGTTGAAAAGCAACAGTATATAGTGGCGCTATTGCTTGATCATGAAAAGATTTGACAAAACGATGAATTGAGTACTCCAATAAATATAGTTGTCATCATCATCATTCATCAATGGATATGCAAATTACTAGTTCACAGTTCACACTTCACATTGATACTCACTGAAAGAGACTGAGAGGGGACCCCAAACCATTTAAGCAATATATGGTTAGATACATATCTATTGCGTTTCCACTTGCAAACAAGCTCATAATTCGTCTCGTAAACTTGTTTAAATCGAATAATACACTTCCAAAGTCATTTAAATGTATTTAAATGATATAACGTGCCTCGTTTAAACATATTAATTTAAATTGAATAACGTGTGCAAATTTTGTTATTGATTCCGGATCAACAAAGAATGAAAATATCTATCAATGGACATTCTTTTGTCATTGTGATTTGAACAATCGAACCTGCTTCAAAAACTAGAATAGTGGATCAACGTTTGTAACTTTCTAGAGAAAGTTAAATAGAATCTCTGGGAAATTTTCAGAGAGGATTAAGAGAATTCTCTAGAAAACTTTATTGAAGAAATTCTTACACTGAACAACCTACATACATTAATGTTTAAGAAAAATCGGATTTGATATGAGATGCTTGTGAATGACATTGTCCTCAAGGTAGATTTTTCACCCCAAGAACAGTGTTATGGTGCAAATTTTAAAATAAGGCTATTTTATCTAAGTTTGTGATGCAGAACAAATGGCTGAGTCCTATATGGTTTGGTGGGACCATTCTAAATCCAAGATTGAATGATCTTAATTGAAGGGCATCGGCGAGATCTTCAGAATTCAACACCTTTGGTGTTGTGGTACGTCCTTTTTCGGCTAAATTCCATCATTTAGACCCCGAAATCGTAATTTTTTCTTTTTAGGGAAATTTCCATTTTTATCATAAGTGGACTTTGATAAGCCAGAATCGCCTACCGTTGATTCCGGCTTGTTTATGTTCGTTAGTATATTTTATTTCCGTAACTTTTGTGATTTCGTATTTATGGCAGCTTTTGGTATGTAATCTCGTTTCTTGTCCAACAAGAATTCGGGTCAGGGCTCTTTCGCTTTAAATAGCATTGTAAGCCGAAAGGATCGATAGATTATTATTCAATAAAATTTCAAAAGTTTTAACTTTATTCTGGTGGATTCCAGTTTTTCAAAAGAATTTAGACGTCGGTCTAATTCTTGTTACGTTTTCACTGCGTCAGTTTGGTGTTCAAATAATATGAGCAACACTTTAATCCATTCATTTAAATCATACAAATTTAATACAATTTAAATTAACGGATTATAATTATACCACATCATTTAAACATAAGATTTGGATATCAAATTTGTAAAAAGTAGTATTATTAAATTTTTTAATTTGAATAGTATTACAATTAGGATAAGATTTAAATAAACTTTTAAAAAGAAAATTACGAGCTAGACCTAGGGGATAGCCCACTCAAACCATATCGTGGCTTCGCCCTTACATATAATTAAGTTAGGATAGCTGAGAATTGTTGTAAGAATTAATTTTGGTGAAAAGTAGTAAGCAAATAACTAGCAATCCTGATATATCTATCGTGTAACTTTCGAGGTTGATGGCTTCACATTTATATAACTTTTGTTAGATATGGGAATGAATTATTGGGGTTCCAAAGTTTAATAGCAGCACTCTTTAAAGATCGAGTATTAAGACTATCTCTAACTTAATAACTTAGATTTAAATAGCACATTAATTGTGAATCTGAAAAAAATATCCTTAAATTAAAACATACTCATAAATATAAGTCTCGCACTTTTTTATGTTTCCGAAACATATTTTGGTATTTTCGATACTTATTTTTCACTTTCAAGGCTTATTTTTTTAATTTTCGTAACTTATTAGATATATTTAACAATTTAAAATGATTTTTTTAAAAAAATAAAATTGTCATCTTCTTCATTGAACGACCTCCGATTGAAAGCCGATTTCGACCTCCAATTAGAAGTTGATTTCGACCTCCATTGGAGGTCGAACTGACCTCCAATAGAGGTCTTTCATCTCAATGGATAATGGAGGTTTTTAAAAAGAAATAAAAAAGCTAAAAATGACACAAACGTAATAAAATAAAGTGATGAGTATTTTAGTCAATTGATGTCATTTAAACTTAACTCAAACTAACGATACTCTCAAAATTCAACATAAAAAGAGTACTATTTTCCATCATTTCTGCATTGTTGTAAATTTACCGATCTATTCAAATTCATCTGTTAGCTTTTTGGGTTTAAAAATGAAAACGTAAACCCATTCGTAATTTCAATGGGTAATGAAACCGATCCTTTTAACATGTTATCTTTTACTGATATTATTATTATTGTTGTTGTTGTTGTTGTAGTAGTTAGTAATTAATAATTTGAATTGATTATAGAAGGAAAAATATAAGAATGTATTATTTTGTTCAAGATCATATTTACATGTATTATTATAAAACACAATTTTATTTAATTTATATGTGCAACACGCATTGCTTCATCAAAAGGTCAAATCCAACACCGGACCACTAGTACTTAATTTGAGCTTAAATTGAATGAATATTTATTATTTGAAACAAATACTTTTATTGCTATAAAACCATCTTTAACTTGGTCAAAAAAAATAGTATGGAATTCTCAACCGTATATTCATATCGTTTTCTTTTTACATAAGTATTATGCCAATAAGGGGTCGATAAATTATTGGCACCATTTGGGGGGAATGTATATTTAAAAGACACCATTTAGTATGATCAGACAAAAATACCCTGAACTGTTAAAAAAGATATAAAGTTGTCATTTTGTTAGTGTGAAAAAAGCAAGAGTGAGAAAGAGACCGACGCCAACAAATCGACGGAGAAGTGACCGGAACGTGAACGAGAATACACCAGATTTGTTGCGATTGACAGATGTAATTTCTGTTCGTTTTTGTTCTGGATTTTGTAGTTGATAACTTGTCATTGCATGTTAGACTTGTGTTTTGTTGATTGAATTCGTAGATGAGGGTTGAAAACGAGATCTGATAATGGTTGTGGTTTAGGTTAGAGTTTGAAATTAGGTTGAATATGTGATGAAGAATATGAAATTCTGGGTATCGATGAATTGTAATTTTGAGAAATTTTTAAATCGAGATTTTTTTTAACGAAATCGAGGCTTTTTGGAACTAGATCGAGGATTTTTAAGTAAGAATGACGAAGATTTTTCAAAAGATCGAGAATATGTTTCAAACGATCGAGATTATTTTCAAAAGTTCGAGAATATTTTCAACAAACGATCGAAATTATTCTCAAAAGATCGATAATATTTTCAAATGATCGAGAATATTTTTCAAACGATCAAGAATATTTTTCAAACGATCGAGATTATTTTTCAAACGATCGATAATATTTTCAAAAGATAGAAAATATTTTTCAAACGATCGAGAATATTTTCAAAAGATAGAGAATATTTTTCAAACGATCGAGAATATTTTTCAGAAGATCGAGAATATTTTCCAAACGATCGAGATTATTTTTCAAACGATCGAGAATAATTTTCAGAAGATCGAGAATATTTTCTAATCGATCAAGATTATTTTTAAAAGATCGAGAATATTTTTCAAACGATCGAGATTATTTTTCAAACAATCTAGAATATTTTTCAGAAGATCGAGAATATTTTCCAAACGATCGAGAATATTTTTCAAACGATCGAGAATATTTTTCAAACGATCGAAAATATTATCAAATGATCGAGAATATATTTCATAATACCGAGTTTTTTCCAGTTTACTTATGTATTGTTTCTGTGACATTGCAGATAAGGAGCAGGTTGAAGGATTTCCTTAAAACTCCATAGGGAGATTGGTTCAAGGGAAAATTCCCTCGACCGTATAGACGATGCATTGAACCTGGTCTTAGAAGATTTTGCTGTTGAGGATCGGCGTCGGTTCATGACGTCCTGTTTCGGGCATTTCATGTCGATGCACCGGGAAATGAAGTTTTTTGGTGGTGTTATCCATCAGCTGCTGTTGTGGGAGTTGGACTATAACGGGCCAACCGATAAGATGCGGTTCCTGTTAGGAAACCATGTGGTGAGTTGTTAGAATGTGGAATTTTACCTAATCACCGGAATATGTTTTGAAGTTGTACCGGACACTGGTCTGTATGCTGCAGTGGAGAATGACATACATCAACGGTACTTTCCTAGAGCCGATGAGGTATCGTTAGAGGAGTTGAGGGTTGTTCTTACCCTCGAAGAGTTTCAGGAGGCGTACAATGCTATGAAGTTGTGCCTCATATACATGTTGAACTGGATATTGATGGGGGTGGACGAGAGATTCAAGATTCCAGATTCCAGTTTAGCAGTTTCGGTTGATGGAGGACCTCTCTGCCTTCAATGTTTTCCCATGGGGTGCCCACGTATATAGGCATTTTATTTTTTCATTCAAGCATGTGTTACCCCGGCGACGTGAGGTGAGAGGCCAACAGTCACAGGACGATGTTGTACATACCGTTGAGGGGTACAACATTTACGGTATGTCGCATGCCCTCTTGGTAAGAACTTTGAATTACAAAATGGACTTTATATTTTGTTGCCTAAATTTTATGGATTCTAACTGTACTTATCTCTGATGCAGATATTTTCTTTCGAGGTAATCCCCCAGCTAGGCGTCGATTTCAGCGCCCGAAGGGTTACAGAGCTTTCTCCTCGTATGTTGAAGTGAGAGTTGACAAAACAACCTAGAAGGAAGAAGTTGGCCAAGATTTTCAGTGCTAGGGTATGTATTTAATTTGTCAATCGTTATATTAATTACTATGTTTACAATGACATTCCTCTAACTAAGTTTTCAGATGTTTGTGAGGGAGGAAATCGTGCCCACAGGAGCTGTTGAGGGAGCACCGTACTTTGCAGACCTAAGCGAGAGGGGGAGCCTGTATATAGAGGTTGATAGGGTTCACCTTCTGTCTGTCCCTGATCAGACTACTGATGGTGGGAGCCATTGAGATGGTTCAGAGGCGGCGGAGGATGAGGGGGCGGAGGGTAGGGGAAGGAGGTATAGTGATACGGAGGCTACTGACCCATCGGGCCCGAGTTTCAGTGCCATGTACACTGACGGATCTGAGCCATCTCCTCGGCGAGTGAGGCATAGAAGGGTTCGGTTTACCAACCCCGGACCTGGTGCATCCAGAGGGGATTCTCGTGCAGGCATTGGACGTGATGTGGAGGTAAGTTGAGATGATAGTTTCGTTTTTATTAACGCAATCTGTAGAGTGTTGTAATACTAACAATGTTGACATGAATTCAGGCCCCATGGGAACATCTTTTCAACGAGTTACGTGAAGCCCTCCGAAAGAGTAAGGATGATCGACAGCTCCAGCACCGGGAGTTTCTAGATATGATCCAGAAGGGCGATGAGGATCGATAAGAGCAACATCGGAAGTTGCTCGCATTGATCAGGAGTCTTCACAGCATCAACACACATACGTATCAGGATGGTCCACCTGGTCCTGATCCTGACTTCACTCCCGGAGATAGGACATGTGGATATACCACATACCGAGGGGACAGACAGCACTGGTGGTCATCGGGGAGGATCCACATACCGAAGGGGCAGTTCCGGAGAGTGAGGCTCACCAACGTACTGGAGATACAAGGCTTGTTACACGTACAATAGCAGGCTCATTGGTCGAGCAACAACCGGCCCCTTCGATCGAGCAGCAGTCTCCCCCTCCACTTCCCCCATCGATCGATCGACAGCTGTCCCCTCCACCTTCTAGATCCATCCAGCCTTAAAGGGGACATACCTCTTCATCGCACAATACCCCAGCGGGGGGAGTTCGACTGGAGAGGAGCGTATTGAAGTACGGTTGGCAGTTGCTCAACCCGTACACAGATCCCTACCCACCGAAGAGGGCGAGAGTAATACTTCAGCCTTTGGACCACATTTTCGATCCCCACAGACTGGTAGACGGTGACCAGTTGAAGGCTTATCGAGTCTTCAAGAAAAACATAAACAGGGAAAGGTAAGTAATTTTTTTTTCTATTCAAGTCGCAGGTTTTCTTCTGTTCAATTAAATATTTGTGTTGCTAATGGGAAATTAATGCAGACGTGATGTGGACGTGCTGGAGCCAGTTGATGTTGCATGTTTCCATCGAATGCAGACCGACTTCATGGAGTTGGAGGACGAGGTACGACGAACCGAACATTTTCTATATAATGTTTGTTTTAGATATGATACACTCATAACACTTTATTACATGTAAACACTCTCAGCATATGGACGCGTACCTCTATATTCTTCAGAAGCATCAGTGAGCATTCCCGACTGCGTACAACCAGATGATCAATATATTGGATACACAATTTTTTGTAAGTATTGAACAAAAGTCATGATTTAGTATGCTTTTAAATTAGTTTGTAAAACATTACTAATTTTTGTCGATGAAATGTTTGTACAGTCATATCTGGAGGTCCCTTGTGCTGCTCGCGGGGAGATCACCACGGCGAGGTGGAATGTGCTGAGGTCCTGGTGGACCAATGAGGACCTTACGACGGTGCATGGTGGTGCCCCGATTGGAAACCGTATGTGGCACGAGGTTGACACGGTAAGTGTTACTTGTTTTGTAATTTTTTGTTACAAATGGATTTGTACATTCTAACACCTTCTTTTTACATTTACAGGTTCTGATACCGTGCAACATTGGGTGCCAACATTAGCTATTGGTGACTGTCGACCTCACCCATGGGACGCTGTTCATTGGTTTTTGCCTTCGATGTTGCATCAGGCCGGTTTTCATACTGCGCGATCACCTGACTGTGAGACGTTCCCTAAGAAGAATAAGCCTTTCTCAATCAGGGTGGTGTTCGCATCCAGTGTCCCCCAGTAAAAGAAATCGTAAGACATTTTGTTTTCATTTACTTTGAGATTGGGTTATTAAAAGATTATTGTTTTATTAACGCATGTTAATGTGTCCAACTGTAGGGGTAACTGTGGTCCCCACAAGTTGAGATTGATCGAGTACATTCTGACGGACAGAAAAGATTTTGATTGGTTGGAAGACGATATAGAGTTCATTCAGGAGAATATGGCAGTTGAGATTTTTTCAAACTCCCGGCCCGTTTAGTTTTATGTATAATTCTTCTGTAAATGTACCATTTTTTGTATAAAATTGTTTACATTGAAATAAAATTTTATTTTAATTTTTGTTTCATTTTCAACTATCATAAATCACAAGTGTAACACTAATTGGAAATCCTATTTAATTAAAATTGAAATTCAGTTATTGAACAAGTCATACGAGTATAAAATTTCACAATGTTATCATCATAATGCCTAAAATCATTCCACTGTGGAGTCTCTAGTAGGACACGTCTGTCTATTATGGCCAACTGTATGACAAATGCTACACTTGTGTCTGTATTCATCATAAACAACTCTGTTCGGACCTTCATTAATCAAAGCTGGGTTAGAACATCTCCTGGAATTATGTCATGGTTGTCCACATCTTCTACAGTTTTATGTAGTTATCCTCTCCGAAGACGATATATGTCGACCCGCCCTTGGACGGCCTGCTTGTCTCCTGGAGATTGGATTTAAAATCACCCTCTCAGCGATGTCAGATGACACAACCCAGGTGGAAGGATGTCCAACCGGTATAATAGGAACCGAGTACGAGTCAATAAGTGTCTGTCTCTTGTAGAAATCCATACATAGGGATGTGAAATCCATGTTTCGGTCTTTGTAAAAACAATGAAAACAATGAGATTCACGTTGCAGTAATATTAACCGTATACTAAAACGTATGATGTACCTTGCGGCAGCAAGCACGTGAGAACACGGAAGCTGGTTCATTTGGAATTTGTTGCATGTGCAGGTCTTTCGAGCTAAGTCAACGGTCCACTATTTTCCAGACCGTTTCACAGAGTATATGTTTCAGTCAACTGGATTTATGGTCATAAAATTACACTTCTCCACCCGTTTTAGGATCACAAGATGTGCTGCTTCGGTCAACTGATGACGCATGGACTGTGCAGCGCTATGACAATCGTGAAACCAACGTTATAGCATATTCCTAATGAACTCTCCCAGAGTCAACATAGGCAGTTGCCTTGCAAATTTTAGGCATGAGTTTATGCATTCTGCAGTATTTGTTTCCATCACCTTGTACCTCATGTTGAGGCAATGTACACGGGACCACTTGTGTAGACCGATATCAATTACACAATCATATGCATTCGGGTGCAAGTTTTGTAACTCTTCCGTGTGCCAGTTATATTCCAACTTGGTGTACGCTCGGGCTGCTTTGTCCATTATTGCGGCAACATCTTTTCTGTGATATCGCTTTTTAATATTTTCAGAAAAGTGCCAACAACATATGGTATGGGTGGCATAAGGAAACACTTTAGAAATCCCTGCTTCAATGCTTGCATGATGATCAGAAATGAATACCAAATCTTCTATATGACCAAGGGCACCTTTCAAGCAATCCAAAAACTACTCCTATGATAGGTTGTTCTCTGAGTCACCGTAGCCAAAAGCAATGGGATAAATCTGTCCATTCCTATCTTGTGCAGTTGCAACAAACATTGTACCCCCGAATCTTCCCTTTAAATGGGTACCATCAACGACAATAACTGGACGCAGACACCTTCGGAATCCTCTAAGGGAGGCACCCAACGACATGAAAAAGTATAGGAATTTACCATCTTTGTCACACTGTAAGTCAGTGATTATTTCGAGATTTTTTTCTTCCAACACGTAACCGAATGATGGCAGTAATTGAAAAGTTTCCTCATTAGTTCCATAGGTCAATGACAACGCATAATCGAGAGCTTGATATGCCTTACTGTACATGATTTGAATGCCATACATTGTTTTCATGTCGGCGATTATGTCCTTTGGACGCATTAGTCGACCATCCTGTTGTTGCAATCTAGGTGCAACCACATCTCCAATTATGACTGCACTAGCTTGTCGATGGCGGCGGTGAATCTCCTCTAACGGACAAGTGTGTTCGTTGACAAAACTTCTTACTTGGAAGTATGTTACTTCATCTCTCCTCACCGTTCTTAACTTCCATGTACAGTTGTCCATCAAACAAACCAGATGTAACGCTGTCTTATTCGACCTTTTCACCTTCCATTCGAAGTTGTGTCGCATTGCAAAATGCCTAACTAATCTCTTCAAATCCTTTTTACTATGAAAAAATTGCTCTTTATATATCATGCTTATAGGTTCATCTTCTACCAAGCTCCTGCTTCCACCCATACCAAAAGAGTACGATTCTGCTCCTGGAATTGCCCACGTTATGGCATTGTCAGAATCAGCTTCAGGTACATTAGGCCAGACCTCAAAGGTCCCAACTATATCTACTGCACTAGAACTACATCTGTGTACACGTCTTGCACGTCTTTCTGTTTGTACAGCTTCTTCATCTTCCTCATTGTTTGCTACATTATTTACCGGATGTAAATTTGCCTCATTAGCCACTTCATGAATTGGCCCAAAATTCGGCTCATTGTTCTGCTCATTATTCATGTCATTGTACATCTCATGGTATTGGTGGTTCTACTGCCCAGTATTCATTTCAATTTGACAACCAAAGAACTCATCCAATTGAGGTCCAACTATATAACCATGGTTGGCTACTTCCGGTGGGACACCACACATGTTTTGCTGCTCTTCGTTCCCACTTCTTTCAGTGAACAATTGGTTGCTTCTGCTTGACGATAGAAATTGTTGGGTGTTTCCACGGCCAGGGGTATCTTCAGCTATCACATTTGTTGTTGCCCTCTCAATTAGACTAACACATACTTGAGGGATCACCCTATCTTCCCCTAGTATAAACAAAACATCATCGTCGTTTCTTATAAATGTGCGACATGTTGTCCTGGGAACAATTGATATAGATTGTAGATCAACAATGTATTTGTTCACATCGTATTTCACAACTGTTTGCACGATCGACACCAGCTCTTCGTAAGTCATATTCTTTGACACATACATTCCTTGGTTATCGGAACCGAAAAACCTCTGACTTCCATAAGGTAATTGCTCTCATCGACCGTTGTAAGATATGACTATTCTCATCCGATCCATTGTCATGTGAAAATCATCATCACAAACCATTATTAACAAATTAAAAAATTAAATTAAGTTTACAATTATTAAGAATTAAAAATATTTATTAAGTGTAAGGGATCGAGAACATTATCAAAGGGGTCGAGTTTTTTGGAAACGGATCGAGAACTTATTGTAAGGGATCGAGCTTTTTCCAAAGGGATCGAGACCTTTTTCAAGGGATCGATAACTTTTTACGGGAATCGAGAATATTCTTCAAATTATCGAGCATTTTTTCCATATAATCGAGCTTTTTTCAAAATTTATAAAACCTCGGTCCAATAACAAATATGCTCGATTCTTCTTTAAATATTCTCGGCCACACATTAAAAATACTCGGATCTATTAAATGTTCATGCATGTTCTTACAACACAGAAATGCATGTAAAAAATCAGAAATGCATAAAAACAGAAAAGATAATACACGAAATCATAAATATTAGTTACCTTCTTGTGCAGATTCTGGAACGAGACAACGTTTTTGGAGAGAGATACAAGTTTTCAGACAACTTTGTTTGGGAGAAATATAGAGGAGTTCAGAACCTTGTTTTTTACAAATAAAACTTTAGGGCCAACTTTGGTAGTTCACCATAATAGGTGTCTTTTAAACTTAAGTTATTAAACCGATGATATCATCACAAAAGACAATAAAAATTGTGATATATCTCACAATTTCCACATGCGAATAAAGTGACAACATTTATCCAATTGAACTGTACCTAATCCATGGCTTTAAATTGTTGTAAACTCTTGATTTCATGAATTTCAATACTGAATAAAAAGAAGAAGAAACCTCCATAATTCAAGAGCTACCGTTGTATTTGCTTAGTATTTCATATAATAATTTGTACTGAATTTTCTATCACTATTCTAATTAACAAATTAAAAAATTAAATTAAGTTTACAATTATTAAGAATTAAAAATATTTATTAAGTGTAAGAGATCGAGAACATTATCAAAGGGGTCGAGTTTTTTGGAAACGGATCGAGAACTTATTGTAAGGGATCGAGCTTTTTCCAAAGGGATCGAGACCTTTTTCAAGGGATCGATAACTTTTTACGGGAATCGAGAATATTCTTCAAATTATCGAGCATTTTTTCCATATAATCGAGCTTTTTTCAAAATTTATAAAACCTCGGTCCAATAACAAATATGCTCGATTCTTCTTTAAATATTCTCGGCCACACATTAAAAATACTCGGATCTATTAAATGTTCATGCATGTTCTTACAACACAGAAATGCATGTAAAAAATCAGAAATGCATAAAAACAGAAAAGATAATACACGAAATCATAAATATTAGTTACCTTCTTGTGCAGATTCTGGAACGAGACAACGTTTTTGGAGAGATATACAAGTTTTCAGACAACTTTGTTTGGGAGAAATATAGAGGAGTTCAGAACCTTGTTTTTTACAAATAAAACTTTAGGGCCAACTTTGGTAGTTCACCATAATAGGTGTCTTTTAAACTTAAGTTATTAAACCGATGATATCATCACAAAAGACAATAAAAATTGTGATATATCTCACAATTTCCACATGCGAATAAAGTGACAACATTTATCCAATTGAACTGTACCTAATCCATGGCTTTAAATTGTTGTAAACTCTTGATTTCATGAATTTCAATATTGAATAAAAAGAAGAAGAAACCTCCATAATTCAAGAGCTACCGTTGTATTTGCTTAGTATTTCATATAATAATTTGTACTGAATTTTCTATCACTATTCTAATTAACCTTCAAATCCCAACAAAAAATTTGTGTATAAACACAGCCACACAGGATTGTAGAACCCATTGACAATTGTTAGTTGTTTCTGCATGAAAATTCACATACCATTCTGCTTCAAGCTTTTGGTTCACACAATCAACCAAATTTACATGTCACTTTCTCGATTGTAAAGGTGGGCCCATTAAGCCCGTTGAGTGGGTGTGTTGGTCTTGACTATCAAGGCCCGTGGGCCGGACCTAGACTTAAAAATGAAAAAAATTAATAATAGTATTACAAGAAAGGAGAGTGTTAAAAACATAAAAATTATTATAAAAAAACAAACACTACATCTATAGTATGAATGTAATTTCACCTTTTTTACCAGAGAATTCAAAGAAGATTATATATATATATAAACCACCATTTTGCACCTGAGAATTTGAAGAAGATAAAATAATTTGTATTATGATTTATACGATTATGAAAGTATGAAATTATGAATGTAATTTCATAAAATTTTAAAATGAAGTATCAATAATCCAAATAAAAACTCATCTCTACCAAAATCAACACCGACTTTCCAAACATCGATACGGACTTTCCATTCCATTGCACAAATCAACACTCATAGCATCAGACTCAACCCGCCGAGAAAGCATCCCATGTAGTCTCACAAACCCATTGCCCAACCTACAAAATATTTTGTTAATTTTCATCTCAAATACAATCTTTACCACTCTTCTCATCATGATTATCCATATTTTGATGCTGTAACTTGTAAGTATACAAATTAGAATTTTCATTTCAATAGTATAATCTTTTTTATTATAATTGACTATCATTCTATATTTTGTCATCCATGACTCAAAAAAAAACTCTCCACTCTAACAATAGGTAGGGTGGAAACCTTTGTAACCACTTCGGTATCTGTTGCACTTCTGTCTAACTATTGCAACTCATTTGACATATTCATCCAAGGTATGGTTAACTTGAAAACTAAATAAATGCATCCACGATTTGTTATTTTAATTATCTCCAATATCTCATAAAAAAATCATAAATTTGTATTCATTTTGTTGACATTGCAAATTCACCAAAATTTGCCTTTCTACTCAATTTTAGCTTCGTTGATTAATATACATATAATTTCATTCTTTTTATAAATTTTTTACTCATAAAATTGCGGTATTCCACTTTTAACACACATATATAAAGGGAAAACAGGAAAAAATTGCATGATTGTGAACAAAACATTGAAAAAGAATGATACATCAATTTTTCATGCAAGGTGCGTGTAACATATTCTACCTATTTAATCACATCAAATAAAACCACAATATCGGTGCATTTATTGAGAACTAGGTAGAGTTTGTTTCAGTTTTTTTTTTTTTAAAATAATAACAATTCTAAGAATGCATTTTAACTTGGTGGTTGAAGTCTTCAAATGGAAGTTTTATTAGAGCGATTTTGAGGCCCTAAGGGAAAAAAAATAGGACACAATTATATACATATAATAAAAACATTTTTAGAAGAACTAATCCTTTTAATCTTTCATGTAACTCAAATTTATAATTTTAAAAAATATAATTAAAGCTAATGTATATTTAAAGATAAAACAATTTATTACTAAAAATATAAAAAATAAACGATAGAACCTAAATTACTCCAACTAAATTGCTATTGAAATTTTTTGAATTTGATTTTTTTTTTAAATTAACCACTTGATTTATCAGGTAATTAGAAAAAAAATTGAAATTTGAAATTATTTATCTATTGGAATCTCTTATGCTCTTCTTAACGATAAACAGATAATATAAATAATATATTTAAAGAATATTCCAGATAATTGTGGTTTAACACGTGAGCCCTAAAACAAAAACAAAATAGAAACAAAGATTTGTAGTTACACTTGTATTGTTGTTGGTAAATGAGATTGATTATATATAGCCCTAAAACAAACAAAATAGCAAAAAAGAGTTGCAGTTACACTTGTATTGTTGCGGTAAATGAGAATGATTATATATATATAAATTTAAGCGGTAAAAAAAATAATTGAGAAGAAGTTTAAGGGTTTTTTAATAAAAAAATGTTTGAAAAGTGGATTATGGATACCCTCATACTCAAAAATGATTTCCAACATTTACCTATTTAATAAATAATTTATAATATTATTAATATTACCCTATTTTATAAGCTTAAAAAAATCATTTTTTTGGCAATTATAATAATAATAAAAAGAAATGAAAATAACCCTGAATTTCGATTAAATGTCAAATCAAACCCTCTAGTTTGAACAATTAATAAAAAAAAACCCCTACTATCAATTAATAATAGTTAGTTTGTGTGTGTGTATATATATATATATAATATTATAATTTAAATCAATTATTATAAAAATAAAAAATATAATAAAAATATATACTAATAATAATAAAATCAATTTTAAAAAAAAAATTAAAATTTTTATATAATTTTATTGCTTTGTTATAATATATATATATAAAATCATTAAAAAATTTATTTTATAACATATTTTTAGTATACTTTTTCATTATCATTTTTTGTTCAATTATAGAAAAAATCACTTAAATAATTATATTTCATTAGATTTAATTAAAGTCAACAAAGTCAACTGACTGTCAACAAATAGAAGGGTTTTTCTTGTTGATTGTTCAAACTAGAGGATTTGATTTGACATTTAATCAAAAGTCAGGGGGTTATTTACAATTCTCTCGAAAAAAGAGAGGTCCTTTCTATATATTTTGATTAGTATTTTTTTTAATAATATCATCAAAATTTATAATAAATGGGACCCCTAATTTTTTGTCTTTTTAAAGCTCTAAACTCATGCTTCAGTCGTTTTGTCCAATAGTCGGCACCGGTTGTACCACCAAGGTTCAAGCCTTAGTAGTAATAAATATTTATCTGGGGAGTAGCATTCCGAGTTATGCAAAATAACAATTATGAGAATCAAATATAAGGGTTCAAATCCTGTGTCCAAATGATGTGGCATGCAAAGATGGTAATGCACATTCCTTCCACGATGGTGGTGAGGGGTTCGAGTCCCGTCATACGTATTTTACAAATATGTGTGGTGATTTCTCTCGGTTTATAGGAGTAGTTATTTGAGCCCGCACATGCATTGTCTTATCTTGGTAGGTCTCAACAGCCCTCCAAAATAAAACAAATACGAGATGAGATTGATCCGGTGGTAAACCATCACACTTACATCACGAGGTTACAGGTTCGAATCCTTTCCCCTCCCCAAAAAAAAACTCCAAATTTATATAACAGTGTAATACTTAAAACAAAAAACAAAACAAAAACAATAACAAAACAAAAATCTACTGTTCAACCCTAATTTCAAATTTTACTATGATTGAAATAGACCATTGTTATAAACTTTTCACAAGATTAAAATTATTATATTATGGGGTTTGGCCATATTACTGGGATTCTATTTCAGTAACATTACTTGGATCTCAAATTGGAGCCAAGTTTTGTTTTGCTGCTATGTGGTAGGTAAACTTAGCTTTTTTTTTTTTTGAAAGGTAATATAATGAGAGAGAGAAAGCTCAAAAACAGAGCAAAAACAGGGGACCCGGGCAAATGGCACAAAGAAACGGCAACAGCCACAACAGAAAGAAGAAAGAAAAATGAG
Source organism: Dipteronia dyeriana (assembly GCA_032871835.1). NCBI lineage: Eukaryota > Viridiplantae > Streptophyta > Magnoliopsida > Sapindales > Sapindaceae > Dipteronia > Dipteronia dyeriana. The sequence goes on along the minus strand of CM065298.1, from coordinate 14,337,050 downwards.
CAGTAAAGCTAAAACAAATCAAACATCTCTCTAAGCCACAAATCACCGCATCTATTAGACCTCATTTTAGTCAAACTATCCGCAAACGAATTATAAATCCTGGAATCAAAAGCGACCTCTAGCCCATCTACAGAATTCAAACAGTTGCGGATGTCATATATGGTATTGACATGATAGAAACTCCCAAAATCGCTCAAGTTCACCCAAGAAACAACCACTTTGGAGTCGTTCACATTCAAGATATCCCTGTCACGAAGGTTCGGATTAGAAACGCACAACTCCGTCACCTTCATAATGGCACAAATCTCTGATGCATTAGAGTCAAGGATCCCCATGAAGTACGAAAAAAGATAGAGAACCTTCCCACTGAAGTCCCTTAAAACGCCACATATACCTGCTGGCCCTGGTTTGCCTCTGAAGGATCCATCAACATTGAATTTGAGACTATTCAAAGTAGGCGGAATCCAATCAACTATATTCTTCCATTTCACCTTCTTATGGTCGACACATAACTCATTGATATTACGTAACAAATCTTCCACTGAAACCTTTGAACCCCTCCCGAGATGTTTGAACCACCACACTAAACGTAATTTAACTAAATCTGCGGCATGCAATAGACTCGGCTTCTTTCTTTCAAAAACCAGAAGATTTTGGTTTTCCTATATGGTCCATGCAGTAGCCGTAAAAAAAGAGCATCAGGCTCTCTCTTGACTGCACTTTGGGCATAGCCCCAACCAACCTTTTGTAGACTTATAGCAACAACTGTTTACCCCCCATCAAGACATGCATCTCAACCATAAAGAATTCGACCACTGATATTGAAGGAAGAGGTGATCAACAGATTCCTTATCCTTCATGCAGAAAGAGCAGTCCAAGTCACTCAGTTGGTTCATCCCATGATGCTGCAAGATATCCTTGACAAGAAGTTTACCTTTCCACATCTGCCATAAGAAAACCTCAACTTTGTAAGGGCACAAACCTTTCCAAAAGAAGCCTGGAACAAACCCATTGGCATTGGCGGCCTTTTCTAAAGCCTTTCTAAAGAAGTCAACAGTGAACAAACCAGTGGAGTTAGCAGACCAAGCAATGCTATCAGAGATGTTCCTTCGAATTTGGAGGCAGGCCAAGAACGTGGCAAAAACTCTCGCTTGATTCTTTTCCCAATCAAAAAGGGGGTGTCTCATGTCAATGTTCCATAACCAATTAGAACCAGACCAGTTACCAAAATCCTGAATCACACCTGACTTCTTAATCGCAAGCGCGAAGCATCTCAGAAAGGCATCCTTCAATGACTTACCTTCCACATGGATATCAGACCACAAGTCTGCCCTATCTTCATTACCTACTATCTTCGTGAAACCATCTTTGATTAATTTCTCTGTCTGCGATCCAGTTTTCAGCAAACACTCAATAGATTTTACAAAAAATGAATCAGAAATATTGACATGCCATTTCTAGAATAGCGAACGTTCATGGACTTTGTATTTGGAACTTATGACCCGCCTCCACAACGCATTCTCATCCCTCCTGAATCTCCATATCCACTTTTCAAGCATCGTTTGATTCTTGTCCCTAATTTTCCCAATTCCGAGCCCATCGTTAGCCTTACTTTTGCAAACCTCATCCCAATTCACTGCATGAATCTTTCTTTTGAAAGCCCTTTCACCCCACAGAAAAATTCTTTGCATCTTCTCTATTCTTTTAGCCACTCCTACCGGTATTTTGAACACCAAAAAAAAAATAGATAGGGACGTTAGATAACACTATTTGATTAGAACTAATTCCCCCCCCCCCCCCCTCTATACAGTAATTTTCTCTTCCAAGTGGCTAATCTCTTCTCAATTTTGTCCAATAACGGATTCCAGAACTCTTTAAATTTGGTCTACCTCCTAGCGGAAAGCCTAGGTAGGAAATAGGGAGAGAAGCTTCCTTACATTTGAAGATAGAAGCCCATTGAGGTGATTCCCAAGCTCTTCCAATTCCCACTCTAATCGTACAAGACTTGAAGAAATTTATTTTAAGACCCGAAGCCATCTCAAAACACCGGAGAACACGTATTGTATTGAGAAGATAATCCTTCCTAGGCTTTAGAAATAAGATCGTATCATCCGCAAACTAGAGATGGGTGATATGAACCTTTTTACCACCAAAACTCTCCCCTTCCATGATAAAATTGAAAAGGAAAGGTGATAAGGGGTCACCTTGCCTTAGATCTCTTTCCATGCCAAACTGAGGAGTGGGCTTGCCATTAACGAGGATAGAAAACAGTGGGGTAGAAATGCACTCTTTCATCCAACCTCTCCATTTTTGCCCAAAACCCATACTAATCATCATAGAATCCAAGAATTCATGATCCACACTGTCGTTAGCCTTTTTGAAGTCTAGCTTAACTAGTAAACCCCCATCCACCTGATGCTTCCAAGTGTTGATGATTTCTTTAGCTATCACGAAGTTGTCAAAATTTTGGTGATTTCTTACGAAAGCCATTTGAGTTTCTCCGATAACTGAATCCATGATTTTTTAAGTCTATTTGCCAAAACTTTAGCTAAGATTTTGTAAAAGGAACCCACTAGACATATGGATTTGAAGTCCGTCATATTTTTTGGCTTGACAACCTTCAGAATCAAAGCTATGAAGATTCGATTAATCTCCTTCACAATTGACCCATCATTGTGGAACTCATTGATAAAATTCATGAAATCCTCTTTAATCACACTCTAGTGAGCTTTAATAAAATTCAAACTAAAACCATCCGGCCTCGGATCCTTGTTACCTTCGTAATTAGAAAGAGCTAACCAAACTTCCTTAGAGCAAAACCTATCTTCTAAAGCAAGCCTCTCTTCCTCAGACAAACTTTTCATGCAAATCCCTACCATACTTGGTCTCTGCCATGAGTCCTTTTGAAAGTGTCTCTTAAAAAACTTGAACACACCTTTACTTATGAGACTCGGATCCGCCACTTTACTTCCTTCTAAAGTAACCTCAACAATCCGGTTTGTACTTCGTCTACCATTGGCTATACTGTGAAATAACTAAGAGTTCCTATCGCCCTCTATCAACCAATTAATCCTCGATTTTCGTTTCCAAGTTTGCTCTTCCCTTTTTAGTCTTTTCCAGAGTTCCTCTAACAACTTTAGCCTATCTTGTCTTAACGCACCCGACCATCCTTTAACTACAGCCTTTGCATCAAGAACAGCCAACTTGTCTTCCACCTCTTTAGCCTGCAACGACCTTGTTTTGTTGGAGTTTAGCCATTTTTTCAAGGAAAATTTTGAAGCTTTAGCCTTGGAAAAGAGGACAAAACCTTTGGAACCTGTCGCCTGACAATTTGTCTAGTTTCTTTCATCATCTCTTTTTCTTCTAAGCTATTTAACAAGTAGTAACCGGTTGCAACCAGTAACTATCTTAAAAATTTATTAAAAAATATTTTTTTGTTAACACAATATTTTAAATATTATTTATGATGTATTATAAAAAATTAACAATTAAATATTGAATGTAACAATTTTGATGTAAAATATTAATCGTTATAGCATAAATGTTACAAATTAACATGGTGTTGCAACTTTGACAATATATTTACCTACAATTTTGCAATATATATATATAGCAAGTGTGATATAACAGGTAACAATTTCATTTTAACGTATACTTGAAACATACCCATTGTTAACATTGATCATAACCATAGAAATGTAAATGTTGCAAATTAACATTACGTTATAAATAAAACATTAAATTTACAGTTAATACATAGTTAACAATCATACCGATATAAAAGTTGAAAGTTAATGTGAAGTTGAAAGTTAATGTGAAGTTGAAAGTTAAGTTCATTTGAACATTCATAACATAAATTGTAACTAGTATGACGTAGACCATTTTTAAACGTATATATAGAGAGAAATTATCATCTCATTAGAGAGATAATGTAGAGAGGAGATGTGATCATCATAAAGATAGCCTCATAAGACAATCATGTCGATCCATTAACAAAGATCTTACCGGCTAAAGTATTTTTGGGTCACCTAGATGATCTAGGGTTACGAGACATGCCTCACATGCTTTAGTGCAAGTGAGAGATTGTTGCGGTTTATGCCCTAAAGATGCAATTTGTAAATGGATTTATGAAATAAATAAAAAGAAAAATTCAATTCATTCTTGTTATGTTATTTATTTTATAAACTTGTGCATATATTTGACATCCAAGATTGCCAGATGTAATCTCGAACTATGTATATGAGTGTCATATACGGATGGATATAGTAAGAGACGTGCAATCTAAATAGTCCATAGATAGCAAATAAAGTTGGGTACTTTATTTGTGGTTAATCTATAGTTGTGGTCCATTCCGTAATGTATGATGACTCTATCCTGAATCATTCATATGAGATATGAGATATAAGAATGGAGGTACCTTGTATGATGTGATCATATAAGACTGGGCCATGATCTATATGAATCTCTCACCAGGATCTATTTACCGATGATATTCATATATATAAACTAATGATGGCTATATGTGGATGATCTTAATCCTGAGTGTCTTATCGACTTCTTCAGGTTAAATCGTAGTCTTTGATATACCATGGGTGAGGTCAGATGCATTTCCTGATCAATATACTCCGTATGTTAGGATTGCGGTTTGACTTGTGCTGGGAAGGTTTGTACACAATAGTGGAATCCACTCCTTCTTGTGAGAAGTAGATGGTAGTTCCCTTAAGAGTTGATTCGGGGCTTAGACAATATGATCGTTCTCCTAATTCCTTGAGGAAATAGGATTTATTGTCCATTAGAGAATCAACGGAACTTAAATGATATATGTAATTAGAAGGGTATAACGGATATTATGACCCAACTCTAATTATGAACTACTGTGGAGGATCACACCATATGTAATAGCTATATCGATGGACACCGAGTTGTATCAGTCTGTGTAAAAGTGTCTACAGTTGAGAGAGTGCAGCTTCGGGTTTTTAGTGAAATAACACCGGAGTTAATAATCAAGGAATATTAATTAAAGAGTTTAATTAATGATTCCAAGGATTATTGGAGTTCAAAATACTGTGGGTCCATTAGGTCCCCTTGCTAGCCCGATCGATTTAGGTAACAAGGGTCACGGTAAATTAATTGGATTGTCCAATTAATTGTGTTACGAAAGTGACACGTGATTATTCGGGAATTAATTGAATAATGAGATTATTTAATTAATTAATGTTAATAGTTAAATTAATGAAATAATTAAATTATTTAATTATATTGATAATTATGAATTATTAATTAACTATTAATTGGAGGGTGTTAGTTGATATATGGATTTAGGTGAAGATAAAATAATAAGATTATTTTATTTTTACTAAATCATTTATCTAAGTATTTGAATTTAAGTTTAAATTTAAAATACTTATTATCACTTTTAATATATTAGATATATTTAAAAACGATAATTAAAAGATATATATCAATTATAACACAAGAGATTGCATTGGATGCAAATTGATATGTACATATATATATATATATATATATATATAAAGAACACACTAAAGAGAAAAAAAAAAGGAATATATTTTTTTGGTTTTTGCATGTGGTCGTGTACAGAGTGACACGAAAAAAATAAATATTATTATTATATTTTATTTTAAAAACTAGAATTGTTCTAATTTGTCTTCTCTCTCGAAGAAAGAGTTTCTTCAAGTGGTTTCTCTACATCATCCATTCAATTTTCTGAGACCGTGACGCGCCCACACGCAGTTACCAGTCGTGGGAGATAGCGAGGAAGATCGAGTGGTTCAAACAAGAGCATATCGTAAAGAGAAAGAACCTCCAAAACGTTGGTAAGATTGGTTCAGACATGAGCATATCGAAAAGTGAAGGAGCCTCCAAACGTTGGTAAGATTTTTTTCTTAGTTATATCGATTTCAATTTCCTGTGTTTACATATTGTATGTATTAGTTTTGAAAAATAATTACGATCTCAAATTCACTGGTTTCAGATACAGATTAGGATCTGTATAAAATTTTAAAACCTAGCTCCGCTGCGTAACCGATGAATGGGGTTCCAACACTTTAAAGTAAGGTAGATGGACATTGTGAAAAAAGTGATGCAGACAGAAGCCTTGAGAAAGACAATCACACGGGTATGAACAACCAGTGTTCTTTGTCCCTGTTGATTCAATCGAATACCAAGAAAAAATAAGGGAAAAAGGTTGAGAAAAACTCAATAATTTTTATTCATCAAAACTAAATTTCCAAAACCCATACAGATGGCTTAAATAGAAAAATAAATCGAATTCCACAAGGAATCGAGATCTCCTAGACTTCTAATATCGTTAAACGAAATCAAGAAACAAATCCCAACTAAAAAGGAAAAAAATCAATCCTAAACAAAAATTGAAAAATTATTAAATTGTCATGCAAGAAACTTCAAAGGCTCGTACGATAGTCTAAACGACCTTTTTTGAGCCTCTTATAGGCCTAATCATGGGAAACAAATCAAATAAATTGTATAGCTCGTCATGGGCTTTCAAAAAACATATTATAATAGCAATTTTGAGTTCGTATGCAAAAGTTGTGACCCCGTAAAGTTAGACTCGTTTCGGATGCTCCAACCAACCCAAATACGAGCTTGCAACCTGGTCTGCATCATCCTCTCAGGGTTGGAAAGAATTCAACCCCAAATTTAGATCTTCTTTGCCCTCAAATGATGGATCCCCATGATAAGGAATCAAATGCCTAACATTGAACACGACAGTCGTTCGGATATGGCTTGGGAGCTTTAGACGGTAAGCGTTGGAGCTGATTTTCTCAACAATTTCAACTAGCCAAATCTTCCTTGCTAAAAGCTTGTTATATTCACCTATAGAGAATCAATCCTTGGTTAGCACCGCCTAAACAAAGTCTCCCACATTAAAGTCAACTTGACACCGCTTGCGATCCGCACCCTGCTTATATTGAGCAACGGACTCCAGTAAATTCTGACGGGTTAGCTTGTGGATGTCTTGCAGTTGAGTGGCAAATTCTTCTGCCTTGCTAGCATTTTAGTGGGATTAAATATGTTATGATGAGTCTAAAATCATCAAAGTGTGGTGTCTTTGGGCAAAAGAATCTAGTGCACTAGATGCATTGAATAGGATCACAATGAAATACTTTATCCAGAACCGTCAATAGATAAAAGTTTTCACTTGAAGACAATCATAGAGTCTATCTTAATGCTGAGAAAATGATGGATTTATGGTTACAAGTGTTATCATTTGAGTTATCAATGAATACGATTATATAGCATAGTCTATCGTCGATAGTTTAGTGGTATTCATTTGTTAATCGATAGAGGACTTCATCAATATATATATGGATATTGTGGCTCCATTTATTAAATGAGAGTAGAATATCATCAAATGGATGTTTTGAGGTACTGGATATTAAATCTTAAAGTTAAGTTTTCAATAGTGTCTATTGAAATATGGCTTCTGGACAAGTCAAAATATCCAAGTTCAAAATATCCAAATTCAAAATGTGGTCATATGAGTAAATATGGTAACTTGGAGAGCTATAGGCAGTCTATGAGCTCTTGACGATTACTGGTATGCTTCACGAGGATAAATTATCTTCATTAAGATTGTTTAGGGTATGAATGAGCAATATTAACTTATTTTATCTTTATTTAAGAGTTCAATTTTAGTTCTTTAATGGAAGGAACTAATATTAATAGATCGGACCTCAGTGAATCATTTGTTGATTGTGATTAGGTTATGTCTATTGGAGCTTAAATTTAGATAGCCCGTCAAGATCCTTAATTCACACGAACTTCCATGGACCACTTGATATATTCTACCGGACCAATTTATGGGTCCATGTAAAATTGTATTGAGGCATGTAGACTTGTTTCTTTTAGTAAGAATGAGTCTAGTTCACATGTGAACTTTTTATTAAGGTTCAATGGATTTAATAAAATAGAAAAAATAATATATTGGCCCATGTGTGGACTTGGGAGGCAAGGCTATATATAATAGTTTATTATATTATTTTTTATTTTTTTTTATTAAATGGAAATTAATTAATTGTTTAATTAAAAGTTAAAATATTTTTCCTAGTTGGAGAAGGTCTCCAAGTGTCATATCATTGTTGGTAATATGATAAATATCAAATACTATATTTGATAAGTAGATAAATAAATGAAAATTAATTATCTAGTCAAACTAGGAAGTATTTGATTTCAATTAAAACTCTAAAGTGACAATTAGTCAAATTAGGAAGTTTTAATATAGTAACATTTTATATTCAATAATTGGTTATTGAATAATTATACTATTTGAGTTGGATTAAGAGTCTTGGTGTGGAAAAGAATTCTTCTTTGAAAAGAATTCTTCTTTGAAAAGAATTCTTCTTTGAAAAGAATTTTTGGTCACCAAGTAAATCCACCTAGAGATAGGATTCTTGCCTACCAAGTAAATCCTCATTAGGAGAGGATTTGAGAATCTTTTTATATCTCTATGTGGAAATCGACCAAGGTTAATTTTTAGAGATAGAAATTTTGGCCAAGCCTTAATCTTAGGGAGAGAAATTTCCGCCAAAAGAGAATTTTGAGAAAAGAAAATTCGTTTCTTACTCTAGATAAATTCGTCCAATACTAAAGATTGGTGTGTGAAAATTCTACAAAGAGAAAAAGGAAGAAAGAACGTTTTGTATTCGATAGTGCACTAGTAGACTTTACATCAAAAAGTTTTGTGTACAACATCGAATCAAGGTTAACACAAGTTTCAATCAAATTGATGATAATTCACAAATGACCTAACATTTTAGTTTTTTTCTCTTTGAGGATTATTATGAATAACAATAGAAAAATATTTTGTTTGTTTCCATCCTCAGGTATACAATTTAAAGAAATGGAGCTCACACTCCTAAGTGATTCACGTTCGTGATTGGATTGGAGAATCTTATAGATTCAATTCGACGCTAGTTCAATCGTCACGAGAAAAAGGTACGATACTTTTAATATACGTCAATTAATCTAGGGTTAAAGATTCTTTCTTTTTAAAGGGAATTTTAAAAAAAAATACCAAACTCTAATTTTACGCTTCCGCCACATTTTGATTGATTTTTCCCTACAATTGGTATCAGATCCTGGTTGTACTCTTGATTAATTAATGTATATATACATGAATCTATTTATTTTTATTATAAATATGCATGTTTAAAAAAAGATGACACTCTAGGTATTCATATATATATATATATATATATGTGTGTGTGTGTGTGTGTGTGTGTGTTTTATAATGTGATTTGTTATTGATCAATTTTGGTCCTAAAATTTCAATGTATTTTTTATTTTGAGAGTGTAATAAGAAGGGTGGTCTATCATCGCCATAATTTCCTTCTTGGTAGTTGCTAAGTTTTTTTTATTTTATTGTTGTAATAAATTAAAAAAAAACTTCTTGTAATATATTCAAAGTATCGAAGAACTAAATGTTTGAAGAATTGAAAGCAACCGGAACAATTTTGGTACCGTGTGCGCCATAGCAACAATCGTGCATGCGAATGAGCATGTAGCCACGATTGTTGGGGCATGGGCTACATATGGCAACCCTTTATGGAGCCAAGGAGTGTGAACGCCATGGGAGGTTGCCAAAGGGTCCAAACGGACGATGGTCGTGTGAAGACTTGTTCGTTAATAAAGGAGTTTTTGTATTCCAAGACATATGTAATTTACTTGATTTTCTAGGATGGACCAAAATTGTAGCAATTTATATTTTTGCAAATATTGCAATGTTTGTCATTGTTTGATAACATGTCATATAGAATTGGAGTGACACTCATATAACTCTTTTGGTATGAACATGCATTGAATGGTTTAGGTATCTAAGTGACATATAGATAACTTGGTAAATCATTATATGGAATTCGATCACACACCTTAAGCAATTGAGTGGGAGAAGGTGTTTCGGAACACCTACGGCCTCCAAGTTTAGTTGAGCTTTATGTTTCACGTAATAACCCTCCAAAGGGTATTCATGAATGGAATTTAGTAAGATATTTCCTTACAATGATAGACTAGACAATTAACCCAAACGATATCTACTCCCAAAATAGGGATATTCGTGAGGGAATATATTGAAGGTCGATAACTTCGTAACACACTCAATGTGATTTTATTAATATCCTCCAAAGAGTTCTTGTTAATAAAATTGCAAGGATAAAATTGAAAACATTGGTTGTTATATTAACTATTAGGTGGGACTAGTGGTGTAAAAATGGACTGGCCCGGCCCATTAGGGACGGCCTGGCCAGTCCATTTCTGGAAACAGGCCTGGCTAGGCCTGGCACTCGAAGGTGTCACGGGCCGGCCCTGCCCAGCCTGTTTCCAGAGAAGCAGGCCAGGCACGGCACACCGGCCTTCCTCAGGCGGGCCGTGCCTGCTTGCCGTGCCAGGCCTGCCCGCCGGGCCCCTCTGGCGGGCCGGACGGGCCTGGCCTAACTGGCCTGGTCCGGCGGGTTAGTTTTTTGGTCCAATTTTTTTTCCAAATTACGTTTTTTTGGATTTATGGTATAGGGTTTAGGATTTATATTTTATGGTTAAGGGTTTAGAATTTAAAATGAATGAAGAGAACGAACAATTACTAGGATTTGAAATGAATAAAGAGAACGAACAATTTTTTAATTATTTATTTATTTTTCACTTATGGAATTCAGTAATACATATCTACATGATTGCCTCATTAAAAACCTTACCAAGAAAAACCCAGTGGGATAAAAACTTGGTAAGGAAAAAAGAGTGCAACCGTTTTACAACTTACAAGTAAATAATAAATACATATGTAAAAGTATAACCTAGTTCTGGCCCTGGCCACTACCTGAAGGGTCATCAATATATAGATTGTCGAAATTTAGATTAAGTTATTTATCTACAGTTAGATTTTGTAACCTTTTTTTAGCATGCTCCCAATCTCGAAGGCATGTTAATACCTCCACCATCTCTGGAGACAAACAGCTTCTTCTTGGTTCAATTATGCGTCCACTGGTGCTAAAAGCTTGTTCTGAAGACACCGTTGACACTGGAATAACCAGTACGTCACGTGCTAAGTGTGACAGAACTGAATACCTGTACGTATAGGTCTTCCACGATAACAACAAATCAAACTCTTCCTTGTCTTCAACAGCATCGAACTGTGCTTCAAGGTACCTAATAAGTTCGGTACAAGAAGATGGGCCAGATCTTTGCCCTGAAGAAGTACTTGTTGATTTGTCTTTTTTTCTTCGTTTCAGAAGGCTCCAACTTGTTTGCTTCGGCTCTGTCTCCGGTCGTATTGATTGGGGGATGTCAATGTTGCCAAACCTGGTCTCATAAATATGAAAAATCTCGAACAACTTGGTTCGAATGTCAGTAATTTGTTCTAAATAATCTATTGACAAATTAATACCAATAAACTCAAGCAAAACTTCTAAACCAGATAATTTAACCATGGGATCTATTATAGCACTTAAGGCATAAAGTAGGGGAATGTTAGCCCAATATTTTTTCAACTTTGTCTCCATGACAACAACTGCAGCGCCTAGATGTTCATCTTCTCTATAACTGTTTAACAGTTCAGACATTTCCACTATCTGATGGATTGCCTGGGAAGATGTGGGATAATATACCCCGGAAAGAGTTACAGTGGCATTGTAAAAAATCTTTAAAATTGAACAAAAATCTTTGCCACATACCAATCGTCTGTGGAAAGTAATTTTGGACTAAGTTGTCCTGTTTCGGTCAATTTCATGTTATAAAAACATGTAATGGTTGTATCATATTCCAAACAATTTTGCAACATTAAATAAGTAGAGTTCCACCTTACCGGCATATCAGTTTGGAATCGTCGGGGTTTGAGACCGTTTAATTTACAATGTCTCTTGAATTCACTGAATCTAGGATTAGAACTGCAAATCCAAGAAATGGCATCTTTGATGCGATCTATTTGGTCGCTTACCTGCTTTAAACCAGCCTGTACAACTAAATTTATAATATGGCATGCACACCGTTGATGGAAGAAATAACCTCCATCTTGCGGGATATTTCTTGCAACAAACAATACAATAGAGCTAGTATTTGCATATGCATTATCAAATGTGATTGAAAGAATGCGATGCGTGATTTCATAAGTTTCTAAAACTTCCATTATGACATTAAAAATGTTTTCTGCGGTATGTGCAAAATCCATAGGACGAAAAACAAAAATTCTTTTTGTTATCCTCCAATCAGAATCTAAATAGTGTCCCGTGACACATAAATAGTCCTGTTTGGAACATGCATTCCAAATATCAGAATTTAATGCAACAGAGACACTTAAATGTTGTATTTCAGCAACTAAGTCATCCCTTTCGGTTTCAAACAATCGTATCAAATCATTTCTAGTGGTGGTTCTAGAAACAGGTTCATATTGGGGGTTATATGCAGATGTGATTAATTCTTTATAAAATGGACTCTCACCAATACTGATCGGTTGATCAGTTTGTGCAATGTATCGTGCCAAGCACTCTCTAGCGTGTATGGCGTCGAACTGCCACAACGTAACGGACCCGTCTGGGTGCCGTTGAAGCTGTGTCTGGGTTGTAGTATCTACATGTCCATGTGCAGACATACATTTGTGCATATGCCGTCTTAAATGTCCGGTTCCCCCCGTACTTGTAGCATAATTCTTATGGCAAAACTTACATTTAGCTCTGAGGCCAGACGCCCCGTTTGGGAGTGTCATTTGGACTATGTTGAAACATTGCCACACATCTGATGTTAATTTCTGGGACGTGATGTTGGTGTAACGCCGGAACCAGAAGGTCCCGCTTGAGTATGGGTCGGTTCTGAAATATCAAATTCATCGTTGAGCATATTCAAACCGTCGGGAAAATAAGGCTGCTGGTTAGGATCCATTATCTGAATAAAAATATGAGCACTATAGTAGTTAATAGTCAAATTAAAAATCAATATTTACTAACAGTAATCTTAATTTACTAACAATAATTACTATAACTAATACGACACTTACAATAATTTATTTACTTAAAAAATAAATTAAATAAACAAAAAAAATCATAATCTACTAACATAAAATTTTAAATTCACTAGTTCACTACTACAAATAAAATTGATAAATTTACTAACATAATATACTAACATAAAATTGATGATTTGAACCACTACTCTTAAATTTACTATCATAATCTACAAATGAAAAATTTTAATTTATGAAAATAAACAATATCAAACGTAATTACTACACTTAACATTCATCATATACTTATTACAAAAAGTAATTTCAGTAATACAAATTAACTTTCTAAATTTATTAATAACAAATATTAAAATTACTACTAAACTTAAAAATCTTAATAAACTAAACAAATAATATTAACATTAAAGCCCAAAAATTGATAAACTAACTAACTAAATAGATAATGTTTTCATTAAGTAACTCAAATCTAAACATAAACATATAAATTTACTATGAGAATATGTTAAACCAAAAGTATTAACAAAATTGTACCTTTAAAGTTTAAAGAATTGGATAATATATTAGAGATTGAGATTTGAGAGAATGAGAGAATGAGAGAATGATAGAGAGAGTTAATGGAAAATGAAATGGTTGGAAGTATTTATAGAAAAATTTGATTTGTGGGTCAAAATGTAATTTAAAAGATTGTTGACGTCAGCCAACGGCTGGAATTGATTTCCAGCCGTTGGAGGTTTTTTGAAAAAAAAAAAAAAAAAATTAGGCCGAACAGATCGGCTGATCGGTCCGTCGGGCCGGTCCGACAAGCCTGGCAAGCAGGATTGGCGTGCCAGGCGGGCCGGCCTGCCGGGCCTCCTCCTAGCGGCCCGGCACGCGCCTGGCACTCTTCCTTCACGGGCCGTTCCCAGAACGGCCCGTGAACTTCCTGGGCCGGCCGGCCCATTTTTACACCACTAGGTGGGACCTAGTCCAACTAGTAAATGGTGTGAACTCCCAAAAGATGCGTGACATTTATAAGTGTTTGATCACCGTTGAATTTTACGATTGTATTATTTTATTTAATTCAAGATAAATATTAGAAAGTGCTTTATTATGATTGTTTACTTATATAATTTTTGTTATTATTCAGAAATCATGACCCCATCCCTAATCAATATCCTAAAAGATAATACTTTAATTGGTGATAATTATGTCACTTGGAAAAGGAAAATTAGGCTTTTATTGTAATCCGAAAAGCATAAGTTCATTCTGTGCACTACCAAACCACATACTCATACTAATGAATCTACTCAGGAGCAAAGAGATAAGTATCAGCAGTGGAAGTCTTCAGATGAGATGGCTAAATGTTACATTATAGCCACTATCTCCGACGTGTTTCAACAGTAACATGAAGGAATGGGTACTGTTGCCGATATAATGATGTCTCTAGAAGAGATATCTGTTATGAAGTCTAGGACGACTAAGAGAGAGACAGAAACTACTTTCATGAATCTTAGGATGAAACCTGGACAGACTGTGAAAGATCACACGATGAAAGTCATAGCACATCTCAACATTGTTGAACTTGAAAATAATATGTACAAGGTTATACTAAACAGCTTAGAGGGGGGGTGAATAAGTTGTCTCTCACTTTTAACAAATCTTTCGAGACTAGTGACAAAAACTTGATAAACATACAAATTAACATTCAACATGATTGTTATGAGAAAACAATATATTCATGTATGCTCAAATCTCCACTCTTAGTCTACTAAACATACAACAAGAATCAATGTATCTTATGAACAAATATATTCAATGTAGACAAAATTCCATAAGTTGTACTTAGAGTATTACAATGTGGTACTTTACAACTTGAATGGAATATCACAAGATACAAAGTTATCTAACATACACAAACAATATTGTGTAAGGAAGTCAACTTACATATAAAGTTCTATCCACATTATTTAAGTAACAATTATCAATATAAGAGAGATAGGGATGGAGAAAAGTTGACACAAGATATAACGTGGTAAACCTCCGAAGAGGAAACATCCACGGGTTAGCAACCACCGGCAAACAAAATCCACTAGTAGATAAGAAAAGTACAATCTTTCAAGTGACCCCTTCACCTAGAAACTACCCTCTTATCCTACTCATGAAGATGTCGCCCTCTTGCTCAACAATCTGAGGCCTCACACCTCTTGCTCAACAATCTGAGGCCTCACACCTCTTGTCAAGACTTCCTCGCTCACCCTTCCAGATCCTCATGACCCTAGGCAAGACTTCTTGCTCAACTATCTGAGTCCTCCCGACTCTAGTCGAGACTTCCTCGCTCACCCTTTCGCATCCTCACGACCCTAGGCAAGACTTCTTTGCTTGACAATTCGAGGTCTCCCACCTCTTGCCAAGACTTCCATGCTCAACAGCATAGGTCTCACACCTATTGTCAAGACTTCCTTCTCACAAGGCATCTAAGTGATCATGAATGCAAAACGCAAACAAGCACGCAACATAGAATAAGATGATCAACAAATTCTATGGAAACTAGAATTAATACTAAAACATACAAAATGAAGATTGGTCACGAAATCACTCTCTCACATTACAATGAGTTAATTCCTTAAGACTAATCTTCAACAAGTCTTGAACTTCTTCTTGATCTTCTCTTGTAGCCACCTAAAATCAACTTAAAGCACAAAGCATATCCAAGAGAAAGACACATATGGCAATATACAATTATGGCAAGAATGAAACATTTAAATCCAAAATGAATCATGTATCTCCCCCTTAATACATGCTATCTCAAAGATATTCTTATGTCCAAAATGAATCATGTATCTCCCCCTTAATACATGTTATCTCAAAGATATTCTTAACCAAATGAAATCACAATATTACATGCCATAAGAAGTTCAATACTTGACAAATAATCAAAGAAGATATGCTAAAACAATATCATATTTCTCCCCCCTTTTGACATAAAATTATGCCAAAGAAACAAAAAATGATATCTTGAGATCAAATAATGAAACAATTGATGATCTCACATAATGTTCGGAGATGGATGCCTTACTTGAAGAAATTATTTATTTCAAGCATCTAGCTCCCATATCTTCTCCCTTGATTCTAGTTTGCTTTTCCATGTTAACCTAGCAAAGGTTATTCAAATCTATATACCACAACAAACTCATCAAGGTATAGTGAATTACAAATGCATAAATTTTACTCTTAAGCAAATAGGTCATTTCTACCAAGTTCAACAATTGCATTAACAATCATATTAACCCCAAATATGAAGAAATTGGTATCAATGGCAATCATATCAACCTCAAACAAGAAAAGATTTGATTACAACCACAACTGCTATCATTCAAAGTAAAGAGGAATTTTCTGCAATTACAATCAATTAAATTGATTAAAACTACAATTACTATCACCCAATGCAAGGAGGAATTTTCTACAACTATAACCAATTAGATTGATTACAACTACAACTACAATTACTATTGACCCCAAACAAAGAGGAATTCATTGTAACTACAATCAATAGAATTAATTATAATTACAATTACTATCGACTCCAAAACAAAGAAGAATTTATTGCAACTATTCTCATTTCAATTTCAAGAATGAGAGAATTGATTGCAATCTCAACTACTATACAACCCCAAATAAAGAGAAGTTGACTGCAAATACAATCATACAATTATTACAAAAATGTTTCATGCATTATTTGTGATCACACATACAAAGGAATAAGTTATACAAAGAATCATCATGCAAATCAAGAAACATGAAATAGCATCTACAAGATTCATTATATCAACCAATGAATATGCCAACAAATATCAATTTGAAACATGTGAACATATCATAAAAGAGAACAAAGTCTAGCATTTGATGCTCCCCCTTGATAAGTGCTCTATCTAAGATCAAGATAGAATAATGTTCACAATAAATCCACACAATCACACATTCAAGCAATTTTAAAGAAATCCAACAAAATAAGTTCCACAAACTATGAGAGATACACCAAGATTTTCAATCTCTCTCATAATTCTTCTAAAAATTGCTTAGAATATCAAAATACTCTATAAGCAAAAATGTGTGTGTGGATTTTGCTTCAAGCATATATAAAAGGAGTGATTGTGATATCAACATGCAAACCACTTCAACACATATCCATCTAAAGCTTTTCCAATCAAGGTCAAACCGATTATCATCCGGATTTTTGCTTTAAAGAGAATAGATTTCAACATATGAGCGTATGTGTGCATGTGGCTCGTCATCCTATTTCTGTTTTCAACCCGAGCAATCACAATTTTCAACTATACTCCATTTTAAGCCTTCCTCCATTTCTTTTTAGGCTTTGAATCAAAGATTTTTTTTTTAAATGATTCTTTTTCAACACTTCTTTGATTTTTCTTACAAAAACATATACACTTCATGATGGCTTTCACTCATCACAATGGTGTAGACCTTTCCTACATTGGGCGGCTTCACAACCAATATGTGTAGCCCTTTCCATGAAGGTGCTCGTTGAGTTCTATGTAGTTGCCGAGCAAAATAGATACTAACCATAGGTCATCTATCATGTACTAAGCAATAAACTTTTAGAAGCATCCATAATCTACAAATTTTCAAACTCAACTACTCAAACTTAAACATCTAAGAGAAGCAAAGTGCAATTTTTGAAAATCAAGTTTTTATGGCTCATAAGCACATGATCTAAGAGCAATAAGTAAAGACTTATTAAATATCATTACTTCTCTAATGAGTAGCTTTCAAAGAATATGAAGCTCATATTTTTAAAAAGTATGCCACTCATCATTCAAGCAATCATTTCAAGCATCATGGGTAAGATCCTTGTGAACACATCACTAAAAGATCTTTAGAGAGCAAATGTCAACAAGGACCATATGAATGTTATACTAGTTCTCTAATATGACATGATATATGATGCAATGCAAGAGTATAAATGACTTTCTCCAAAAGTCTTAACAAGATAATCACCGAATATATTTAATAAGAGTAACTTCTCAAAAGTTAATCAATGGATTTTGACTATCAAAACAAAGTTAAGTGAGATAGTTAAGTCTGTGTCTAGACGTGGAGTATTCCAAGCTAGCTAGCTAGAATTCTCAACACACTTGACACTTAGCCTTAAAGCTAACTCACATGTGCTACTTACACTAGATGTAAAAGCACTCACCCTTGAACCATTTGTTCTTGGGTGAAATTTGACACAAAAATCATGATCATTTCTCATGGCAAAATATATCTAAAAGATAATTCATCAACTATCTTCTCTATAAAGATATTACTCATGTAAAACACATCATTATTGCCATCAACAAAGATATCATCAAGACTATACAAATGATCATGTGAAATACTCATTTTCACCAAAATCTTCTCTATTATTTTCTTCACAAGATTATCATTATCACACACAAGATTCAAAGTTTTATCATGCAAGAAACATTCATAGAAGATTTTCACATCCCATTAGCATGCATCATAATCCCTAGTTTGCACCATCTAATATACTCACGGCAATATAGCAAAATTAGCAAACCGAAATAAATTTCGAGATGTTACTATTTAGGTGAAAGTGTACCGATGGTGAAGACTCTTTAATTTCCTTGATTTTGCACTTGACCTTGGAAAACATGGCCTTTGAAATCCTCTTGTTCCTTAGTAACTTGCCTGTAGTTGTAGGAGACTCCACTTGCTCATCTACGATGCTTAAGTCACTTGAATCTCCATGAAGATTACCAAAACTCTTTGGCCTTCATGATTGCCAACTCCTCTTCCTTGCCTTTGATCATTACCTTCAAGAAATAAAACAAATTATTAGAAAAATCATTTTTTAAACTATCTAACACACGAGCCTTTTCAACCAACTTCTTTTCTAGACATTTGATCACTTCATTCTTCACTTCAACTTCTTTTAACGCTTCATCTTTTTCCTTGTTAAGAGTTTGAACTCTTGCCATCAAGTAAAAGTTGGTGGTCTTCGACATGCAATTCTCTTCATTGAGTTGCAAAGACAAGTAATCATGTCTAGATCGATCATCCTCCGGAAAAAGCTTATTCGTCTTTGCTTTTGTCACTAACTTTATTTTCAAGCTTATCAACAAAATTGTTAGTAGACAAATGAAATATAAAACAAGAAGAACCTTTTTCACAACCAACGAAAGAGGACAACCAAAAATAAACAATTGTAGACTAGAGGTTGATATCCATGATTAGTAAATAACCTTGTAGATCCCGAATCACACTAACTACTTTATGTGACCCGCTTTGATACTAATTGAAAATAATATGTATAAGGATATACTAAACAACCTAGAGGGGGGTGAATAGGTTGTCTCTCACTTTTAACAAATCTTTCGAGACTAGTGACAAAACCTTGATAAACATACAAATTAACATTCAGCATGATTGTTATGAGAAAACAATATATTCATGTATGCTCAAATCTCCACTCTTAGTCTACAAAACATACAACAAGAATCAATGTATCTTATGAACAAATATATTCAATGTAGACAAAATTCCATAAGTTGTACGTAGAGTATTACAATGTGGTACTTTACAACTTGAATGGAATATCACAAGATACAAAGTTATCTAACATACACAAACAATATTGTGTAAGGAATTCAACTTACATATAAAGTGATATCCACATTATTTAAATAACAATTACCAATATAAGAGAGATAGGGATAGAGAAAAGTTGACACAAGATATAACGTGGTAAACCTCCGAAGATGAAACATCCACGGGTTAGCAACCATCGGCAAACAAAATCCACTAGCCGATAAGAAAAGTAGAATCTTTCAAGTGACCTCTTCACCTAGAAACTACCCTCATATCCTACTTATAAAGATGTCGCCCTCTTGCTCAACAATCCGAGGCCTCGCACCTCTTGTCAAGACTTCCTCGCTCACCCTTTCGGATCCTCACGACCCTAGGCGAGACTTCTTGCTCAACTATCCGAGTCCTCCCGACTCTAGTCAAGACTTCCTTGCTCACCCTTTCGGATCCTCACGACCCTAGGCAAGACTTCTTTGCTTGACAATCTAAGATCTCCCACCTCTTGCCAAGACTTCCATGCTCAACAACATAGGTCTCACACCTATTGTCAAGACTTCCTTCTCACAAGGCATCTAAGTGATCATGAATGCAAAACGCAAACAAGCACGCAACATAGAATAAGATGATCAACAAATTCTATGGAAACTAGAATTAATCAATGAGCACACAAAGTATATTTTCTTGTTTATAATCCAAAAGTGACACCACACACGATGATGCATGAGCATATGAAATGTATGGATTAGGTACACTCCATGAAGATCTAGACATAGACAATAAAGTTCACAAAACAAGATTGTCTAGATCTTATGTATGAATAAAAATCTAGAGCATGCCAAATTTCCAAACACACACTTTAAACCTAGATTTTATTCATGTTACTAAAGTTTGAAATAAACATGTTTATGAAGTACATATTCAAGACTTTAGTACTAACACAAAAATGCTAGAAACACAAGATATGATCAATCAAATCTCTAGCAATCATTTAGAGCATATATTCACAAAATAGTCAATCAAACTCTAATAGACTCTAAATATAAAATCAAATGTGCTAATCCTAGATCTATTCAACAAATGAGTTCTAGCACATGATAAGACTATTAATCATGAAAATAAAGTCAATCAAATCACAAATAGTCCTAGATAAGATGCTAGCACAATACAACTCACAATCATGTGAAAACATAGGTTTGATTGAAACCTAACTCACAATCAAGTTTCTAATTAAGCATAACTAGCATTTGATTGAAGATATATCACTCATCAACATATGTTCAAGTCAAATACACACAAGTAGGAAGAAGACCCAAGGTATTTGAACATTAGAATCAAGAAAATCGAAAGATAAACAAATACCTTGACAATTTCCAGTACAGTTACGAAAATGGTTCAATCCACCAGAAAAACTTGAACAAATGACTTCAAGGTTGCTTGGAGATGATAGAGGACTTCAATACGAAACTTCTCCAACTTGAATCACTCAAATTGGATAAGAAATGAGAGAGATATGGTGATTCAAAGTTGAGAGAAAAAACCTGGAAATTTTCTACACTACATTTTATTCTTCCTTGGATTCAAATGAGAGAGAGAAGAGATATATAAAGGAGAGGGAATGAAAGAGCATGAAAGGACCAAAATAACCCTTTTGAGAATGCTTCCCCGAGATGGCCCATGGGCATCTCGGGGCAGCAAGGAGTTGTGGCTGAGATGGCCACGCGCCATCTCGGGCTTGCACCATTTGATGGCCTTTGGCCATGGTGCTACTCCCTTGCACTCCTCTCGCGTTCTTCGACCGTTATTTGGCCTCCGAACTCGATATTCGAATCTGTTTATGGATTACTAACTGTAACTCTCTTACGGACATGGACATATAAGATACTTAACCCAAAAAATAATAATTTGACTTGATATACGAAGACGAAGACAATGTATGCAACATGAATTGAAAGTGTAGTATCTTTTGACTTAGAACTTGAAATCAATAGTTTGAGTAACCGAAATGACCAGAACTCAATCAAGAATGATTTAAGACTAAATTCAAGTTCAATATCCCTGTTATACAAACATATACACATAAAAACACAATTCACACTAGAATTACATAGAGATAGTCTCCAATCATGCATTTTCCAAAACATGTTATTTCCATACCAATGCATGAGCATTCATCTTCAAGTGTGTGAATATGTTATACATGGTGCACAATGATACAGGGACATATATGAATGAATTGTATCTGTGTGCCTATATGGTGCACAACGATACAGGGACACAAATGTATGAATTGTGTGTGTGTGTGCCTAAGCCTTGAAAGAGAAAAGAAAGGTCTTAATATACCTTTGTGGAATCATGAAGCACTTTTCCCTTTGAAGACTTGAACTTGCTTGAATAGTTGTCATTTCTTCTTTGAAGCTTGAATCATCATGAATCCTAGACAACTAAACAATACAAAGGAAATGTTGTTTTGATATAGAATAATGCCAACATAACTCACAAACCTAACAGAACTCAATGGTGTTGAGATAGATAGTGAGACGAAAATTGACATGATCGTCAACTAATTATCGGATTCCTTTCATCAGTTCAAGTTGGACTACACCTTGAACAATAAGGAATACACCTTGCAGGGCCTGATGTAAGATGTTCAAAGCGCCGAGAAAATCCTTATGAAATGCAAGGGTCAAGATATTCATGTGGAAGGTAAAGTTGCTACTGTTAAGACCCGTAAGAAGGTTAATAAATAGTAGAAGAAAAAGCAACTAGGACCTACTACGAAGGAGACAAATAAAGTAACCAAGATCAAAGGGAAGTGTTTCCATTATGGTGAAAATGGACATTGGAAAAGAAAATGCCCAAAGTCTCAAGACAATAATAAAAAAGGTAATATTAATTATCTTGAAACATGTTTTTCAGCGGATTCTATGGATTCTTGGATCATAGACTAAGGAGCCACTAATCATGTTTGTTTTTCCTTATAGGGGTTCAAGGGAAAGAAAAGGCTTAATGCGAATCAATTCAACTTGCGATTAGGCAACAGAACGTTGGCGTCTACCAATGTTGTGGGAGATATTATAATTAATTTAAATTCTTATAGGCATTTAGATTTAATAAACGTTTATTATGTACCTCAATTCAAGAGGAATTTAATTTCAGTTTCTTGTTTAAATAAATTTAGATATTCGGTTACTTTTAATAAAGCTTTTATTATTAGTAGGAATGACAAATTTGTTTGCAAATGTACATTGAAAAACGGTTTATTCTATTTGTATAGCAATATCTCTCACTTGTTAGACACGAAATCAATGCAACATAATCATAAAAGAGTAAAATTATCAAAAGATGAAACTTACCTATGGCATTTACGCATAGGTCATATTAACCTTGATATGATCAAAAGATTGGTTAGTGATGGACCTTTAAGTGACTTAAAGGTCGACGATCTACCAACTTGTGAATCTTGTTTGGAAGGTAAGATGACCAAAAAGTCTTTCACGACCAAAGGCACAAGAGCCATTGAATGTTTATGATTGATACACGCTGATGTGTATGGTCCTCTGAGCATTCAAGCTAGAGGTTGATATGAGTACTTCATCACTTTCACGGGTGATTACTCGAGATTTGTCTATGTGTATCTCATGAGACATAAGTCATATGCTTTTGACATGTTCAAAGCATTTAAAGCTGAAGTAGAAAATCAGCTTGAGAAACACATAAAAATCTTGAGATCTGATCTTGGTGGAGAATATCTATTTGGTGAGTTTCAGCAATATCTTATTGATAATGGGATAATTTCTTAGTTTTTTACACCAGGTACACCTCAACAAAATGGTGTGGTAGAAATGAGAAATATAACTCTTTTAGACATGGTTCGATCTTTGTTGATTTATTCAACACTTCATAATTCTTTTTGAGGATATGCTTTACAAACCGCTATGTACTTTCTTAACGATGTACCATCTAAGTCGGTTCTTAAAACACCACATGAGTTGTGGACTGTGTGAAAGCCTAGTTTATAATATTTAAGGATATTTGGATGTCTTGCACACGTGTTAAAAAGAAAGACAGAAAAGATGGAGTCTCGTTTAGAAACATGCATATTTGTAGGGTATCCAAAAGGAACTAAAGGATAATATTTCTATAGTCCTTCAGATATTAAAGTATTTGTTTCGATAAATGTTCAATTTCTGGAACAGGACTATATGAATAATTGTGTGCCTAAAAGTATAATTGGCCTGAATAAGCTTTCAGGAGATACAATTCCACAAGAGGTTTCACAACCTAGCCCAATTGTAAGTTCCACACCAACACAAGATCAACAACCTACCATTCATCATCGTAGTGGGAGGGTTAGTAGACAACCCGAGAGATACATCGGTCTAGAAGAATTAGTAGAGAATTTTTCGGACGACAATGATCCCTACACGTACCATGGAAGATGTTGATTATCGCCATTGGCAAAAGGCAATTCAATCTGAAATTGAATCTATGTTCAAAAATAAAGTCTGGTCTCTTGTGGACTTAACTAAAAGGATAAAACTCATTGGGTGCAAGTGGGTATACAAGAGGAAGAGAGGAATGGATGGAAATGTGGAAACCTTTAAAGCTAGATTGGTAGCTAAATGTTACACACAGAAGGAAGGCGTCGATTTTGAGGAAACTTTCTTTCTTGTTGCCATGTTTAAATCCATTAGGATACTCTTATCCATTGTGGCATCTCTAGACCTAGAGACTTGGCAAATGAATGTCAAGACAGCTTTCTTTAATAGAAGTCTTGAAGAAAGCTTCGATATGATGCAACCAAAAGGATTCATTGAAAAGGGTCAAAAGGAAAAGGTATGCAAATTGCAAAGATACATATATGGATTGAAGCAAGCATCCAGATCCAGGAACATAAGGTTCGATCAAGCTATAAAAAGTTTTGGATTTATTCAAAACCTTGACGAACCTTGTGTATACAAAAGGATTAAAGGCGATAAGTTGGTTTGCCTAGTTCTTTACGTTGATGATATACTACTCATCGGAAACGATGTATGTGTACTAACATCAGTAAAAGAATGGTTAGCAAAAAAATTTGATATGAAGGACTTAGGAGAAGCAAGTTATATTCTTGGTATCCAAGTCATAAGGGATAGAAAAAATAGAACGATTGCATTATCCCAAGCTTCATACATAGATAAAATCTTGTCTAGATTTTCCATGCAGGATTCCAAGAAAGGTATGTTACCTTTCAGACATTGAATCAAACTTTCTAAGGAACAAGTTCATAAGAATGAGCATGATGAGCAATTCATGAGTAGGGTTCCATATGCCTCGGCAGTTGGGAGTCTCATGTATGCAATGCTCTGCACTAGACCAGATATTTGTTTTGTTGTTGGCATAATTAGCAGGTTTCAATCGAAACTTGGTCCGGATCACTGAACGGCAGTCAAGAATATTTTCAAGTATCTTAAGAGAACGAGAGATTATATACTTGTATACTCTTTAGGGGATTTAATTCCCGTTGGGTATACAGATTTCGATTTCCAATCGGATTTTGACTCCAAAAGATTTATATCAGGATCTGTGTTTACACTTGGAGGAGGGGCATTCATGTGGAAGAGTATTAAGCAATCTTGTATTGTTGATTCCACCATGGAAGTTGAGTATGTTGCCACATGCGAAGCTAATAAAGAGATTGTTTGGCTCCGCCGATTATTGATTGACTTGGAAATGGTTCCTGATGTGAATAAGCAGATCACTATCTTTTGTGACAATAGTGGAGCAAAGGCTAATTCGAGTGAACCAAGAAGTTATAATAGAGGAAAACGCATTGAAAGAATGTATCACATTTTAAGGGAAATTGTACATAGGGGAGTCGTGACAATAACCAAGATCGCGTCAACAGAAAATCTAGCAGATCCCTTCACAAAAGCTCTTCCATAAAAGAGTTTTTATGGACACCTAGAGAATATGAGGATAAGAGATATGACACATTTGCTATAAAGCAAGTGGGAGATTGTTGGGATTATGCTCAATAACAAAAGTATAATAATGTATTTGACAATCCTTTCATATTAATAAAGTGATTTCTAGTTTAACAAATCTTATAGCATTTATAGTTTAATTATTATAATTGTCAAAAGTAAATAATCATAAGGTCAAAAGGCTATGAGAAAAGAAGAGTTGTTTGTACATCTGGATATGTATGAGGTACACACAATTCTTTAGTGAGTCTTGAATAATATTCACAACTTAAGATAAAGGTTAGGAGCTTTTATCTTGTCAAAGTTGTAGATTCTTTTTCTAGCATTTGAGTGGGATCAAATGTGTTATGATGAGTCTAAAATCATCAAAGTGTGGTATCTTTGGGCAAAAAAGTCTAGTGCACTAGGTGCATTGAATAGGATCACAGTGAAATACTTTATCCAGAACCGTCAATGAATAAAAGTTTTCACTTGAAGACAATCGGAGAGTCTATCTCAATCCTGAGATAAATGATGGACTTATGGTTACAAGTGTTATCATTTGAGCTATCAATGAGTACGATTATATAGCATAATCTATCCTCGATAGTTTGGTGTCATTCATTAGTTAATCGATAGAGGACTTCATTTATAGATATAGACATCATGGCTCCATTTATTAAATGAGAGTAGAATATCATCATATGGATGTTTTGAGGTATTGGATATTAAATCTTAATGTTAAGTTTTCAATAGTATCTATTGAAATATGGCTTCAGGACAAATCAAAATATCAAAATTTAAAATGTGGTCATATGAGTAAATATGATAACTTGGAGAGCTATAGACGGTCTATAAGCTCTTGACGATTACTAATATTCTTCACGAGGATACAATATCTGTATTAAGATTGTTTAGGGTATGAATGAGCAATATTAACTTATTCTATCTTTATTTAAGAGTTCAATTTTAGTTATTTAGTGGAATGAACTAAAATTAATAGATCGGACCTAAGTGAATCATTTATTGATTGTGATTAGGTTATGTCTATTAGAGCTTAAATTTAGATAGTCCGTCAAGATCCCCAATTCATACGAACTTGCATGGATCACTTGATATATTCTATCGGACCAATTTATGGATCCATGTAGAATTGTATTAAGGCATGTGGATTTGTTTCTTTTAGTAAGAATGAGTCTAGTTCATATGTGGACTTTTTATTAAGATCCAATAGATTTAATAAAATAGAAAAAACAATATATTAGCCCATGTGTGGACTTGGGCGGCAAGGCTATATATAATAGCTTATTATATTGTTTTTTATTTTATTTAAATAAATGAAAATTTGTTTATTTATTTATTAATTAATTGTTTAATTAAATGAGAGTAGAATATCATCATATTGATGTTTTGAGGTATTGGATATTAAATCTTAATATTAAGTTTTCAATAGTATCTATTGAAATATAGCTTCTGGATAATTCAAAATATCCAAGTTTAAAATGTGGTCATATGAGTAAATATGGTGACTTGAAGAGCTATAGGCGGTCTATAAGCTCTTGGCGATTACTAATATTCTTTACGAGGATACAATATATGCATTAAGATTGTGTAGGGTATGAATGATCAATATTAACTTATTCTATCTTTATTTAAGAGTTCAATTTTAGTTATTTAGTGAAATGAACTAAAATTAATATATCGGACGTAAGTGAATCATTTGTTGATTGTGATTAGGTTATGTCTATTGGAGCTTAAATTTAGATAGTCCGCTAAGATCCCCAATTCATACGAACTTCCATGGATCACTTGATATATTCTATCGGACCAATTTATAGATCCATGTAGAATTGTATTAAGGCATGTGGATTTGTTTCTTTTAGTAAGAATGGGTCTAGTTCATATGTGGACTTTTTATTAAGGTCCAATAGATTTAATAAGATAGAAAAAATAATATATTGGCCCATGTGTGGACTTGGGCGGCAAGGCTATATATAATAGCTTATTTTATTGTTTTTATTTTATTTAACTAAATGGAAATTTGTTTATTTATTTATTAATTAATTGTTTAATTAAAAGTCCAAAAAAAAATCCCTAGTTAGAGAAGGTCTCCAAGTGTCAATTATTGTTGGTAATATAATCAGAATCAAATACTATATTTGATAAGTAGATAAATAAAGGGAAATTATTTATCTAGTCAAATTAGAAAGTATTTGATTTCTATTAAAACTCTAAATTGACAATTGATCAAATTAGAAAGTTTTAATATAGTCACATTTTATATTCAATAATTGGTTATTGAATAATTACACTATTTGACTTGGATTATGAGTCTTGGCGTGGAAAAGAATTATTCTTTGAAAATAATTCTTGGTCACCAAGTAAATCTACCTAGAGATAGAATTTTTGCTTACCAAGTAAATCATCTCCTAAGGATTTGAGAATATATATATATATATATATATATATATATCTATGTGGAATTCGGCCAAGGTTAATTTTTGGAGATAGAAATTTTGGCCAAACCTAAATCTAAGGGAGAGAAATTTCAGCCAAGAGATAATTTTGAGAAAATAAAATTTGGTTCTTGCTCTAGATAAATTCGTCCAACTCTAAAGATTGATGTGTGAAAATCCGGTAAAGAGGAAAAGGAAGAAATAACGTTTTGTTTTCGAAAGTGCACTAGTAGCATTTACATCGAAATGTTTTGTGTACAACATCGAATCAAGGTTTACGGGAGTTTCAATCAAATTTATTGATAATTCACAAGTGACCTAACGTTCTTTGTTTTTTCTCTTAGAGAATTATTGTGACTAACAAAAGAAAAATTATTTGTTTCCATCCTCATGTATACAATTTAAAGAAAATGAGCTCACACTCCTAGGTAATTCACGTTCGTGATTGGATTGGAAGATCTTGTGGATTCAATTTGACGTTTATTCAATCGTCATGAGAAAAAGGTACGATACTTTTAATATACGTCAATTAATCTAGGGTTAAAAGTTCTTTCTTTTTTAAGGGATTTTTTTTAAAATATACCAAACCATAATTTTACGCTTCTGACGTGTTTTGAATCGATTTTTCCCTACAGTTCTAGCCATGTAGTTTAAATCAAATTAAGTAAGCTCTAGGGCCCACAAGACTAACCTCCCGATATGTCTAGCCTCTGTAAAAACTGGCGAAACGGTTGGTCGATCACTACCACCACAGTATGATCTTGAAAATAGGGGCGGAGCTTCGTTGCCAAGGTAACAAGGGTGAAGGCGAGCTTCTCAATGAGGAGGTAGTTCTTTTTCGGGCTTGGATAATGCATGTCTGACGTAATATACGGGTCGTTGGACCCCATCTTCACAATCCTTGACCAAGGCTCTACTCACCGTTGTTTCCGATACGGCCTAGTAAATCTGTAACTCCTCTCCGGGAATTGGCTTGACGAGCAGCGACGGGCTGGCCAGATACTTATTCAGGGCTTGAAAAACTTGTTCGCTATCTTGGTCTCACTTCATGTTTCTTCCCTGTTATATCACCTTGAAGAAGGGATGACATTTATCGGTTGACCGGGAAAGAATAGGTTGAGCATGGCTACTCGACTCGTTAAGATCTGAACCTGCTTAAGCGAGGTTAGAGACTCTAGATCCAAGATAGTCCGGATCTTTTCAGAATTGACCTCTATACCCCTTTCATGAACCATGAAACCCAACATATGCTTATCGTACATTTCAAATAAAACTCCATTTTGTTAATTGAGCTTTTAATTAGGGTTTATTTTTTTTAATAAAGTGATATAATTGAAGATATATGTGTAATTAATGGGTGTACATAGTATTTCATTTATTTTTAATTAAATTAATTTGTTCTTATTAGTAAATTCTTATTGTGATATTTTTGTAATTAAATCTTTTATTAAAATATGGGTTTGCTTATTATATTTATGAGTGTCAATATTCACACTCTTTTATATTTATAATCGAACCACCTAAAACTTTATGAGTTGGATTAGTCGGTTTTGTTCGGTTAGACTGTTTTTTGCACGCCTCAACAAATACTGTTTTACAAACTCGATTGGGTCCAATTATAATATGATAATGGACCGGGTGTGAAGTTATGAAATGAGATAGAGTCCGACCCAATCCGGTTCGGGTATTGTATGGTAAAAATAATAATTCAATTATACCAATAAGATTATGCCACGTCTACAACAATAGTATAGAATTTTCCTCATCAATCAACCCTAAAAAAAACCCTCTTATTAGTCTCTCACTCTATACCTTCTGGGCCGCCTCTCTTTCTCAGCAGACACCGCCGTTTCGCTTGCTCGCTCGCATCAATGGTAAAAACAACAAACACCCTCTCTTTTTCTTTTCTTTTCTTTTTTCCCTCTTCATTAGTGTATGTATGTCGTGGTGTGTATTGTTTTTGTAATAAATGGATTGAATTCGATTTTAATTACAGGGAAAGGGAACAGGTAGTTTTGGTAAGAGGAGGAACAAGACACACACTCTGTGTGTTCGTTGCGGCCGTCGCAGCTTCCATCTTCAGAAGAGTCGATGCTCTGCTTGTGCCTATCCCGCTGCTCGCAAGAGAACCTGTATGATTTTCGCTTTTTTACTTCTTTTTCATTGCTTTATATGTGTAGATATACCAATCTTATCTTATAATGTTAGATTGGACTTTTGGTTTGTTATTATACATGGGTTTCTCGCCGTTTTTGATATAGTTTAATAAAAAATCATCTTTTTATATATTTTTCATTTGTGTGTGCTTAGATGAGTTTTCTAGATGTGTAGCTGCTTATTTGTTTCATTTTTTATTGATTCTGTTCTTTGAGTGTATGTGTGTGTGTGTGTTTGTATATGGTTTTTTGATTAGAAAGCTAGTGGACTGAAATCGGATCGCCTGTTTATATATGTGTTTGTAGTATACTGGTTGATTGTATCTGGGTTTGTGACACTCGTTGCTTTGCTTTTAGATGGTGTTTGTTTGATAAAGGAATGCATTCTTTTATCAGGAAATAGAATATTGTTTGTACGATACTTGTTGATTACTGCATCTGGGTTTTGGACACTCTTGTTGCTTTGTTCCTTGCTGGTGTTTGTTTGATTAAGGAATGCATTCTTTTATCAGGAAATGAGGGTTGGCTTCATCATTGAATGTTTGTATATGAGACTTTGTGTGTATGGAAAGGGAGTTCTTTGTTGCATTGCTTAGCTTAATGATTTTTATTATGGGTTTTAGACAACTGGAGTGTGAAAGCAATTCGAAGGAAGACCACCGGAACTGGTAGGATGAAGTATCTACGTAATGTACCTCGCAGGTTCAAGAGCGGTTTCAGAGAAGGTATAGTAGCTTGTTTTTATTTCGTTTGGAGCATCTAATATTTTGTCGTTTGTCTATGGTTTTCTTATTTATCACCATCTTATTCAACTCTTGTTTTGTTGGGGTTTTGATTAGGTACTGAAGCGGCACCAAGGAAGAAGGGTGCTGCAGCAGCCTCTGCTTAGGCAGTTGAAGAGTCATTTGGGCCATGATTCGGTACCCCTCATAGAGACTTGGTTGGCTTTATGCGTTGAGACGAATTTTATTGTTTGAAGGATTTTGTTCACATTTGATGCTTTAGTTGTTTTCAGTTATCTTTACTATGTAGTTACTCTGAATTTTGGACAAGGATGAATGATATTATTGTGTTTGAACTTTAGATATTTGATCTGTTAACAGAATTTCATGTTCATATGACCCACTTAAGTTTCCTTGCATGCAACAAGTAATATGCTTGAATGTTGTTTGCCAGACAATTGCAGTTGCTCCTTGATAACTAACAAGGTTACCATTTCCAATTGAGCATTTTTGCACGTGCTTTCCTGTTTGGAGGTGTTTCAATCGGATGATTCAATCATGTTAAGGAAATATGTAATTATTGAAGATTGACTAAGGTGTTAACTAAACAGTACGTTTACTGAATTAGTTCACAGTTTTCATCAGTCCACTTTAGTGTTAATTATTCGTAACCCTTTAAGTTTCCAAGCCTTCAGCTGGTGCTATTAGTCTTCCTCTTTTAGCCATGGTTTCCTTTCAACAAGTCTTCAATTATCTTGTCAATCGATATAGAGTAGACAAAATTCACATGCTTGGAATGCTGTTAGAAAAGGAACTGAAGAATTTGTGTTGCTTTGAAATCGCAAGTTCACAACTATGGTCTATGTTTGACAATTGATGACAGAGTTGTTTCAAGTTATCAAATTTTGTTCTTTGTAGACTTGATTTTCATAGCACTTAACGCTTGCATATCCGGGTTTTGAATGTTGATGGTCATGATAGTGACTAGAAAATGAAATTGTTTAACAAGTGAAACCAAAAGAGAAATCTTTTATTCTTTTGTCTGAAGTAGGCAAGGAAAACAATATGGTTGGCAGAATTAATGTTCTGATCAATGTAATGCAACTACTGATGGAAATTAGAATATTAAAAAGATCTGGGCAATATCATATAAAAGCATCTTATCAGTAGTACTGAAGTGCCACTTGCTCCACATGAAAAGAAAACAATTTCATATGAAAAATATCCAATGCAATGACTCTTGATTGCAATGATTTTCAATGTTTCAGGGATCAGTTTGAGTTCTCGAAGTACTTCGGGGATCATTTCATGTTCATGAAGTTTTTTTTTATATATATATATATATAGCAGTACATTGTGTTCGGAATTTGATCATTGAAATCCAAAAATATATATAAATAGTTTCATTGCCTCTCTTTGCAAGAACATACACAGTTTTGAGTGAGAAGTCAAAAAGGGGAAAAAAGGAGAGAACTTTGCATTATATTATGTGAACTAATCTCATGATTTACATACAATTTCCTCAAAAATGCCAAATCAAAAAGCTAATTACAAAATTTAGACCCATGTATGTATCAATCAATGATCTTGATGCTATCATTCCTAGTGAGGAATGTTCCAGTTGCAAAAATAATGAAAAATCAACAACTAAAACATCTCCCAGACTATGTACTACAACAACAAAAGAACGTCAAGTCACAAGTATAACTGATCTCGGAAATCCATCAATTTTCTTTAAATTCACCAAATTTATGCTTTTCTTCATGAAACTGCCTAAAGACGTTATCCAGCTCTGGAAATGAAGACAAAAGCAGCAGCTCAAGAAGGTCGAACACCAGTTGCTTCAAACAGACAGAAGACTGCACAAGACCACAACTATATATCAAATTATACGTCCCACCCAAAAGTCAAGCACCTTTAAAGATCATGCAGCGTACCAAGAGACTACTCTATATCTACGTTTTCGACCAAACAATAAAAACACAGAGACCATGCCTGGGCCAAGCACCATGATAAGAGGACATCAGCCTTCAGCCCATGTTGCCCCAAAAAAGTTTCCAGGTTTATATCAAATTGAATTCTCTCGGTGCCTATCAGTCATAAGAATGCTATTCCTAAATTAAGCAAAACGTTTTGGGGATCAATCTATGATCTGGCCAGGCTTCACACTGACAGGATGGGAGTCAATAATGCCCTAAAGGTTTTCCACAATTTAATATGTTAAGTTCTCCTAGTGCCTAATCTCAATCATATGAATTTCATAATTCAGCAAAAATCTGATCTTTCAAGAGATATGGTGTTACAGGTGAGTAATATCACGCATATAAAGCTACGTGAGGGGAAATATGTACAAATTGTGCAATCATAATGTATATAAATTTTAAAAAGGACAAAATGTTTTCCCTACTTACCTGAATAAAGAAATAGAGATCCTTAGCACATTGTTCATACTCCTTACGGCCAACAAGGCCTACAATAGCAGCTGGGGCTTTGTCTGCATTAAAATATAATGGTTCATTGTATAGATTGGCCACAAGCACTACATACAAGCTGCGTAAATGCAAATACTAAACAGGATTGGGTGTGGGAATAATAATATTACCAATCATTAGCTCGTACACAAACTTTGCTCTTTCATCTGCTTCCTCCTTTTGCTCCTCACTCAATCTTGGTGAAGAAATTTCCACAGGCAGGTGTCCATTAGAACTTTGGGGCTGGATGGGTTGTGATGGTTGTCTTCGTTTTGGATGTTTGGTTAAGAATATTCCATCAGGCCAAAGTATCTAATTGGATCACATGGAAGCCTCTATCAGGAGTGACACACAAGCTATGAAATTTAGTAAAATCAAATAATTACCTGTTCCAGCCTTTGGATCCCAGAAGCAACAACCGATCCTCTACGCAGAAGCTGAATTTTTTCTATTAACCAATCATCAAAGGCATCACCCATTCCAAGTTGTAGTACCTGTTTGGCAACCCAAAAAGCCTGCCGCCTGTTATGCATGCAATAGATTAGCATTTAGCAGAAAATTTCATCACATAATTTAGAAATTCTGACTATCATTAGATCATGTGAGATTATATCACAATTCTACAACTGTACACATATCTATCTGTACCTGATCCATCCACCATCTTGAAGCTGGAAAATTACATCTACCAAATCCAATATGGGGACGCTCAAATTTGGTGGCACCCACTGCAAGAGAAGTATTTGATTTAAAAATCTAAGAAAGACATAGAAGTCACACAGCACCATCTACAATAAGAACAATAATTACCTCATTAGGTAGGGCTGGGTCAGTGGAAGCATCAAAAGGTGAATCAGACCTCTCTTCTAAACCATCGTTCTCTCTTCCTTTCACTGCCTTGGCCAAGTTTCTGAGAGATGACGAAATGTTTTGCACCTTAGTATCTGGACCATTGCCAGAATCCTGCAACGGTTTTCCACTTTCTTTAACAGTATTTTTCACTGGAGACTTGGCCATTTCTTTTGCACTGTATTTTAACCCATCTGCTACAAAATTATCCTTCATTTTCCTTGGAGATTCCTTGCTTTCATTGCCCAAATGTTCCCTACAGGAGGATAGACCAACTGTAGGGCCAATAGTATTTGAAACCATCGTACTTCTCTCAGAAGGTTTATCTTCAAGACCAACTAGAATTTACAAAGCAACACACACACAAAATAAGTAAATAGAAATAGAATATATATATACATAAAAGAAAGAAGAAGATGTCATATTCTGCACTGAGCATGGCTTACCTGACAATGTTTCAACAATAGAGAAGGAATTTGAGAATAAATATGTCTGCAGCAGTTCAGCACACAGGGTAGACCATAAGGCAATTGTAATAAAACAACAAAAGATAAAATGGCCCTTACTGCCAGAATAGAAATATAAACAATCAAAGAAAACAAAAAGAATATGCTAAACCTGGGAATCAACACTAAGAAAGTCCCAAACTTCAATTGATCCTGAAACTGTAGGAAGCTGCAGGAGCTTCTGAGAAGCAAAACACATGGAATTTCTATTAGAGGACTGAAGCATAAAACAAATATATCCAGAAAAAGGAAAAAGTAAATTGCTTTAAAAGTACACAAATTGGAGTCATTTCTCCAAGGTAATCTGCAATTTAATATAAAATGTAGTAGCCGAGTACCCTAGAAGCAAAAACAGTATAAACAAAGGAACTAAAACATAGATAATTTATAGAAAGCATCAGATAATCCCGATCACAAGCAAGCACTGCTGTAAACTTGTAAATTCTTCATTTTAACAGCAGAAAGTCAAGCCACAAAAGACAAATAATTTTGTCAAAACGTTATCACGGAGTTAAATGCTGATCTAATCTCTACAGTGAAACAATCATACAACTGGTACACAAAACAAGTGAGTTAAAATATCTGACCTTCAAATATCTGTCAAGCAATTTACACCGCTCTAGAATTACAGGTACATCTAAACCTGTTGATAAAAAATGCTTTGGGGGCAAATGAAGATTGTACTCTGGAAAAAATTTAAGGCGCCGATGTAGCTCCTCAAAATGTCGGAACCTACAAGAGCAAGAACACTCAGTAGCAGAGATACGAACCGAAGAATAAAACCGGAGTCAAAAGTATGAGAACTTAACATCAAGAACTAGACAACAAAGAATGACAAATATGGAACACATCAATGAAAGAAGAACACATAACTTCTACAGAAAAGTCCTTATCACCTTCTTTTGATCGACCAACAATTATTATTTACATCTGTCACAGATATGGAATATACGGCAAATGTTTTAGAGCCACTCTTCACAACATTCGCACCCAATACCTGCAACAGTAAATGAGCTTACATCCTTTACATTTTTTAGTATAATATAAGAAGACAAAAATTATACATGCTGGGATAAAATACTGAACTTTATATTAAGTACCTCGCATCTCAACTTAAAGAAAGAATCAAGCATTAACGAATTTTGCAGAGTATTAACAGTTGAACTATGACTTTCCGGTATCGAAATAAAGGATGCAGAAGGAGATGCAGCTGATCCACTTTGAGATCCGCCTAAGGTTTCAATCTCGGAATCATCGCTAGATTCATCAATTGTTGCAAGTCCTTTGCATGAACCAAGTATATCCTGTCCATCTCCAGACAAGAAGCTTGTCCTTTCCACCTCCTGCCAAACAGGTAACTTCTGACTGTTCAGTCTTGACCTTTTCCGGCCAGGCTGACTTCGAGGTAATCTTTGGTATTGAAGTTGTCTTCTACTGGACTTCTTCAATCTATGCTTATCAGGATTTTCAAGGGGATGATGAATGCGAGAAACAGTCAGATTTCTGTTACTTCTTCCATCCCAAACCTTAGTTCCAGGAGAATCAAGTACATTGCCAGTTTCTTCCTCTTCTGAAGTATATGAACTACTGCTCCCTGTTTCAACCTCCTCCCCACGCTTGAGGTTGTGCTCATCATCTTCTTGAAATGAAGTCACCGAAGAGGAATTTGATTTCTTCTGATCTGCATGCTGAAATGAATTTTGTACTGCACTCTGATCAGTGTTAACCTTGGTCATACTATGTTTTTCTCTGGGCTTTGATGTTGCCTTTGAACAAACAGCTGTAACAGACTTCCCCACAGAATGCTGCGAGACTTGCTCGAATACCCGATTTTCCCCTTCCTTCTTTTTGTAGTTCCTCCCTTTGGTCCACATGTTTTCAAAATTTTCCGGAGCAAGGGCTTTAGTCTTTCTGTCTGACATCAGATCCAACATGTCACCCCATTTTCCTCCAGAATGATGTCGTTGAATACCTCTTTCAACACTATTTTGAGAGGTCAATGGCAATGAGCCCCATGAATGGGTAGAACGAGTATCAATGGAAAGCAATGGATCTTTTGAAAGATCTGTAGCAGATGTAGCTGCAGTAGTTCTAGATTGATCAGTTTTTAACGAGACAAGTTCAACACCAGTGGCAGAAGGATCTAAGAACCTAGAGAAATGATCAGATGACATCCTGGAAGAACCATTGGATTTGGACTGAGATATCTCTTGCGAGGCAGTAGCTCCTTTAGCCTTTTTCATAGATATGGCTAAGGATTCAATCCTTTCATTGATAAACCTATTAAAGGATTACATTATATCAAGAAAATAAATTGCCACACCAGAGTGAGAAAGAAACAAAATAAAAAATGAAAGTTACCTTGGATTGGCTAAATTTAAGACTGGCCGCATCACTGCACAAGCAAGTAACTCCCTGGCAGTGAACCTGAAGAAAGAGCACTGCAGATCTTCATGCCTGAATGTGAAAGACATGAGACCATCCATTAAACACTGTAAAACCTGCAATAAAGGGTGCAGAAAGTATTGTCAGCACCATCAAGAGAAGCATAAACGGAATAATACCTTCACCCTTGCAGGAAATATCTGCAGGCATAATTTCGAGATAAACAGATAAAGAGAACGACCTTGTGTTCGGCTTCAGCAGAAAATAAAGCAGGGTGTAACTTGTCCGCAGCAGCCAAAACACGTTTTATTTCCAAGTCTCTGTTTTCAATAGTCAGAGGCACTGACTGCTGCTTATCAATCTTAGCCTGACTAGCACGAAAAAGCTCCAGGTGGGTGCAGATAACACTAACAAGATCCCTGTGTCATTCTAAAAGAAAATTAGTTCCCTAGTAAAATATACTCTTAATTACCAAACTGAGAATCAGAATAAGGGCAACCTTGTAAGGAGATCTATAAGATTTATATTCCTCATGCGACCTGAAAATTCCCCAAGAACACCTTTTATGATCTGTACCAATTCCTCTGGACCTTCTTTGTCAGGTGTTAAACGAGAGTACCAGAGATCTGCAACCCACTCAGAAACAATATGCCTGGTGAGCCTATCTATTGCATCCTCGACAACAGGAGAATTCACCTTCCTTCTCCAGTCAGATCGTTTAATAACTTTATGACTTTCTGGGGGTTTAATTTGAGATATTGTATTTGCTGTGGAAGGTTTGCTGTTATATGTAGCAGCTTTTCTCCGCATTTCAAAATCTAGGGAGAAATAACGGAGTAGAATAATCAGGGAAGCAGCAGCAGGCAAGTTTACCAAAACTGAGGAGCTTGTCACTGGCATAAGAATATGAGTAGTTAGTACTAATTCAAGGCAAATGAACATGCAAGGAGTAACATATTGAGAATGACAACCATGACAGCATAAATGCTTCTAAAAGGAAACCTTAAAACCCTCAAGTCCCAACTGATTGAGAGAAACACCAAAAATCAGGGTACCCATCCTGCATGGATCCACTATTTCTTGTCTAATTCATAGTAAGTCTTCGAAAATATATCGTCCATTGCAGGCATGCCTATATTTCTTGGTTTCAATAGGACTCCTTACAAGCGTTGTTTCTATCTACTATTATCTAAAAATAATCAAGTTATTAATGACCGGACGTAACCAAGAAATAACCCCTCACGTGCGAACTTATAGAAGATCCCCTTTAAGATCAAACAATTTCATCAAATTGGGTATGCGTGATAGCATTTACTATACCAGGAATATCAATGAACCCGATTATTGCAATTGCTCAATATACCCTTTTTTACTATGCTCAACTCTATGTATTCCTCTATCCGTGGAGTACATTGAATGTACATCAATGGCTTTAACGGAGTTTCTGCTATTCATATTAACAGCTAGATATAATCAATTATTTATGGTTCCAGATTTTTCTTATGGACAAAAGAAAAAGAAAATTACATGATGAAAGGCCACAGAGTAATTATTTAAATAAAAACTAAATTCACCGAATGGACAAGTTTTATTTTTATGTTTCATTGGAACACAACAATGATAAAAGAAGGAAAATACTCAAGAGCAGCCACTATCTTTCCTCACAAAGCTCATAACTGATGCCGTAGAAGTTAGGTATGCCTTGGTTGAGAAGGACAAGTTTGTGTTGTTTAGCATATTCTAGAGAACTTCAAGACTCGGACAGTAAAACACAGCTAGTGAATACAATCAGAAAAGAGAATCATAATACGAAGAAGTGGTTCATAAAAGGAGTATCATTTACGAGACGATTCTCTTAAAAGGATTCGAGTCTTCGACATTAATGAACTTATATTGTAAAAGTCATCAAGGTTGAAACATAAAGAAATTTTTGAGGAGCCAAAGTGGATAAAATTTGTAGCGAGGAAAAATCAGTTTGAAAGAACTTCATGAGAAACCTCCTTTTTAAGTCTTTATATGGCATAGATTGAGAAATTCTGAAATTGTTCTGAAATTTTCTGCATAATGGCCTCCCCATTTTCTAGCTTGATCTAACTCTGGTTCTCCATGGCACATCACTTAATAAATTACTACTAATTAAAGCACACTAAGATCATCCAAACTTTTATTGCAAACAATTGGTGAATAATCTGTCAAGGTAATTTTGACAACAATATACACACTTGTACGTGGAACAGTTTTCTAGTTCTCAAATGATATGATTTATTGGGGTAGTTAGGTACACATAACAAGCACACATCATGTTGAGGGGTAGGATTACATATGTGAGCACATATACATACATATTTCTTGTTCTCATAATCTAGGGCAATTACACACACAAGTAAGTGACTGATTACCTGCCTCTAATTAAGACACTATTGTTGTAATAACAGAGAAAGTAACCAGAAGCATCAATTCTTTATCTGTTTTTTTTGCATAATATCCCTATATGCCATGATTTTCACACAGATGCTTAAGGTCTGACCATCCTATCTATCATCATCATCCAACCGATAATTTTACATTCACATTATAAATATATAATTAAAATATATATTAGCACCAGAAGTGGTAGGAGGAGTAAAAATATAGCTCTCAGCCTCTCACCAACAAATATATAAGCTGGATAAATTTTCATCACCGCTATCTTTTTCATCAGATACTAAGCTTCTTTACCACCGTCAACTCCACTAAACCACCTCTAGACCTCTAAGGCAGTTCTTGGCATCAAATTTCTTGATAATCAAGTGACATTGAAAGGCCGTGGCTTAGCACCTTTAACTCTTGAAGTACCAAATAAATGATAGTGCCACCCATGCACAAAAAATCACCAAATGAAACTAAAACTAAACTCAAAATCATTTCCTAACTACTGCTAAATCCAATAAGGCCATGGCGCAGGACTTTTTAATAGCAATGAATTGAATGCCAAATATATGTGAGTACCACCCAAGTACATTATTACCAAATATGAAACTCAAACTTTAACGCATTTTAAGGCCGCAATTAACTCCACTAAACCACCTCTAGAACTTCTAAACTGTTCCTGGCATAAATTTTTAACAGCCAAGGACAATGAACAAGACCACGGCTCAACACTTTTAAAACCAATTAATAGATTACCAAATCAAACCACAGTGCAAACTTTGCACAAGTATCACCAAAAATCAGGGTACCCATCCTACATGGATCCATTGTTTCTAGTCTAATTCAAAGTAAGCCTTCGAAAATATCTTGTCCTATATAATCAATTATTTATGGTTCCATATTTTCTTACAAAGCTCATATGTGAAGTTAGGAACGCCATGGTTGAGAAACCAAAGTTTGACTTGTTTAGCATATTAATTACCTATGAGAAAGATATTCTAGAGAACTTCAAGACTCGGACAATTTAACACAGTTAGTGAATACAATAAGAAAAGAGAATCATAATACAAAGCAGTGGTCCACAAAATGAGTATCATTTACCAGAAGAAGATTCTCTTAAAGGATTAAAGTCTTCGACAATAATGAACTTATATAGTAGAAGTCATCAAGTTGAAACGTAAAGAAATTCTTGAGGAGTCAAAGTGGATAAAATTTGTATTCAGAAAAATGATCTCATCAGTTTGTAAATAATCATGAGAAGCCTCCTTTTTAAGTCTTTATATGGCATAGATTGAGAAATTGTTTTGAAATTTTCTGCATAATGGCCACCCCATTTTCTAGCTAGATCTAACTCTAGTTATCCACGTCCAGTCACTTAATAAATTACTACTAATTAAAGCACGCTAAGATCCTCCAAACTTTTATTGCAAACAGTTGGTGAATAATCTGTCAACGTAATTTTGACAACAATATACACACTTGTACGCGGAACAGTTTCTAGTTCTTAAAGTATGATTTATTGGGGTAGTTAGGTACACATAATAAGCACACCTCATGTCGAGGGGGTAGGATTATGTGTGTGAGCACATATACATACATATTTCTTGTTCTTGGGCAATTACAAAGGCAAGCAACTGATTGATCATCTGCCTCTAATTAAGATACTATTGTTGTATATAACAGAGACAGTAACCAGAAGCATCAATTTTTCTTCTTTTTTTTTTTGCATAATACCCCAATATGCCACAATTTTCACACAGATGCTTTAAGTTTGATCATCCTATCTATCATCATCCAACCGATAATTTTAAAATTCACATTATAAATATATAATAAAAAAAAAATTATTACCACCAGAAGTGGCAGAAGGAGTTAAAATATAGCTGTCACTAACAAATATCTGGATAAATTTTCTTTAACACTATCTTTTTCATTAGAAACTAAACTTTCTTTACCACTGTCAACTCCACCAAACCACCTCTAGACCACTAATGCAGTTCTTGGCATCAATTTTTTTGATAACCATGTCACATTGAAAGACCATAGCTTAGCACCTTTAACTACCAAATAAATGATAGAGCCACCCATGCACAATTGTCACCAAATTTGAA
Organism: Dipteronia dyeriana; assembly: GCA_032871835.1. Lineage (NCBI taxonomy): Eukaryota > Viridiplantae > Streptophyta > Magnoliopsida > Sapindales > Sapindaceae > Dipteronia > Dipteronia dyeriana. The sequence continues at coordinate 14,295,467 of CM065298.1, read as the reverse complement.
ACTAAGACTAAATTCAAAAATATTTCCGGACTACTGCTAAATCCTAAAAGACCATGGCTCGGAACATTTTAACAGCAATGAATAAAATGCCAAATATATGTGAGTACCACCCACGTACATTATTACCAAACATGCAACTCAAACTTTAACACATTTTAACGCTGCAATTAACTCCACTAAACCACCTCTAGACCTTCTAAACTGATCCCGGCATAAATTTCTAACTAGCCAAGGACAGTGAACAAGACAACAGCTCAAGGCCTTTAAAACCAATGAATAGATTACCAAATTAATAGTGATCAATAGTGCCAACTTTACACAATTATCACCAAATGTCAAATGTGTACGCAAATTCAGACTTAAACTCATAAAAATAATAGATTAATAAACCCTGATTCGCCCTCAGCGGAACATCTATATGGTTCTTCTTACGCCAAGGCCACAACCCACAAGGCTCACAAGAAGAGCATTACCCATCTTCACTAACATACGACCTCTACACAGTTATCAAATCACATTCACCATTTTTACATGCAGAATTCCTTTGGTGAATGAGTTCTAATCCTCTAAAATTGAACTCCAACAGCATTTATATATACACAACAGATTCATAAGAAATTAATAACCACCACCAATTCATTGAATTCAATCAAAAACAAAACAAAAACAAGAAGACTTACACGACAGCAGATAAGACAATCCGACGACACATATAATCAAGAACACAATCCTCTTCTTGGCCTCCTCCACTAGGTCCCGCATCGTTACCTGCTTCTGCGAGCTCATTTTTTCTACCTATTTTCCTCTTATTTGTCAACCCAAATAAAATCGATCCAATCCCATCACCAAAATCGTCTCGAAAACCCGAAACCAACAGAGAAGATCACAGAAATGTGAGAAGCTGAAATTCCGGGCAAAATCTGGAGTTTTGTATAGAGAGAGAGAACAAAATGGGAATCAAACAAATTTATTCTTTCTCAGTTGGAATTTCAACGCGAAGACCGTTAGGTTTTGGGTTCTGGAATTTACATGTAATTTTTTTTTTGGGCTTTTATGCATTTGCGTGCAACAGAGAGAGGGAGTCGCTTTGTGGGTGTAATTTGGTTTCGTGTTTGAAGATCGAAATAATATAATAAAATAAAACTGAAACAAAAAAAATCAAGTGCCAAGTAAAGGTAATACTGTTAGGTTGTGAAATTTGATTTCTGCCAATTTTAATTCAGTTTTGGAGAGAGAGAGAGAGAGAATCGTTTAATTTGATGTTATTGGGTTTTTCATCTTTAAAACGACAAGGTTTGTTGCCTTGTCCTCACTTTTAAATTTCAATAATGATTATGTTTAATTAAATACATTTTTTTAAGGGTAGTCAAGTTTAATTAAATACATATATTCATATAGGAATTAGGATGTCAAAAAAAAACTATCCATTTAATTTAAAATTTTATAAGATATAAACTTTTTAAAAAGTAATAATAATAAATTAAAAATTATAAATAATCATCTAACTTGTTTAGATTAAACAATACATCCAAATCATAAAAATATTAAAATAGATCGGGTTAGATTTAAATTTAAAATCCAACCATCAATAAGGGTCGGGTACAATCGGGCCTTCAATATTTGAATAAGGTCCAGTCTTACCCACAAGCCCTACTTGTAAGAAGTTTGCCCTCTTATAATTTAACTTTTTTTTTTTTTTGAAAGTTAGTAATTTAACTGTATGTAATAATTATTATTATTTCAATCTTTTAGTCCTGCTCTTCGAGCACATGAGCTTGAAAGTATAGCCCGACCGACTTAACCATAGGACCTTTTTTTTAGGATCCTAACCATAGGACTTGGACGTGGGGATGGTCCTCATCGATTCGAAGGCTGGGTTCAAACCGTCAAACCCATTTAACACCTCTGATTTGTCGGAATCCATCAAAATACCATACACTATATGCATGATATAAATATCTACTCTCACAATAATATCGTAAGTGTGACTTTAATTATACTTTTATAATAGAATCGAGTAGTTTCTTAAATATCCGCTCTCAATATACGGGTAGAATTGTAAAAAAAAAAAAAAAAAACTTGAACTTTCCTTTAAAAAGTAAATGTATTAGGAGAGGTAAGAGGTGTACACCACCAGCTAGGGTAGATGTGCTAATTTCCACAGATAAGGTTGCATTTTTATTTTTTAGTGCATAATTGTATTTACGGTAAATTGAACTAATTTACCATAACTATATATAATTGCATTAGAATCGTCAAAAATATCATAATAACACATCCTACCCTCGATCCATTTACTAAGTGCTGACCACCGGTAGTTAGTAATAGATAAACTAAGGGGTAATGTAATAAAAATCATAAAAACAATACAGAATTAGATAAAAAAAATCATAAAATTCAAAAAAAAAAAAAAACAAAAGGTAATGACTCTCTATGGTCAATCATTAATCAGTTGGTTAAAGGAGTTGTCCGTGTAATTATAGGATTTTTGCTAGTTTTAGTACATTTTATACACATAGTTAGTGTAAATTGGTGCAATTAGTCCTTTTTATATATATATGAAACAATCTTCTACTTTAAATTATAGCCCGCACCCTTGTATAGTTTTATTAACTAAACTTAACGGTTAATATATGTTACATTAAAATTTAATGGTTTAGAGGGGAAATAAAATTAAAACTAAAAACATAATAATTAAATAAATAAATTATTTACTGTAGTTGTGTGTTTATATATTAGTCAAAATAAACTAGTTCAAGGATATTTTTATCTTTAAAGTTTAAAGGGGAAACATGCAATTCGTCCCTCCAAAAAATGATTTTAAAATGATTAAATATAATATTTAAATTTTAAAATAAATTAATTAGTATTGGGAGGAAGTGGTTGTCTCCTTTACTGTAAGAAGGGCGTATTTGATTGGGATTTTAATAGATAATTTTAGAAAGTAAAAGTCTGATGGTATTGGATTGAGACTTTTTAGTAAGTTATAAAAGTCTGGTGATATTCGATTAGGACTTTTAAGATTTAAAACAAAAATCCATATTATCATGTGGTATTGGATTCAGACTTTTAAGAGTTTTTTAAAAAGTCCAAAATATCTAATGGTATTGGATCCAGACTTTTCATATTTTTTAAAAAAGTCCAAAATATCTAGTGGTATTGGATACAGATTTTTAAGATGCAGCAAATTATTTGGTGGTATTTGATTGAAATCAAGATTTGTAGAATTTCATTACAATATGGATTGTCTAGACTTTTTAATGATAATTATAAATATCTAGACCCCAAAATTGTCTTGCCACTTTCCGGGGGTGTATTGGATTGGGATTTTAATAGGCAATTTTGGAATGGTAGGATTGTATGGATTTTATGGATTTGTTGGATTTGTTGGATTTGTTAGATTTGAAAGACTATTAGGATTATTTGGATTAAACTTTAAGGATCCTTGATTTTTAAAAAAAAAAATCTCTTGACTTTATTTAAAGACTATTACGATTATCTAGACTATCTAGACTTTATTTAAAGACTATTATGATTATCTAAAATTTATTTAAAAACTATTATGATTATCTATATTTTATTTAAATACTTTTTGGATTTTTTTTTTAATTATGAGCCCTGTAAATTTGTTCATTAACAGATACTCGAGTTGAGAAACTCAAACTAGGTAGTTGGTCTGAGCTGAAAAAACTCAAACAATATATCAAACTCATAATCAATAGGAAAGCTCAGTATATATATATATATATATATATATGTGTGTGTGTGTGTGTGTGTGTGTGTGTGTGTGTGTGTGTGTGTGTGTGTGTGTGTCAAACTATATGGTACTCATATGGTTTGAAAATCAATTTCAACTAATTTGATGGAATAATATATATGTTATTATATATTATATTGTATCAAAACATCATCAATGATATATCAAAACGTCATCAATGATGTATCAGATAAAAAAAATTATTGATTTTTCTACAATATTTGCACATAGGCACGAACCAAATAAAAAAAACAAAAGCAAAAAAAATAAAAGAAGATAATTTGATATAATACAGCAAGTCACTCATACAAGTCACTCACAATCTGATTGAATATTCACAATAATTGGGTTTTCACATATAATAATTATTGTAAATACTGCAAGATATAATATAATAATTATCTGAACCTGGTATGTTGTTAGGGTTTCTTCACAGCCTTGTTGCTAGTTTTTGAAAAGTCTTGAGCAAGCGTGAAAAGTCTGATGGAAAGTGGCAAGACAATTTTGGGGTCTAGATATTTATAATTATCATTAAAAAAATCTATACAATTTATATTGTCATGAAATCCTACAAATCTTGATCTCAACCCAATACCACCAAACAATTTGTTGCATCTTAAAAGTCTGTATCCAATACCACTAGATATTTTGGACTTTTTAAAAAAATCTGAAAAGTCTGGATCCAATACCATTAGATATTTTGGACTTTTAAAAAAACTCTTAAAAGTCTGGATCCAATACCACATGATAATATGGACTTTTTTAAAAAATCTTAAAATCCTAATCAAATACCACTAGACTTTTATAACTTATTAAAAAGTCTCAATCCAATACAACCAGACTTTTACTTTCTAAAATTGTCTATTAAAGTCCCAATCAAATACACCCCCCTCAATCAGATTTTTCACGCTTGCTCAAGACTTTTCAAAAACTAGCAACAAGACTGTGAAGAAACCCTAACAACATACTAGGTTCAGGTAATTATTATATTGTATCTTGCAGTATTTACAATAATTATTATATGTGAAAACTCAATTATTGTGAATATTCAATCAGATTGTGAGTGGCTTGTATGAGTGGCTTACGGTATTATATCAAATTATCTTCTTCTTTTTTTTCTTTTGTTTTTTTATTTGGTTCGTGTCTATGTGCAAATATTATAGAAAAATCAATAAAAAAAAATTATCTGATACATCATTGATGACGTTTTGATACATCATTGATGATGTTTTGATACAATATAATATATAATAACATATATATTATTCCATCAAATTAGTTGAAATTGATTTTCAAACCATATGAGTACTATGTAGTTCGACATATATATATATATATACTGAGTTTTCCTATTGATTATGAGTTTGATATCTTGTTTGAGTTTTTTCAGCTCAGACCAACTACCTAGTTTGGGTTTCTCAACTCGAGTATGTGTTAATTAACAAATTTATAGGGCTCATAATTATATAAAAAAATCCAAAAAGTCTTTAAATAAAATCTAGATAATCATATTAGTCTTTAAATAAAGTATAGATAATCCTAATAGTCTTTAAATAAATTCTAGATAGTCGTAATAGTCTTTAAATAAAGTCTCTTTTTTTAAAAAATCAAGAATCCTGAAAGTCTAGTCCAAATAATCCTAATAGTCTTTCAAATCCTACAAATCCATACAATCCTACCACTCCAAAATTGTCTATTAAAATCCTAATCCATTACACCCCCCTAAAGACTTCGGCCTCGTCCAAAATCTTTAAAGGAGGAGGCTGAGCTCCTCTCCAAATTTAAAGCGAGAAGGTCATATATTTTCCCCGAAATTTTAGGGGGGACACCTCCTGTTGTTTTTAATACGTAAAATCAATCTAGTTCGAATCTGCAGAACATAACAAACAGAAACAAAACGTTAGGGAATCGAGGCCCGTGTTTCACACGGTGTCCTTAAGATAATTTTACCGTATATAACACCGTATGTGTATAGCGATTGTCTCCCAGGATACAACAATTCAACAGTGGAAGTGCGAAGCACAACCACTTTCAGGGAACTCAAATCAGGTTCGAACTTATCAAGAACAGAGAAAAAAAAAAGAGAGAATAACAATTGCTCTGTAATTTCGTGATTCTAAGAATTGTGTGTAGACTAGGTTTTTTTTCATATATATAGTCTAGATTGATTTGGAAATTACTTGATAACTACGTTTTAAATGATAAAGGAAATTTAATTAAAGAATAATCTTTTAAAAAGATTTATTCCTGATTGATCATTGATTCTGATCACTTAGTGATCAAGTAAGTGTCATAATCCAAAACTGATCACTGATTCTGATTACTTAGTGATCAAATAAGTATCAGAATCCAAAATGAAAATCAACTATTTTCTAAATTCAATTAATTTCCTTAATCAAAAAATGGAAATTATCATTCTTCCTTATCATTCATTTAAAACGTTTGACTTAGGGAAAATAATTAATTCTTTCCTTATCAATAAATTGATTTAGGAAAATATAATTTTAAAATAGTAGCAAAATTCGGTTGTACTCTTACGGTCTAACCGGAGAAACATTCGTGTACGCAGGACACGCCCACACACATGTTGATAAGCTACTATTGCACAACTACTTATATACTACATATAAGGGTTTTACCCAACCAATGTGGGATGCATATTTTCCCTACACAATGGGCTCACTTTGAGACTCAATTTCTCATTCACCAATTAATCGATTTGTGAGTTTGAGTATACCACTTCGAAGCTCTCACGAAAGAGAATTCGAATATAAATTGATCTTTCATTTTCATGAAACCGATCATACTCAAATATCGCTCTCAAACCTCAAGTTTATCATAAATTTTTCAACAATCCCCCACATGAATGAAATTGACCTAGGAGACACGAGAAAAACTTTTTGGTAAGTTCAAACGGTCGATACCTGTATAGGATAGGTAGGTGTTACCCTTTGAACCTTCCCTTGTAAATGTATGCTTACTTTACTGGATGATCAGTAGATGTGATATCCTTGAACTATTCTGCCGTTTGTGTAAACGATCACACACCTTACACAGGTATCTTCCAGACCCGATTTGGTTCTCAGTTTTATGTTCGTTTTGGCCATGAACATGTGCCTGGTTCTGTGAGAGTCTCTAGAGAATATAGCCCTTCACTATTCTCTTTTAAAAGCGGCCCCACTTCTCTCTCACATAGGTGATTTCTTAATTAAGAGTAACCCGCATTACTCTGCTCGGATTTCCATAGCTAGGAATTTCGATGCATAAAAATCATTAAAAACATAGTTTAACATTTTCCTACGGGCATCACTGTTTCATCATAAGAATGGACTTGAGGGTAACCCCCACGGTGATCCAATTGAGTCTTACAATTTGGTTGTCCCATTGAACCTAGATCTTGGGATTTCTTGTCAACTAGGTTTGGTGTCCATTGTATCGACTTTTTATCTAATAGGCTTTAGTCTCATTTCTCTCGTTGATGTCTCAACTAACTCTCTATTTAACCCTTTGTTTAGCGAATCCACAGTGTTATCTTTTGACTTTAAATAGTCAATCGAGATAACTCCAGTTGAGAGAAGTTGTCTAATGGTGTTATGTCTTCGACGTATGTGTCTAGATTTCCCATTATACATGTTGCACTGTGCACTTCCTATTGCCGATTAACTATCATAGTGGATGCAAATTGTTGGCACAAGTTTTGGCCATCTAGGAATATACTCTAAGAATTAACGTAGTCATTCAGCCTCCTCACCACATTTATCTAGAGCGATAAACTCAGATTCCATTGTGGATCTGGCTATACATTTCTGTTTGGAGGATTTCCAAGATACAGCTGCACCTCCTAGTGTGAATATATACTCACTAGTGGATTTTGAATCTTTCATATCAAATATCCAGTTCGCATCAGTGTATCCTTCTAGGACTGCAGGATATCTGGCATAATGCAGCTCATAATTACGAGTACTTCAGTACTTTTACTATTCCTTTCCAATGATCAGTTTCCAGATTACTCGTATATCTACTTAATTTGCAGACTACATTAGCTATGTCTGGTCTTGTACAACTTGTTAACTACATCAGACTTCCTATCACTCGAAAATATTCTAGTTGAGAGACGCTCTCACATTTATTCTTGGATATGTGTAGATTTGTATCTACTGGTGTTCTGGATATCCCAGAATCATTTTTTGTCGAATTTTTCAAGAATCATGTCAATAAGTGTGACTGACTTAGAATGAGTCTGTTTGATATCTTTGAGATTTTCATTCCCAACATTACATCAGTTGGTCCCATATATTTCTTATCAAATCTTGATTTCAACATCTCCATGGTAGATTTGATCATTTTATCATCACTACCAACAATTAGCATGTCATCAACGTATAGACACAAAATGACATATTCAATTTCAGTGTATTTGACATAAACACATTTGTCACATTCGTTGATTTTAAAATCATTTGACATCATAACATTGTCAAATTTCTCATGCCATTATTTTGGTGCTTGCTTTAAACCATATAAATATTTCACCAACTTACAGGCTTTCTTTCCTTACTCTGGAGCGGAAAAACTCTCAGGTTATTCCATATAGATCTCTTCATCTAGTTCTCCATATAAGAAAGCTGTTTTCACATCCATTTGATGTACTTCAAGATTTTTCAAAGCTGTGATTGCAAGTATCATCCTAATGGAGGTTATTCTCATTACAGGAGAATACGTATCAAAGTAATCTAGGCCTTCTCGTTGATTGTAACCTTTAATTACAAGTCTGACCTTATACTTATCAATTGATCCACCTGTTTTCATTTTCCTCTTGGAAATCCATTTGGACCCTAGCGATTTACATCCCTGAGGAAGGTCCACTAATTTCCAAGCATGGTTGTGAAGTATGGAATCAATTTCGCTCTTGATAGCCTCTTTCCACAAGAGTCCTTCTGAAGAACTTACCTTTTCTTCAAAGGTTCAAGGTTCACCTTCTAGCAAAAGCGTCAGAAAATCTAGACCAAAAGGTTTTTCTGTCCCAGCTCTTTTGCTACGTCTAGGTTCATCCTCAACTTCTTGTTCTTGGTCCTTACAACTTTCAACATGTGTTCGTTTTGACCAACTTGCTTCATCATTGGATTTACATTGAAATACATCTTCAAAGAACAATGCATTTCTAGATTCCATTATCGTGTTTTTGTGTATATCTGGGATGTCAGACTTATACACCAAAAATCGGCATATCCAATGAAAATGCAATCAACGGTTCAGACCTATTTTCACCTTCTTAGGTGTAGGTACATCCACTTCGGCAAGACACCCCCACATTCGTAAGAATTTGTATGAATACTTTCTTCCTTTCCACAACTCATATGGGATCTTGTCTACTTTCTTACGGGGTACATTATTTAAAAGGTAATATAGATTCACCCCGCATATTCTAAGACAATCCAGAACTTATCAGCATTGCATTTATCATTTCTTTCAAGGAATGATCTTTCTGTTTAGAAACTTCATTTTGCTGATACGGTACAGTGGTTTAATGTATGATTCCATGTTGTGCATATAATTCAACAAATGGTGCTTCATACTCACCACCTCGGTTGCTTTTTAGTGACAACAACCACTAGAAGGTTTCACTTTAGGTCATCCTTTCGGCATGAATCTTAAGCAGACTCACCTAAAGCTCTTGGACTTGACTCATAACTGTCATGAAGTCCTTCATCTTGTAATCAATAAACCGGCCTACAACAAACCTTTTGGATCCTATATCCTCATTCTTGTATTTCTGGTCTAACCACTCCAACAGTTCTTTGGTTGGTTTTCTTTTAAAGAATATACGCTATACAGCGAATCTGACAGCCCGTTCAGTATGTAGTTTCAGCATAAAAATCCGAATGGTTCCATGCATCAATAGCATTCCATACCTGAACATCCCGCCCTTCACCACTATTGGGTCTTTTTCAGTTAGGAACCCAACTAGGTTCAATGTGGTCAAACAAAACAATATCTTTTACTGCCACCACTAAAAGTTCGTGTGACTCACACACTGGCTCATCACCGGTTCTACCATGTTTCTCACGAATGAGTTGATGGCCGAAATCAATGTTGCCACACTTGGCAACACAATAGGCACTTCGCTCACAAGCAAAGAATTAACACCCGAAGTGTCTAATTCTACATTTGGATTATCATTTGAAGTCTCTAGTGGAATGCTCGAGTTCATGTTTGATTTATCCACCGTAGTATCATGAGAAGATCAACTGAATTAATATGAAAATTAATTCTCATTAAAATTGGCAACATTAAAGTGAAATCAGTTTGTTTTGAATTCAAATTTTAATATTTCAATTAATCCGAAATTAATAATTGAAATAAATCATCATGAAATTGATAATTACAATTATGAAGTTCAAATAATTGATTTTGACAATAACCACCATTTTAAACTTACATATCCAACTCGTTACCACTGTTGGTCTTAGGAGCCTCATCAATTAAGAATCTCGCAAGATTCAATGTGGTCAGTCAGAGCAACATCTTTTGTTGTCATCTTTTGAAATTCATACCACTGAATTTCTCTTGTTTCTCCATATGATTTATCATAACTGAAACCGGAGACACAAACGAATTCACCGTTTGGGTATTCATTTGACCCATAAAAGGGTTAACCATCGGGTCGGTCAACTGGCCCACAATTGGGTTGACCACCGGATTCTCTCGAGTCACGCTCAGGTTCATAGTTGATTTGGCAGTCATCTTACATAGAAAACCAAACCTTTTTTTTTAACCACATATATACAATGATATAAATCATTGATCTATCACATCCGGTATATATATAACAATCTCAGAAATTGATATAACACAATCAGTTTGTTAATATATATCAACACCCATTAATAAAAATATATCAATAACTGATATATCAAATATAGTGTATCAAACACTATTCTAGCACTTTAAATATAATATGTATATTTATAAAACAGTACTGCTACTTGGTAAGATTATATAATAATATAATCAATTTATTACAATTGATATCTAACATTGATATCAAACAATAATACTGTCTTTTGATTGACCAAAATTTTGTATTATTTATTTCCACACATATCAGTACAACATACTGGTATATCAATCGATCTAATTGTATGTTAATATATATCAACAATATATGTAGCACATACATATTAATCAATAAAATGATTTGAAAACCAGAGTCAATACTTAAGATTAAGTGAACTTAATATATATATACTCGTATGTATATAAACTGATTGTACCTGATTATATAAAGATATAATCCTTTTAACGGTTTTTTCAGATATAGACTACAATTCTATATCTCTAAAATATCAAGTATTTACACAACTCGTATGTATAACCGATATACTATTAGAATCACACAAATATCATATATATTATATGACAGTACCGATATCAATCAGTTGATATCAAACCGGTGAATCAATAATTGATTCTAGATTTCACAATTAAAATCACAATCAGTGTGTGGTATTACAGACCCGATTACCCAGTTGAAATCACAAATGATTTCCAAATCAGTGTCTATTAATAGACCCGATTTTCTAAAAATTAAATCAGATTATTATCTGAAATCAGTGTCTAGAATTAGACCCGATTTCCACCGTTTTTTTTCTTTTGAAATCAGTGGCTGGAAGCAGACCCAATTAGTTCCAAGTTTGTCACGATCTAAACCAGAAACCAAAACCAGAAAGTTCTTTTTGTAGAAAACGTTTTTAGAAAAAGATGGATTAAAGAACGCAAATTGTCATAAGGTTGTTGTTTTTAATACGTAAAAACAATATGGTTCGAATCTGCTGAACATAACAAACATAAACAAAACGTTAGGGAATTGAGGCACGTGTTTCACACGGTGTCCTTAAGACAATTTCGCTGTATATAACACCGTATGTGTATAGCGATTGTCTCTCAGGATACAACGATTCAACAGTGGAAGTGCGAAGCATAACCACTTTCAGCAAACTCAAATCAGGTTCGAACTTACCAAGAACAGAGAAAAAAAAAAAGAGAAAAGAGAATAACAATTGCTCTGTAATTTCGTGATTCTAAGAATTGTGTGTAGACTAGGGTTTTTTTTTCATATATATATATATATATATATATATATATATATATATATATATACATAATCTAGATTGATTTGGAAATTACTTGATAACTACGTTTTAAATGATAAAGGAAATTTAATTAAAGAATAATCTTTTAAAAAGATTTATTCTTGATTGATCATTGATTTTGATCACTTAGTGATCAAATAAGTATCAGAATCCAAAACTGATCACTGATCACTGATTCTGATTACTTAGTGATCAAGTATCAGAATCCAAAACGAAAATCAACTATTTCCTTAATTCAATTAATTTTCTTAATCAAAAAATGGAAATTATCATTCTTCCTTATCATTCATTTAAAACGTTTGACTTAGGGAAAAAAATTAACTCTTTCCTTATCAATAAATTGATTTAGGAAAAAAATAAATTTAAAATGCTACATTACTTAGTGATCAAGTATCATAATCCAAAACGAAAATCAACTATTTCCTTAATTCAATTGATTTCCTTAATCAAAAAATGGAAATTATCATTCTTCCTTATCATTCATTTAAAACGTTTGACTTAGGGAAAATAATTGGTTCGTTCCTTATCAATAAATTGATTTAGGAAAAAAAAAATTAAAATAGTAGCAAAATTCGGCTGTACTCTTACGGTCCAACTGGAGCGACATTCGTGTACGCAGAACACGCTCACACACATGTTGATAAGCTACTATTGCACAGCTACTTATATACTACATATAAGGATTTTACCCAACCAATGTAAGATGCATATTTTCCCTACACAATGGGCTCACTTTGAGACTCAATTTCTCATTCACCCATTAATCGATTTGTGAGTTTGAGTATACCATTTCGAAGCTCTCACGAATTCGAATTCGAATATAAATTGATCTTTCATTTTCATGAAACCGATCATACTCAAATATCGCTCTCAAACCTCAAGTTTATCACAAATTTTCCAACACATCCTCCTTTATAAATTGTATCCTCCTCTCTTCAATTGGTAGTAGGGGTGTACATTTTCGGTTTGGTTTGGGTTGAGGTTCAATGTCAAACCAAACCAATATGGATCGGTTTGGCTATATTTCAACCCAACCCAAACCAATTTGATTTTTCAAACCGATTCAAACCAAACCAAAAAAGGTCGGGTTTGTTTGGATTAATTTACTGGTTTAGATTTGAATTCAAAAATCTTTTATTTTTTTATATTATATTATAAAAAATATTTTTAAAAAATAATCATAACATTAAATATTAATTATATATATATATATAAAGGAAATACAAAAAAGTTAAATGAGTAATTATCAATTAAATACTTGTTTGACAGCATCTATACTTTTAAAACCCTAATACATCAATCAATCAGAATAATTGTATCAAAACAAATAAATAAACTATAAAAACTTAAAGTAATTGGTAACAGTTATAAAACAGAGACCGAATAGAAAACGTAGATGAATTTTATATTTTAGTTTTACTTTCTATAATGTGTGGTTTGGTTTGGGTTGGTGAATTATTTCACTCAACCCAAACCGAACCACCTTTAATCGGTTTATCCAAAAGACAAACCAACCCACCCACCCATTTTTTATATTTGTAATCGAACCAACCCAAACTTTATGGGTTGGATTGGTCGGTTTGATTCGGTTTGACTGTTTTTTGTACACCCCTAATTGGTAGGGTGTAGAGAGGAGTATCCCAACATCCCTTATGCTATGTTTGGTAGGAGGGATGGATGAATAATGAATCAAGAAGGAAAGATAGTAGGAGAGATATAGAGAATAACATTTATCGTTCATGTTGTTTGATATTGAAAAAGAGAGTTGAATGGATGGACTGATATATAATATAAAAATTTACTATATTACGGTTTTATAAATTGGAAAGTAATAAAAAATTTAAGGGTAATGCTATCATTTTCCGCTAATGATATTTCTCATCGTCCCATCTGTCTCGTGATGAAAGGATTGATTTTGATGGACTTTGAGGGAGTTGAGATCCCTAGTCCTCTCATTTCCACTCTCTTATATCTCTAACCAAACAATGGATTAAAGCTCTCTCCCTTGTTATCTCCCTCCAACCGTCTCCCTCTTTCTATCTCCCATTCGTACAAAATAGAGCTTTAAGGTTAAGGTCAGTGGCAAATCAAAATTGGTTGAGTGGCCTCGAAGTTCACGATTCTTTTTTATTATTAACATTTTACATTAATATTTTTTATTATCTATATTTTTCTGCTAAATTTTTAATGATTTTTTAAATTGACTCCCAAAAAATTTTAGAGCTGCCTTTGCCTCCGCTTAAGTTGACGGTTGTTGACTCCACGTAGTAGGAGGCAAAAATCTCCTCAATTTTTCTTGTTCTTTTTATACTACCTTTTGTTTTATTTTTACATTTTATCTTATTAAAGAAAAAATAAAGTTTAAATTTTGTTAATGTGATGGATTTTAAATTAACTTTTTTATAATTATTTGAGTGTTATATAAGGGTTTATATATATTGTCATTTTCTCATTGGTACGTACTGATATAACTTAAATCAATACATTACATGTAGATCGTTGATTATAGAGAAGTTTTGATAAGTGCGTACATTTTGAGTCAAAGTATGTAAATCTAATGGTCAATATCCAACGTTCGGATGAATTTATATCAGTATGTACTGACTTGAATATATATATATATATATATTCAATATTTAAGTGTTATTCAATGTATACCCTCTACCTTAGAATTGAAATATATATATGAATTTGACTATAAATGCTTACACATCCATGATTCATGATTGCTTGTTGATACGGCTCTTGGCATGAAGTTGGCATGGCCATTTTGGAAATGATAAATGAAGCTTTATGACAACTCGTTCCTTGCTTTGAGAGGATTACAACCAAGCAATTATATATAAAAAATGATATGATTATTTGTTGTACATAATTATATGAATATTTTGCAAGTATATAAGAAAAGGACATGTGATAATTTCTATTTAAAGAAGTTATTTTTATATTATTATAATATATATATATATATATATATATATATATATATATAATTATTGGTTGTAGGTATATGTACGGATATAAAGTGATTTTGATTGATTTTATAATATTATAGAGTTTGTATACCATAAAAAATATATGCAAGATCCAATACGTAATTTTGGTATATTTATTTATTGTAAATTTGTAATTGTCTGACCTATGTAAACTGCCCCCGCCATTGACCATATAATATTTAATCAAAAGATAGGCGATGATTTTTCCTATCAGTTTTTAGTCATTTTTAAAAATCTTTTTTTCCCTTTAGTCCTCTTCATTCTTCGTATCATATATGTCCATACTGATAAAAGATGAATAATTTTCTTATTTAAGTCGGTCTATATTAACTCTAATTGATGAACTCAATTTTTTGATTTCAATATATTGAAATCAAAAAATTGAGTTGATATAATCTAACCTTATGAAGTAAACAGTAGATCCAAATTCATCGTTTATATATATCCATATTTATAATATTATTATAATTAAGTGATGAAAAATGGCCTTATTATTTAATTAATAGGCCCGGTAGTTTCATAAATATATTAAAAAGTAGATGGCATTTTTCATTATAAAATATACATGTGTTGCTTGCTGAAGTGTTACCAAGTCATGACTGTCTTTAAAATTATTTAAAGTAATTCAGTAATGAAAAATGCTTTGACTTAAAATGAAGAAAATCATTGTTATTATATTGTGAATATCAATTTAATTATAAACTTAAAATCGGACACACATACATTAATAGTATTCGGATTCTCTATTATGAATTATGATAATCTTCGACCATTAATGAACCCATGTATAACTAAAAGAAAAAGATATCTCCTTAATTTGTTATATCCTCTTAGAATTTCCTCTTTATCTTTGTTTCATTCTTTTATGATCACAATAAAATTCTTTTATGATCACAATAAATACTAAGTTTTGATTGTTGATTGTTGAGGAAGACTTGAATGCAAAAACCCACATGTCTCATGAGGCAAATAATGAAAAAGTAAAGTAATTTTGTGCAATTTTGTGAAACATGCAAACAAAGTGTGGCCACAAATGGCCAAGTAAGTTGTTCAAACAATAACATCAAAAGATGTGTGTCTCACCCTACAATGATTTAAAAAGATATTATGTGATTAGGCTTGAGTGTGGATAAAAATCTGTATGGGACAGTGTCATCAAGTTAATTGTGAGATTTTCCAATATAATTGTGTTGTGTTGTAAAACTTTGAAAGCTTCAAAATCTATTTTTTATTTTCAAAACAAATTATGTTATAGAACAGAATTACATTAGACGTTTTCATAGCCTCGCCCAGATCGAGAAAATAAAATGATAAAACTCTCAAAGGATTGACCTTATTACAAGTAGAACTAGTAATATTTTTTTTATAAAAAAAAAATCGATTAAAATGATCTAATGAGAGAAGGGTCTAATATGTTTTATGATTTTTCAAGGGATCTCTAGAACATTTTTTAAGACAAAATATACGATCATTTTTATAATTTCAAAAATATTTTCCTGATCAATATTGAAATTAATTGAGTCTACCTTTAATCAAATATACAAAACTTCAAAAAAAAAAAAAATATAGCAATATGGATAATTCAACATTGCTTCTTTGGGTTAATTGAAGTGCCACTTGTTTTTCATATTTGGAATGGGTTGGTCTATTTTTTGATTTAAGAATGGGCTGGCCTTGATTAGGGATGACAGCGGGTCGGGTTCGGGTGGGTTTTGTAAAATCCAAACCCTCACCCGTGAATTTTTTTCTCACCCATGCCCGCTCTCAAACCCGTGTAGGTAAGCGGGTTCACGGACGGGTTTTAACCCGCGGGTTATGATTGCACCCATACCCTCACCCTCGGACCCGTGAAATAATACAGGTTCACAGGTGGATGCTTCACCCGCGGGATACCCACAAACATGCAATCCATGAACCCGTGAACCCGTGATTTGTTATTTGTAAATTTCCACATGTAATCACCTATTTGATACTTAATTTAATTAAATTTCCATATCTAATTCTCTACTTGATACATTACAAAACAATAATAACCATAAAAATAAAACGATCAAAAATAAAACGATCAAAAATAATTGAAATGCCTATATATGTTTATATAAAAGTATTTTATGTATACGGGTTCACGGGTTCGTTTTTCCAACCCGCATCCGCCTGCGAACCTACCGGGTTTTTCATTAAACGGGTTCGCGGGTCCGTGGGTCGTAAATTCACCATTCACATCCGACCCTACAGGGTCGGGTTCGGGCAGGTGTCCGCGGGTGCGGGTCAAATTGTCATCCTTAGCCTTGATGGTTAATTTAAAATAATATTTTAAGAATATAACAATAAACCAAAATTATTAAAACAAATAATAATCATTGTATTCAACGCTAATATTTTGTATAATTTAAGTGTATTTTTATATTAGAAATGAGTTTTTGAAATATTACAATAATTCGGGATTTAAAAGTAAGGGATAGACTTAAATCCACAACCTCACGATATAAATTTAAGGACAAACCACTGAACTAGTGTTGAGTTGTCTCGGTAGAAATGAGTTATAAAAATAACCTTACTTGAATGAGATCTCCAAAGTCAACTTTTCAAAATTCATATAAATCCTTTTATTTTAACATTTTTTTTAATAGAAATCCCTTTATTTTACAAGTATCAATATAATCATAAATCAATATATGTATTCGTTCTATTGTCGGTTCGAATTGTTGTATGTGAGCCACTTAATTTAAAAGATGTTTTTATAAGTATGTACAGTCAAATTAAATCATTTAAATCTGATGACTCAGATATAAAAAACTGATATATTTTATATAATTGACAATAGAATATAAATGTGTTAGATGCAGATTTATGTAATTAGGTTGGGTGAATATGGGATCTGCTAATGAAATCTCCCCAATTGAACATCTAATATGTCTCTATTGGGCCAAATTTGGGCTGGGTTGAGCTTTGTAGTACTTTTGATGATTTAAATTTTAACACATTCTAAACCAGAGATAGAAAAATCAAAGTCTGTTGTTAAAACTTAAAAGACTCATCTAGCTTCAATACACGAAATCAAAGTCTGTCGTTAAAACTTAAAAGACTCATCCAGCTTCAATACACGATTTCAAGTACAGACTCCTGTAACCATTCATATCAATGGAGTTCATATACAGAGAAAAAAAAACATCGGTGCAACGGATGCGTCTGTATTAGTTATTAATATGACTCATAACTTTACGTGAAATATGATTTTGTATAAATTGTCTTTGTTTGATCGGAAATCATGAGGTTATTGTGTTTATCAGGAAAAAGCTTCAATCGTATAGGCTATACTACATTTGACTATCTAATATCTTGTCATGTGATATAAATGTCTTAAAGTCCAAAATATTGGAACTCTCATCTCTTGGCTAATAGAAGCCCAATTATTTTGTGAGTACTATATATTATCAATTGGTATTTTTTTGAATGACAGTATTGAGGCCTCGTCTTTGTACTAATCTCATAATTTAGGCAATCGATTTTGCTATCTAAACAACCAGTACAGTAACTAGTCTCGCAAACTAAGGTCCAATTTGACATTGCAGAGGTTAAAAGTGATTGTGAACTTAAGACAGGGTGTTTGTTAAAATAACGGGGAAATGGTTTTAGTCATTATTATCTTCTCTCAACTGAGTTTTTGAGAAGTTACAAATATATGCTTTTAGATTTTGGTTTCTATTTTTAGAAAATGTGCTACAGTGATATTAATTGAAATTATACTAACTTTGTCCTTGTCTTTAACGAAATTTAATAAAAAAAATTGGGTTTATATATTTGTAAAAAAAAAAAATGTTGTCATAACAGTATAAAAAAATAGGGATAATTAATTCAATAAAGTAGAATAAAAATGAAATAAAAAAATAAAGTAGAATAAAATAAATAAAAAAAGAAATGAAGTTAATTAATTAAATAACGTAGAATAAAAAATAGAGCTAATTAATTTAATAAAGTACCTTAATTATATAACACTTATCACTAACCACAAATAAACAAGAAAAATACAAAGTATATCACATTAGTACCAATTAGATGTCTATGTCATTTTAGTAATTTTACACACTCACAGCACCTTTTATTTTAGTTTATCAAACACATTGAAATTGCTTTTAGTTTTCACAGCACTTTTAAAAATCAATTTTATCAAACACTTAACTGATTCTTTCCACAGTAATTTTAAAAACACTCCCCCCATAACAATTTTAAAAACACTTCCCCTACAGTACAACAATATCAAATATCAAATCCTAAATTTGTATGAAAATAAAGCATGGACGTCTACTAGGTTGTGTTTCGTCGTAGTCATAATTGTTGGTCGGCTTCGGTCACTAACTTAAATTCTATTGGTCTTGCCAGGGTGTTGTCTGAGTATACAGATGTTGATGATGGCATGCATGTTTCAAAGGCTCACACAGGCTGTTTATTTAATTATTTATTTATTTATCCACTTTCAAGGAATTATATGAGAAGTTTAATTACCATAAATTACGAGAGATGTTTCAATTTTTTTTAATAACTCATGAAAAATGGAAAAAACATAATCATTCCCAGCTGGGCCTCTATACAGATATTGAGTGATACAATATCAAGAAGCTTTAATTTGGTCTCTTAATTCCAACATATAACATACACACTATGATAATTGATAAGAAAAATTGATTATCCATAACGTGCTTGATTTAGAGTATATGATCGTGTTTTTTGTGTGACCATGATCATTATTCTAGGTCGCAGCATTGTCTATTAATGTTATAGAACTAGTTATTCAAATCACGTAAGATATTTTGGTCACGAGTTCTGTCATTCATATTATTATATTAGAAAAAAAATGCAAGGGGTTACAAATGGATATTTTTTATGCGTATTAATATTAAATATAGAGCTGAGGACCAGGTTAAAAAGAAAGGTTTGTTTGCTTTTGTTGTGATCACTCATTTAAATTTGTAATAAATAGGCAATTCAATAAACAGAAAATGTCCTGCATTTGGTAATTAATTGGCAAGTTGTAATCAATCCCCACACCCATAAATGTATATAGGTTGGTTATGTGTTGTTTTTAACTTATATATTATATAAATTTATCAGTGCGTTAGATGGATACCATTATATTTATATACTTTGATTCAACATATATGTACTTGTCAAAAGTTCTCCATAATCAATAGTCCACATACAACGTATTGATATAAGTTATATCAGTATGCACTGATAGGAATATATATATATATATGTGTGTGTGTATTGCTACCTTTGTTCAAATCTGATATACAAATCTGATGTTCAAATGATATGGTATAACTATAATCTATTTATTTAAGTTATATAAATCAAATATAATTTAAATGAATGAATTATAATAATGGATCGTCATTTTGTATCTTATTTAAATATCAAATTTAGATAAATCATTATTATTATTTTATATATATATATATGATACCACGATCCGAATTTATAACATTTACTAATAAACAAGACTTTACCACTCAAACCACTTTTTGGAAAACAAAATTACATAATACAAATTAGCATTATGAATGAACATAACATTTAATCATTTTGCACACTATTTAGCTAAGATCACATTATCTAAACTTTTTTTTTTTATCCTAAAGTCAATAATAAATCTCATATTAATTTTAGAAAGAAAAAAAATAAGTATTTAGAATTCCAAAATATGAACATATTTTCATCCATTCATTTCAGTTTTATTTTCTTTTTTTTTTTTTTTAAAAGAAACGTCTTTCAAAAATAAAACCCAATATTTGAGCAGTGACCACCGTCGTTTTTGTAGTCGGCCGCCGTAATCGGCCATGCTCCTAGATGGGCTAAGCAAAGTTAACGCCATTGACTCTACCTATCAAACTATTTTTATTTTATTTTTATAAAACGATATCATTTTATTTTATTCGATTTCACCATCTAGATGGTTTGACGTCTATTGACAACCCTTCAGTCTTTGTAGGGTTAGGTTACTAATAAATTCCATCTACAAGTATTTAAATATTGGCCGATATTATTGGAATTTTGATATATAAATGATTTGGATTGGGAACTAACAGTTGTTGACAGATATAACAACTGGTCCAACACCCCTGTGACTTTTCAAATTTTTGGCATATCATTTCAAGTTAGCAAACATTAAAAAGAAAATCGATAATACTGTACGATACAAAAATTAATACAAAATTTCAATTCAAATGATATATAACTTATAAGCTAATATGTTGAATGACTTCATAACCGTCATGATTAATTTTTTATTTTAGCTTTAGTGAAAAGAGGAATTCAGTGTTAGCAATGTTTATGTACGTAAATGGCATTTATAGTATTGGCAGTTGCGAGGAAATTGCATGATTGATGTTGTCAAAGCAAAAGCCAGATATTCAAATAAGAAGGAACAAGAGTATTTTATTTTCCAATCGTTGTTGACATACTCAAATGAGAAGAAACAAGAGTATTAATGTACTTTTATTAAAGAGAAACATTAGGTTTGTTTATGAGAGAGACCGATTTGAACACTTACAAACGTAAAGGTCTTGTTCGGTATTTATAAAAAATATTGAACCAGTTTGATTAAAAATGTAAAAGTTACAAACTATAAAAAAAACATATGGTTCAAAAATTAAATGATACTTTTTGAAGGTGACATTTCAACATTTTCACTCTTATAATAATTTATATTTAAAAAACATCTATTATAGTGAACAGATAAAAATAGCTCCAATAGTTGTTCCATATCAATTTTTTTTTCCGTTCATTTTATAGTAACAATTATGAAGTAGAGAGAGAAAGTCTTGTTGAAACCCAGACAATCATTCGAATGACGATAAAGTGACGCTACGTAGACGAATTCGGGGGTCGAGCTGTCTAGTCAACTCGTAAGGGGGCAGGGGGTAACGCCCCCAGAGTTTTTTTTATTTATTTGATCTATTGTGTGTTGACGAAGATGAATATTTGGGTTTTTGAGACTTTTTGAAACATTTTCGAGTTTTTTTGAAACACATCCGAACTTTTTTTACAAAACTCCTAGTTTTTTTTTTTCAAAATGATCGAGTTTTTTTTATAAGGGAACGAGTTTTTTTAGTACATGATCGAGTTTTTTTGTAAGAGGTCGATTTTTTTTTTTTACATGATCAAGCTTTTTTTATAAGGGAACGAGTTTTTTTTGTATATGATCGAGTTTTTTTGTAAGGGATCGAACTTTTTTTTACATTATCGAGCTTTTGTTACGAGAGATCGACCTTTTTTATAATTAAAAAAATTATTCAATTTAAAAATTTTAAATAGATAATCTTAAAAACTCAACCAAACAACTCTAAAAAAATTCAAATAAACGTTCATAAACCTTTTGGTATAGTAGAAAGTTCAACTAAACGAGCACTTATAAAACCTGAATATGTGTAATACTTAAAATAAAAAAGAATATTATTTTTATTTTGAAATATAATAGTGATGGGTCAAATGATCAAATACTGCACAAAATTCTCAAAATTTTACTATCACAGCTTGTTTGTTATGCGGGATATGATGATATTATTTTCATGAGATTGAATTGGATACGATGGATCATATGGATTGATTAAAATACTTATGTCAATTGTTTAAAAAATCGATTTTATCATATATTTAACACTATGTGAAATTGAATAATATAAAATTATTTTTTAAAATATGATAATATTATAATAAGATATATTAAATAAATATAAAATGTTATAATTAAATAAAAATAAAAGAAGAAGATTTTTAAAAAAAAAAATAGGACAAAATAGTTCCACCCCACCCGGATGGCCGGATAAAATGGTTGTATAGAATTGAACACTTAAACTAATTATTTTAATTAAATTTTGAAAAAATTAAATATTTAAATTGTTTACTTAAAAATAATTTAAATATTTAAAACTAATTTTAAACAAACTAATATTTATTTTTATTTGTTAATATTTTTATTAATGATTAAAATATAAATCATATAAAAAATAAAATAAATTGAAAAGAATATTATTATCTCATCCCATGTAACAAACATTGTCTAAAAGATGTATACTCTAATAATATCGAAGAGATGGTACGTATCGAGGATTGTTCCTCTTTTGCTTGCTGGAACCTATTGTAAGGAACAAAAATGGATATCGTATGATTGTACTATGCTAATAGAGGTGCTTTTGACCTCTGAGTAAACTCTAATAACTGAATTAATATTTTTCCATATCTTTATCGACTATCTTGTTGTCTTATATAATAACAATTACAACGTTAACAAACTAAAAAATAGAAAATATCGTTACAACTGATATTAAGATAGTTCTCTCATAAGACCAGGTCCCCACTATGCAATAGTAACAACCCACTATAATAATTTTATTAATTCGTAAATTCAAAATGTATAAATGAAATTGAAGTAACCAACCAGATGCCTCAACACGTTAGACACGTAGAAGGAGAACTCTCCGTACTAAGAAATATCTACCTCTCTACAGCACGGGTAGAAGTGTTTATAAAAAGGGATTGTATACCATTTAATCAATAATGGAAATACAGCTTTCAAAATATCGCACACACGACACCAGTGAAGTATAATCTCCTTAAAAAAAAAACGTCAAAAATGAAGTATATAAAGAAATGATATACTAAAGGCTAGAAATGTAACTTCCACACCATGCATAATAGCGGAGGGTTGTCCCCGCACTAGAATGAATCTCACTGGCTAAGTTGTTAGTTGTTACCTTTCCTTCCATAAAAAAAAAATAAGAAAATGAAATCAAATAAAATTTCTCCACATGTAATTCTTCTTCAAATTCATCATCACTATTCAACACTACAAGACAAAAGTCACAAAAGTGACAAAACGCTAAAAAAAAATACGTAATTGGATGACAATTCTGATGGCTTATGATTTGTCCTCTTGATACCCATTTGATCATCACTATCTCAACTTATCCTCTGAATTAAGTATGCAAATGGGGCTAGCCTTAAAAGGATATATGTGATATCCTTTTTTTCCCTGATGTGTCATAGTTATTATATTATACTTTATTGGACTTGGCATTTGCTCTTTTGATAAAGTATAAACAAGTTGCTGGGGAGTTAGATTAGAGAAAGATCTTCGGGTATTGGTAGAGGCATTAACCATTCTATTAGATGTTAGCACTCACTAAAATGAGGAATTCGAAGAGTTGGGTATTCATTTCTACGAGTCTACATTTCAATTTAATTGATCCCATTTGCACAAGGATATGATTTTGCTGCCCCGGGAATTCTGATCAGAGTTTGATTTGAAGTACACGAGACATGTATGATCTTGCAACATGGTTATTTGAGAAGTGTATAACGTTTTGCACATAGGAAATCATGATACTCTAGACTGACCAAATTAATACAATGTCACAGGAAAAGGAACACCAGTTATGAGCTGGCCAATTAGAATGAAAATTGCTCTAGGCTCGGCAAGAGGATTGGCATATCTGCACGAGGACTGTGAGTATTTTATGGCTTCTGTATAACATTTTAAACTTTAAGAAAACTTGAGATTTAAGGTATGTATCTTGGCGTTTTACTCCTTTTGAGTTAAATGTATCTTCAGGTCAGCCCAAGATCATACACCGTGATATCAAGGCAACTAATATTCTTGTTGATAATAACTTTGAAGCAAAGGTACGATTTATATTGTTTTCATATTACTCATGGTTTACATCTATAACTATTCCTCAGACACTTCATCTAGATTTGCAAAATATTCTTGTACCAGTTTAAGCCTTTGCCTCTTGCATTCATTGGCTTTTTTTTCTTTTAATCTTAAAATTTCTTGCAACATGCTCTTATTTAAGATATTGGCTGGATTAAGTTCCTATGATATTATCTTTGTAGGTTTCTTCGGTTCTTTAGGGGTGCGTTTGATACACGAGACAGAACAGAACAATATGGGACAGTTTGTTTTTGTCCCACGTTTGGCGCGTTCTTAGCATGAGACAGTGAGACAAAAATCACAAAAACTTGTCCCACCCAAGAGGACAATTTATCCCATGACATGAGACAAGTGTCAAAAAGACCAATTTACCTTTTAAATTTTTTAACAATTACAATCATATTCAATAAATTATATATTATAATTACATATATAATAATATATATTATATTACTATATATATATTAATATATAATAATATCAAATAATATATATTGTTATAAATCATTATATATAATATTATTTAATATTATTATATATTAATATATATATAATATTATAGTCTATGTTGTTATATATATAAGAGGGGTACTCTGGTCATTTGAATATCTTGTTCCGTCCTGTCCCAGCCATATCAAACGTATAACAGTACAGTTTATAGTTCTGTCCAGTTCTTCTAAACACAACATAGAATAACATGTCCAATCCAATCCTACCAGTTTCACCTTATCATGTTCGATCTTCGTACCGAACATACCATAGAAAATCAATGGCCGGAGAGCAAAGATAAAGTGTACATTATTGTGAGATATGTAGGATTTTCTGTCTTGACTTTTGTGCTGATATGTGTCAGTTGGTTTGTACAAAGGTCTGACAGATTTTTGTTATTTCTGTTCTCTTATGGTGCGTTTGGTACACGGGACAGGACAACTTTCTCTTGTCTCGCGTTTAACGCGCTATTAACATGGGACATGATGGGACAGGACGAGATAAGGTGAGATAAAAACCACAAAAAGTTGTCCCACCTCAGACCCTCGGCCAGCTTTGTCCCATGCATGGGACAAGTGTGGAAAAGACACTTTTGTCCTCAAACCTTCCAAAAATTACATACATATATACACACCACCAACTGATTCACAATTTCTCTCTCTCCTTCGTTCGATGGGTTTGATTTAGGTTCAATTCTTTCTCTCTCTCCTTCGTTCGATCTTTAGAGATCAAACCCATCACCACCAACACCCAAATCAAACCCAGTCTAAAAAAAGAGAAAGAATCGAACCCAATCGACGTTGGGTTTCGTGGTGGCAGATGTTTTCTGCGACTGGGTTTGCTGGGTTTCGCGGCGGCGGTGAGGTTTGTGGGTTTCACGGTGTTTTCTACGACTGGGTTTGCTGGGTTTTGCACCGGCGCGAGGTTTGTGGGTTTCACGGTGGCGACGAGGTTTGTTTGGTTTCGCGGCGACTGGGTTTGTTTGGTTTCGCGTCGGCGGCGAGGTTTAGGGTTTGGCTCAACTTCCAATTGGTTTGGTTTCGCGGCGGCGGCGAGTTCGTCATCTTCAACAACCCAGTTAGTTTGTTTTGAGTGAGAGAAGCTGATGGACTGATCGTGATGATTATCATAATCAGTTGATGACTTTGTGATTTTTGTTATTTTTATTTTTGGTTTGTGATCTGGAAAAAAAAGTGCTCCGTGTGAATAAAACCAGACTACAGTGTTAGTTTGGTCTGGAAAACAAATGTGTTTGTTAGTATGGTTCATGGATTTGCAATTAACGATGGTATGAATAAGATCAAGTTGTTGTTTTCTTGTTCTGCTTTTATATTATGTGTAGATCAGATGATAAACTTAATAAACTTGATGATGTACCAAGTTCAACGATTGTAGTTCAACTGTTTTTGCTTTCTAGTTTTTTTTTTAATCTTTAAAGTCTCTAAAATTAATAAGGGTATTCTAGTAATTTAAACCTCTTGTCCCATCCAGTGTCAGTCATACCAAACGTATAATAGTACAGTTAACAGTTCTGTCTCAATCCTTCCAAACACGATACAGAACAACTTGTTTTGTCCCGTCATGTCTTGTCTCATCCAAGTGCCAAACGCAACCTTGAGGGTGTCCGTGCTCTTGGTGTTTGTTCTATGTCTTGCAGTGTTAAACACTTAAACTTAGATTGAAATCTTTTTGTTCTTTATTTCCTCTTAAATGAAGATTTGGAATGAATATTTCACATCGCAAGTCATAGTACTGCAAGCACAATCTTAAAATCCTTCAAAAATTAAATGAAAGGTGAAGTTTATTTTCTAAATATTAAAATTTAAATTTCTGTTTGCAAATATTAAAAAGATCCTCTTAACGTGTGCAGGGCACGCATTAAGGTGCTGTTTGGATCCATTTTTAAAACAGCTGTAGAGTTGTTTGTTTATAAGTTTTTGAAAAATTATTTTTGAAACTGAGAAATAGTGTTTTTAAATTTGTAACTAGGAAATTGAAAACAACAGTTTGCTGTTTTCCGTCATTTTTAAAACAGATTTTCAAACCCGATCATAATTTTTCTATCCAAAGTCATTACTCATTTTAGAAAAAAATACCAAACACATTTATGTCATTTTCCGTTTTTGAAAAATCAACGAACACATTATGTTTTTAAAACTTGACTTTCATTTTTAAAAATCGTTTTCAAAAACACCATTTTTTAAAAGATACCAAACATGTTCTTAATAATCCAAAAACTTAATAAAAAAATTATATTTATTTTACACTCACACTTTTAAATATAAATATATGTATTTTTTATTCACGTTTATAATTTCAAGGCACGTGTAAACACAACTAAATTAGAATCTTTAACTAGGTATAGTTGTGGCATTTATGAGCAAATACATTTGTTAGATGGAGTCGCCAAATCGAAACTGTGTTCATCAAACTTGATTTGACAGAATTATGCACAAGTAGTGGTATATAAATTGGCAATAACTTATATCTGGAAGTCATTAAAGCCGTTGACAATGAATGGAACGTAATGGTTTTATTTCTTATTTTGTGCTTTGATATCAACGTTTCTTTGATGTCATGAATCTATTATATTCTTTTGTTCAGGTGGCTGATTTTGGACTTGCTACGTTTTCTTTAGATGCAGATACTCATGTCTCCACTCGAGTTATGGGAACTTTTGGGTAAAATTCATTTTCCTTACCATTATGCATAACTACCCTCCTTCAGCACTTTCAGTTAATTATCCATCTTGAACCATTCCTCTGTCACTTCTCATGCACGTTCATTCACTGAATGCAGTTACTTGGCTCCAGAGAATGCGTCTTCTGGAAAGCTCACCGAGAAGTCAGACACATTCTCCTTTGTGGTTCTGCTTCTGGAGTTGATCACTGGACATCCACCTTTCAATAAAAATGATTCCCATCTTGATGATAGCATGGTTGACTTGGTATGTTCTCTGTCATTGCCACTGGATGCTGTTATGAAATTTTTAGTGTACATCATAACGGATACTTGTATGAATTTTAGGCGAAGCCTTTGCTTGCACAAGCTCTGGAAGATTGGCAACTTTGATGCTCTTGTTGATCCGAAGTTGCAGGAGTATGACTTCAGTGAAATGACTCGAATGGTTACCTGTGCTGCTGCTTGTGTACATCATTCGGCAAGACGTCGGCCACGAATGAGCCAGGTACTAAGTCCTATTCGGAGTTTGAATTCCAAAACCTTCGTAAGCAAGTTAATTTTCATAAACTAATATTTGAACCATATCATCAGTAGGTTGACAAAATTGAGAGATTTGAATAAGACTTCTAATAGAATCATAATTGCAAACTCTATGCTGGCATAATTATTTTATTTTCACCATGTCGAGCAGATAGTTAGAGCTTTGGAAGGAAATTTGCCTCTGGAAGATCTGAATGAAATGCACAGCAGAGCGTTTAGCCATGGACGCTCAGAAAATAGCTCTAGCCAATACAAGGAAGACATAAAGAAATTCAAGTTGTTGGCAATACGAAACATTGATAGCAGTGTGGTCACCAACAATGGTGTTCAGAACCCATCTAGCTCTAGTACTGAAGGTTGGCAATCAACTCAAGAGATAGAACCCCAAAAAGAAGAGAAAGACACCAATGTCTCCGGTCAAAGCTCTTGACAATATTGGTTGCCATTTCTTTGGTAAATCTTTCCCTTAACTGATCCTGCCATTCAACTCCAAGTTTATTCTCTGTGATTACATCCCCCATGTAAGCAAGTCGAACTGATAACAAAAATTAGGCCATGCCTTCCAATGGTAGGTGTAGTGGATCAAAATATTGAAGAAAGAACAAGATAGTCATGTTGATAAGATTTTCTCAAGATTCAAATGCTTTCTTCATAACATCTCTCAACGATTTTACACACCGGATATCATGAAATTGACATTCTTTTTTCTCTTGATCCCCACTGAACCCAATTAATTTTGATACCGGAAGTCGGGGGGGTACATAATTGCAAGTAGGTGATTGCATAGATGGGGTAGTCTTTGTAACATGTTAATACTAAGCTTTTTTGTTTTCATTGTTAAGAATTGTTGAAATGGTTGTATATGGAAAGAATTTTTAAGTGACTGGGTTGAGTTGTACATGTATTGTAGAAGTCATTTGGCTTTTAGCTTGTTTGTTTATTTATTTTTGTATTTTGGAGATTTATTTGATTTGCAGGTCTCGTAAGATGAGAAGCTAGGCTTGAAAAATCTTAGTGTAATGCTATTGTTCAATATTATCATTTTACTTGGTTTTTTTCTATATAGTAAAACATGATCTTATTGCCAACATCAATTGGGTTTGGGTTAGGGGTTTGTTGGTAGCTAGTGAGGCCAATCGCTACAAACACAGTTTTAGAGTTTTACAATTTAAGGGGCAAATGTCCCTAGTGGATGAAGAGAAACTTGTAACTATCTCATTGAAAACAAGATTTTATTTACTTAACTATCCAAGAAAAAGGTTTAAGTTCACCATTTTGCTTATGCTTCTTTCTCTTACCGTTTCATCACTCTTTTATACTGAAATTTATTCAGCAATAGAAATTTGAAATCTTAATTTGGGCATTAAAAAACACTAGATCAACTGCTGAGGTAGTAGAATGCTCTCGTGATTGAAGATAAATTGTAACACCACACTAAGAATCAACAATTTTTTTCATAAAAAATCATCCTTTAGAGTTTCATAAAAAAGTTTCCAAGTTTATATCACATTGAATTCTCTCGGTGCCTATCAGTCATAAGAAAGCTATTCCTAAATTTAGCAAAATGTTTTGGGGATCGATCTATGATCTGGACAGGCTTCACGCTGACAGGATGAGAGTAAATAATGCCCTAAAGGTTTTCCGGACTTTAAGATGTTAAGTTCTCCTAGCGCCTAATCTCAATCATATGAATTTCATAATTCAGCAAAAATCTGATCCTTCAAGAGATACGGTGTTACAGGAGAGTAAAATCACGCATATAAAGCAACATGAGGCAAAATGGACAAAATGTGCAATCATAACGTATATAAATTTTAAAAAGGACAAAATGATTTCCCTACTTACCTGAATAAAGAAATAGAGATCCTTAGCACATTGTTCATACTCCTTACGGCCAACAAGGCCTACAATAGCAGCTGGGGCTTTGTCTGCATTAAAATACAATGGTTCATTGTATAGATTGGCCACGAGCACTACAAACAAGCTGCATAAATGCAAATAATAAACAAGATTGGGTGTGGGAATAATAGCTAACATCAATTGGGTTTGGATTTGGGTTTGGGTTTGGGGTTTGTTGGGAGCTAGTGAGACCAATCGCTACAAACACAGTTTTAGTGTTACAATTTAAGGGGCAAACACAACTTCACTAACATACAACCACATCACATTCACCATTTTTACATGCAGCATTCTTTTGGTGAATAAGTTCTAATCCTCTAAAATTGAACTCCAGCAGCATTTATAAGATCAGATTCATAAGAAATTAAAAACCACCACCAATTCATTGAATTCAATCAGAAACAAAACAAAAGCAAGAAGACTTACACGACAGCATATAAGACAATCCGACGACACATACGAATATACGATCAAGAACACAATCCTCTTCTTGGCCTCCTCCACTAGGTCCCACATCGTTACCTGCTTCTGCGAACTCATTTTTCCTACCTCTTTTCCTCTTATTTTTCAACCCAAATGATATCGATCCAATCCCATCACCAAAACCGCCTCAAAAAACCCGAAAACAACAGAGAAGATCACAGAAACGTGAGAATCTGAAATTCCGGGCAAAATCTATGGTTTCGGATTTAGAGAACAAAATGGGAATCAAACAAAATTTATGAAGTTTCAATAATGTGATAATGTGATGTTTTTTTTTTCTTTCTTTAAAACGACAAGGCTTGTTGCTTTGTTCTCACGTTTAAGTTTAACAGTTACTATGTTTAATTAAGTACTTTTTTTTAGGGTAGTTAGCTTTAATTAAATGCATAATAATAATAAGTTAACATCATATAACCGATCGTCTAAAACCATCTCCAATACATATATCAATATCAATACCAATACTAAATTTAGTGTTAAAAATAGTAAAATATTATATTTTGTTCATCCTTTTAGTACTGTATTCCAATATATAATTCTATTTGAAATGTTAATTTTTTTTTATTATTTAAAATTATAGAAATCAATAAACATAATTAATACATTCAATTTATATAATATTTTTTATTATTTAAAATTATAAAAGTCAGCGATTAATATATTCAATATAGTTATATAATGTTATTTTTATAATAATAAAAAAACAGTATTTATTGTTATACCAAATTTGACATATGTTATTCTTTGTATCAAATTTGGTATATGTTACATAAAAAATAACATATGTCAAATTTAATATAATATTTGATATTGTATTGGAACATAATTTTTTCACTTTATATTAAATTATAATATTAACACACTCAAATAATATTACAATGGAAATGCTTTAACTTGTTGAGATTAAACAATATTTACAATCATTTGTTGGTAAACTAATACCGAATGGAACAGACGTTTGTCATAAAAGTGTAGGGTCAAGTCAAATTTAATTTCAATATCCAACCAGATGCTTAAATTGTTTATAAGGTCGGGTCTTACCCATAAGTAGGGTTGGACGCGGTTCGGTTTGGTTAGGTTTTTATCAAAACCGTATTGAACCGAGTTATATTCGGTTTTTAAAATTGTGAATCGGTTCGAACCATATTGAACCAAACCGAATTGAACCGAATTGAACCGAACACCCTTATCTCGGTTCGGTTCGGTTCGGTTCAATTCGGTTTTGGACCTAATGGGCCTATTAGGCTCAAATATTTCTTCATTTCGTTTTTTACCTTTTAACATCTAAGATTGTAATCAGGCCTTTAGACAACTGATTCAGTCCAAGTTTAGACTAAATTATATGTCCACATAATCAACATATAAGCATAAATACAGTCAAAATCAATCAAAAGTAGCTTCTAAAAAGCTACCAAATTCAGTTCAGAAATTGAATCCAAATAACTTCAATTACATAGAATAATAGAAGTCTAGAATGCAATCCAAAATAAAAATTGAAATCAATAAACCTTACAGTAAAAAATACTAGATCCAGATCCAGACCCAATCATAAACAAAAATTGAATCAATAAACCTTTAAAACATAAAGTATTTATAGAATTATTCACACACAATCCAACATAAAATCCATAATAAAATTAAACTTCAAATACAATCCACAATACAATCCTTAGCCTCTGATGACACCAAATCGACAAAAGTAAATTGTATACCCGCATACAAAACGAAATCAAAGACATTAATCACTTTTGTACAAAACGAAATCAAAGTTGACAGTGAACAATAGGGAAACCAACATAAAACAAAATCAAATAAAGTTGTTACTCAATAAGCAATGAACAACATAAATCAAATAAATTCAAATACAAAATATATTCAAATAAATCAAGTTATAAAAACCAACATAAATCAAAATCAAAGTCAAAATCAGAGAAAAATCAAATAAATAGAAATCCGACATAAAACGAAATATATTCAAATAAATCTAAGTCACCACTCACCATATCGAAACAAGTAGATAACAAAAAAAAGGGAAAAAAGTTAGAGAAAATTGTAGATCGGAATGGCGAAAGAAGAAGAAAAATACATTGAAGAGAGACGATTGTATGCAGAAGTCGAAAGTCGGAACCGTGGGAGAGCGACAATTGCAGACGAAAGAGAAAAAGAGAGAGAGAGACTATGAGTTGAGAGAAAAATCTAGATATGTTGCTGATAGAACAGATAAGTTTGAAAGAGTTAGAAAAATTAGGTTTTTATTTAATTTATATGTCGGTTCATATGGGTCGTTTCGGTTTTGAAGACTCAAAACCGAAACTGACCCGAATTCAATACGGTTCATTCGATTCGAACCGAATTGAACCGAATTCGAGTATACTGAACCAAACACCTAAAATCGGTTCGGTTCACACTTTTATGTCAACCCCTACCCATAAGTCATACTTAAAAGAAGTTTGCCCTCATATAATTTTTTTTTTTTTTTTAAGTAAGTAATTTAACTTGTTTTTTATGTAATAGTTATTGTTTTTTCAATCTTGTAGTCCTGCTCTTCGAGCACATGAGCTTGAAAGTGTAGCCCGACCCACTTAACCATATGACTTTTGATTTTGAGGATCCTAACCATAGGACTTGGACGTGGGGATGGTCCTCAATTTGAAGGTTGGGTTCGAACCTTCAAGTCCATTTGACACATTTGGTTTGTCAATATCATACACTATATATATATATATATATATATATATATATATATATATATCTATTTTTATAATAACATCACAAATATGATTTGAATATATACTTTTATAACTGAGTCGAGTGGTTTCTTAAATATCCACTCTCGAGAATCGTAAAAAAAAAGTGATGTGATTTGAACTTTTCTCTATAAAGTACACGTATTAGGAGAGGTCAGAGGTGTACACCACCAGCTAGGGCAGATGTGCTAATTTCCACCAATAAGATTGCATTTTTAGTGCTTAATTGTATTTAGAGTAAATTGAACTAATTTACCATAACTATGGGTGAACGTTAAGTTGTAAATCGAACCAAATCGAATCGAATCGAAAAATAGGTATTCGAATCGATTCGTAACATTAATTAGGTTTAAACCGGTTTAAAAAATAAAAATCAATTTTTTTTTAGATTCAAACCGATTTATTTTTTAAAAAACCGGATTGAACCTAATAAACCGAGTATATAACTTTTTTTTTTTAAACCTTAATATTATTTTGGAGTTTGAAATGGATTTGTTATTAACTTATTATTATTTAATATGTTTTTAATTGATTTATTATATATATAAAATTAAGTTAGCTTTGATTTGGGTTTTTTGGTTTTGGGCTATACAAATGTCTAAAATTAGTATCCAACAACCCATTAATGTTAAAAATAAATTCAAAAGACCAATTAAGCTAGCCGGTCCATTAGGCCCAAAACCATATTGAATCAAATCGATTAAAATAGGTTCAATTCAATTCGGTTACAATTTCTTATTAGGTTTAAATCGGTTCAATTTTGAATGAATCAAAATATTTTCGGTTCTATTGAGTTTTACCCAAAATCGAATCGAATCGAATCGAATCGGACCGTACCCACCCCTAACCATAACTATATACATAATTGCATTAGAATCGTCAAAAATATCATAATAATATAAACTACCTCTCGATCCATTTACTAAGTGTTGGCCACCGGTAATTAGTAATAGATAAAGTAAAGGGTAATGTAGATTTTCCCCTTGCACTTGTAATATAAAAATAAAATAAAAATCATAAAAAACAATAAAGAATTAGATTTAAAAAATCAGATATATTTTTTAAAAAATGGATCTTTTCACATAAATCAGACAGGTACATATGGAAGAGATCATGGTCCTCGATGATTGTCATTATAGGAGACATGTAATATCCTTTAATGGAGATCTTGATCTTCATTAAAAAAAGATTTGGAACCATATCTCCTCCATCAAGATCGGTAATCTCCATTTATGGATATCACCAATCTTCATTAAATGAGATTTGGGATATCATGTTTATTTTCTTAATTTTCATTCACTTTTTTGATTGTGATCAGGGATGGATCCACGTGGAGACCAGATAGGGAACATGTCCTACCTCAAATTTTTTTTTAAAATTTATTATATATATTATATACATACTAATTAGCAATCGTTACAATACATTCTCTTTATCATAGTTGGTAATGAAACATTCTCCCTACACTTGTTACAATGGGTTCAATTCCCATCTCAAGCAAACGTATTTTTTTTTTAATTCAATTTTATCTTGTAATTTTTGTCAGTCTTATTTATTTCGCCATCTTTTCTAATTATTTTCTCAGATTTTCATTTCTTATAAAAGAAAACAATTCATTTTATTATTTATATTAAACTATCTAATATCATTTTAAATTTTTATTATTTCTAATAATTTTAGTTTAATATACTTAATACGTCTAATCAATAAACCTT
Source organism: Dipteronia dyeriana (assembly GCA_032871835.1). Classification (NCBI taxonomy): domain Eukaryota; kingdom Viridiplantae; phylum Streptophyta; class Magnoliopsida; order Sapindales; family Sapindaceae; genus Dipteronia; species Dipteronia dyeriana. The sequence continues at coordinate 14,260,294 of CM065298.1, read as the reverse complement.
AAAATCTTAAATTTTATTTTATCAGTTTAAAATGGTCAATCTATTATTATAACTCGTTTTCTTTTATCCTTAGTATTTTTCTTTATTTTATAGTTTTAATTTATTTAGAATCAATAAATCAATAATTTATCAAAAACTTGAAGAATAACAAATATAAAAACATGTCTAGCAATATTTATTAATAAATTAAATTTAAATTGAATTCATTATAAATGTAAAAAAATAAAATCTTAATATAAAATTGTATTGTAATTTATTCTTTAAATTTGTTTTCATTATTTATGTTATTTTTCATGTTATTATTTATTTTTTAAAATATTTTTTATTGTTTTTATTTCTTTTTTGATGTAAAATTATATATTTCAAATGAATAAGTGTTCTGTTTGTTTTATTTATCTAAAAAAAGTCATTTTTATTTATAAAAAAAAACCCATTTTACTATAATTTTAATTTTCAATATTTTTTTTATATATTCAAATGTTTTACCTGATTAAAATTCTTACATCCGCCACTGTTTGTAACCGTAGAAGGAGATGAAGAATGATACATAGCAGTGACAAAAGTTGTGAAAGTGAGTAGTGGTGGTGGAAGAAGAAGAAGCCAAGGATAAGAGATTTTCCTTTTTAAAAAAAATTAATAAAAAGTTTCAGGACTGCTGTGGCGAGGTTTGATTAGATAACTTTTTTTTATTCACTTAGTAACATTACAAAAAGATCAATTTATTATTTAAAAATTAATGACTGGCGATGGTCAATCACTGATCAACAAGTTAAAGGAGTTGTACGTATAATTAGAGGATTTTTGTTAGTTTTAGTACATTTTATACACAGTGTGTAAGTTGGTGCACGTATTCCTTATTTATATATATATAAACAATCTACTACTTTAAATTATGGCCGACCCTTGTATAGTTTTATTAACTAAATTTAACAGTTAATACATGTTACGTTAAAATTTAATGGTTCAAAGGAAAAAATAATTAAAACATAAAACATAAAAAAATTAAATAAATTATTTACTACACTTATGTGTTTCTATATTAGTAAAAATAAACTGGTTCAAGGATATTTTTTTCTTTAAAGTTTAAAGAGGAAACATGCAATTTGTCCCAAAAAAATGTTTTTAAATAATTAAATACAATATTTAAATTTAAAATAAATTAATTAACATTTGGAGGAAGTTGTTGCCTCCTCTAAGCTAAAGACTTCCGCCTCAACCAAAATCTTTAAAGGAGGCCCTCCTCTCCAAATTTAAAAATTTCAGGGGACATTTGAACTATAACTGTGTCATTCATGTTGTTTAGTATTAAAAAGAGAGTTGGATGAATGAATTAATATATAATTTATAAATTTAATATATTACCCTTTTTTATAAATTCGAAGAGTAATACAAATTACGAGGGTGATGTTGTCCTTTCCAACCAATGATATCCCTCTTCTAGTCCATCCCACGAGGAATGATTGATTTTGGGAGGATTAGATCTCTCCTCCCTGCATCTCCCTCCAACTCTCCTTCTTACTAAACAGAGCTTTAAGGTTAAGTTCAGTGGCAAAGCAAAATTGGTCAGTGGCTTCCAAGTTTACGATTCTTTTTTATTATTAACATTTTACAATTTTATTATTATTTATATTCTTGCGCTAAATTTTTAATGATTTTTTAAATTGACTCTCTAAAATTTTTAGAGCTGGCATGGCTTTGCCTCCGCTTAAGTTGACTGTTGTTGACTCCACGGAGTAGGTGGCAACAATCTCCTCAATTTTTCTTGTTCTTTTTGTACATTTAACCTTTTGTTTTATTTTTACATTTTATCTTATTAAAGAAAAAATAAAGTTTAAATTTTGGTAAGTGATGGATTTTAAATTAATTTTTTAGAATTATTTGAGTGCTATGTAAGGGTTTATATATATATATATATATATATATATTCAATATTTAAGTGTTATTGAATGGATACCCTCTACCTTGAATTGAAATATTTATGAATTTGAAGTAAAATGCATACAACTCATGAATTGACTATAAATGTTTACACATCCATGATTCAAGATTGCTTGTTGATACGGCTCTTGGCATGTAGTTGGCATGGCCATTTGGGAAATGATAAATGAAGAGCTTTAAACAACTCAAAACATACAATAAAGTTTATTGCTTTGAGAGGCTTACAAGTTACAGCCAAATATGATTACTTGTTGTACATAATTATTTGATTATTTTGTAAGTATATAATAAGAGTCCATGTGATAATTTCTATTTAAAAGAAGATATTTTTACATCATTATGTATGATATGATATAATATGATTACTTATTGTATATAATTATTTGATTATTTTGAAAGTATATAATAAGAGTCCATGTGATAATTTCTATTTAAAAGAAATTATTTTTATATTATTATGTATGATATATATAATTATCGGTTGTAGGCAACTAAGTATACGTATGGATATAAAGTGATTTTGATTGATTTTATAATGTTATACCATAAAAAAATAATCAAAATCCAACATGTAATTTTGTTATATTTATTTATTGTAATTATCTTACCTATGTGAACTTATTCCCATTCAGTCAAACGCCTCCTCGATTGACCATATAATAATAGTTAACCTGCGGTGATTTTTCCTATTAGTTTTTAGTCATTTTTTAAATATTTTTTTTCCCTTCTGTCGTCTTCAATCTTAATATCATGTGTCTATACTTATTAAAGATGAATAATTTAATTATTTAGGTATATTAATTCAAATTTATGACTTGTTATTTTGATTTTAATATCTCAACCGTCCATTTATTTATGTTCTTTTTAATCCAATAGTTAAGATATTAAAATCAAAACAACGAGTCAAAATTTGAATCTATATAACCTGACCTTATTTATTTTCCATGAATGATAGTTATAGTCATCTGTCTCAATTATCAATTATATGTATCCATGTTTATGATATTATTGTAATTAAGTGATGAAAAATGACCTTGTTATTTAATTAAAAGGACCCGGTAGTTTCATAAATATATTAAAAAGTAGATGACATTTTTCATTATAAAATATACATGTGTTGCTTGATAAAGAGTGTGTCAAGGCTGTCTTTAAAATTATTTAAAGTTATTCAGTAATGAAAAATGCTTTGACTTAAAATGAAGAAAGCCATTGTTATTATTGTGAATATCAATTTAATTATAAACTTAATCCGTAAAATTCGGACACACATACATTAATAGTATTCGGATTCTCTATATGAATTATGATAAGCTTCAACCATTAATGAACCCATGTCTAACTAAAAGAAAAAATATATCTTATTTGTGAGAAAATCTTTAATGGGACGGTCATATTGTCACTTGGTGAGACAGTCCCAATGAAATTGTACCATCTATCTCGAGTACATAAATAAATACTTTAAAACTATAATTTGGTACAATCTCATTGGACGGTCTCATCCGTCCCATTGAAGATCTTCTCCTCCTTTGTTATATCCTCTTTGAATTTCCTCTTTATCTTTGTTTCATTCTTTTATGATCACAATAAATTCTCCAAATTTTAATTTGGAGAATTAGGCAAATAATGCAAAAGCAAAGAATTTTTGTGCTACTTTTGTGAACATGCAAACAAAGTGTGCCCACAAATGGCCAAGTAAGATGTTCACGCAATAACATCAAAAGATGCGTGTCTCACCCTACGATGATTAAAAAAGATATTATATGCTTAGGCTTGAGCGTGGAAAAAAACTTGTATGAGATGATATCACGTTAACGGTGAAACTGTTCAATATAACTGTGTTATATTATAACATTTTGAAAGTTTCAAAATTCCAAAACAACATAGAATTACACTAGACCTTATTCACCGTCTCATCTAGAGAAAATTAAATAATAGAACTTTTTAATATGTTTCATTAAACTCTTAAAGGATTGACCTAATTACAAATAGACCTAGTAGTATTTTTTTTTATAAAAAAAATCGATTAAAATGATCCAATGATAGAAATTTCGAATATATTTTATGAAATTTCAAGGTCCCGTTCTGTAGCTGTTTTTCATTCCGTTTTCGTTTTTATTTTTCAAAAACGATTTCAAAAACGCGTTCGTTAACCGTTTTTTATTTTATTTTCAAAAAAAAAAATATGAAAAACAAAACCAGTGTTAAAAGTGAAAGATTTGAAAAATACAAAATACATGTTTTTTTTTCACTTTTTTTATATGAAAAAATATTTTTTATAACTATTAATTTTATTGTTATACGTTTGATATGGTTAGGACGAGACGAGACAAAATTTTCAAATAACCAAGGTGCCTCTCTTATATATATATTCCAGAATAATTTATTTCCAACTATAACTAAAAGCATTCATGCAATAATAATAATATATATATATATATATTCTAATTATGTAAATATTATAATATATATATTATTAAATATAATAATATATAATAAAATATTATAAATTATTTATATAATATATATTTATATTATATATATATTAATATATATAATATTTATAATTAATTTTTGATGTTTTACTTTTGTTTAATTTAAAAATTACAATACAAAAATTATATTGGTTAATTATGTAATCAATTTGTTTATAGTTGTAATATATTAAACAAAATGCCAAAATTGATATTTCAATTTTTGATAGTTTTCGGTTAACCTACTAGATGCGTTTTTTTCAGTTTTCATTTTCAAAATACAACTTTCAGTATATGCTACCAGACTGGTTTTCAGAATTCGAAACTGAAACAAAAAACAATGTTTTCATTTTCGTTTTCGTTTTTATTTTTGAAAAACAACAACTGAAAAACGCTTACAGGACGGGTCTTAGGGATCTCTAGAACTTTTTTTTAAGACAACAAATTTACAATCATTTTTATAAGTTCAAAAATAGTTTTCTGATCAATATTGAAATTAATTGGGTAAGACCGAAATCAAACTAATCAAAATTTTTATAAAAAATATAGCAATATGGATAATTCAACAAAGCTTCGTTGGGTTTGTTGAAGTGCCACTTGTGTTTTGATATAAGAATGGGTTGGCTTGATGGTTCTTAATTTAAATAATATTTTAAGAATATAACAATAAACTGAAATTATTAAAACAAATAATAATCATTTTATTCAACTCTAATATTTTGTATAACTTAACCGTATTTTTGTGGTAGAAATGATTTTTTGAAATATTACAGGAATTTGGGATTTAAAAATAAAGGATAGACTTAAATCAAAACCTCACGGTGTAAATGTAAGGGCAAACCAGTAAACTAGTATTGAGTTGTCTAAATGCAAATGAGTTATAAAAATAATAACCTTACTAGAATGAGATCTCCAAAGTCAACTTTTCAAAATTCATATAAATCCCAATATAATCAATAAAATCATAATTATATATATATATATATATATATATATATATATGAGTCCGTTTATTTTCGTTTCGTACTGAGATAACTTACATCAACATGTTGCATGTAGACTACTGATTATGAAAAAGTTTTGACAAGTATATACATTTCGAGTCAAAGTATGTAAATCTAATAATCCACATCCAACGCACTGATGAATTTATATCACTGCATACCGATTTGAAAATTTCTCTCTTGGAAAACACCTATATATATAAAAAAAAAAATCAGGTGAGAAATGTGTTAGATGCAGATTTATGTAATCAGGTTAGGTGAATTTGGGATCTGCTAATGAAATCTCCCCAATTGAACATCTAATATGTCTCTATTGGGCCAAATTTGGGCTGGGTTGAGCTTTGTAGTACTTTTGATGATTTAAATTTTAACACATTCTAAACCAGAGAAAGAAAAATCAAAGTCTATGTTGTTAAAACTTAAAAGACTCATCCAACTTCAATACACGATTTCAAGTACAGACTCCTGTAACCATTCATATCAATGGAGTTCATATACAGAGAAAAAAAAACATCGGTGCAACGGATGCGTCTGTATTAGTTATTAATATGACTCATAACTTTACGTGAAATATGATTTTGTATAAATTGTCTTTGTTTGATCGGAAATCATGAGGTTATTGTGTTTATCAGGAAAAAGCTTCAATCGTATAGGCTATACTACATTTGACTATCTAATATCTTGTCATGTGATATAAATGTCTTAAAGTCCAAAACATTGGAACTCTCATCTCTTGGCTAATAGAAGCCCAATTATTTTGTAGTACTATATATTATCAATTGGTATTGTTTTTGAATGACAGTATTGAGGCCTCGTCTTTGTACTAATCTCATAATTTAGGCAATCGATTTTGCTATCTAAACAACCAGTACAGTAACATGATAACCAATTAATCTTGTAACTCGTAATCTAAACAATTGATCTTGCAACCTGAACAATTAGCTCTTAAACATGAATAACTAGTCTCGTTACTCGTGATCGTAGACAATTGATCTAGTAACCTGGGCGATTAGTACTGTAATATTGATATATAACTAGTTGCGCAAACTAAACCTGTATGAAAATAAAGCGTAGACGTCCACATAGGTTATGTGTTTCGTCGTAGTCATAATTGTTGGTTGGGTCGTGGTTACTAACTTGAATTATATTCTTCTCGCCAGGGTGTTTTTTGAGTATGCAGATGTTGATGGTGGCATGCTTCAAAGGCCCGGATAGGTTATTTATTTATTTATTTATTTTCAAGGAATTATATAAGAAGTTTACCATAAATTACGAGAGATGTTTCAATTTTTTTAATAACTCATGAAAAATGGAAAAACATAATCATTCCCAGCTGGGCCTCTATACAGATATTGAGTGATACAATATCAAGAAGCTTTAATTTGGTCTCTTAATTCCAACATATAACATACACACTATGATAATTGATAAGAAAAATTGATTATCCATAACGTGCTTGATTTAGAGTATATGATCGTGTTTTGTGTGTGACCATGATCATTATTCTAGGTCACAGCATTGTCTATTAATATTACACAACTAGTTATTCAAATCACGTAAGATATTTCGGTCACGGGATAAAGATCGGTCATCCATATTATTTTATTAAAAATATGTGTAGAGGGGTTCACAAATAGGTATTTTTTATGCGTATAAAATATAGAGCTGAGGACCTGATTAAAAAGACAGGTTTGTTTGCTTTTGATGCGATCACTCGTTTAAATTTGTAATGAATAGGCAATTCAATAAACAGAAAATGGACTGCATTTGGCAATTAATTGGCAAGCTGTAATCAATCCCCACATCCATAAATGTATATAGGTTGGTTATGTGCTGTTTTTAACTTATTATTATTATTATTATATATATCGAAAACTAAGTTTCAAGTTTCAAGTTTCAAGTATCTTTAAAAAGAGGATTCAGATTACAGACGCTCTTTCTAAATATATTTTGAGATTGAAGACCCATTTTTCTACTCTTTATTGGTTGGCAATAATTGTATAGGTAGGTAGTCTTTTCGTTTTTCCTGAGTAGTGACCACCATTGATTTAGTAATCCGCTTAGGCCTTAGAAGGATTTGACCGCCATAAAGAAAGCCTAATCGGTGAGGCTCCTAGGTGGGCTAGGCATTTGTCTAGACAAACTAGATGGAGTCAATACCGTCGAACCCGTCAAACTTTTTTTTTTTTTTTTCAAAACAATACCGTTTTAACTTATTCGACTTCATTATTTAGATAGTCTAGATGCTAGACGTCAGTTTACCGTACTACTGACGCCTAACATCTACTAAAGCATCACAACCCCTTAGTCTTTGTAGGGTTGGGTTACTAATAAATTCCATCTACAAGTGTCTAATAATTGGAAGATAAATATATATATATATATATATTAATTATTAGAATTTGGATATTGAATTAATAGTTGTTGACAGATATACCAACTGGTACAACACCCGTGTGACTTTTTCAATTTTTTGGCATATCATTTAAAGTTAGCAAACATAAAAAAAAAATCAATAATACTGTATAACACAAAAAAGAAAATCATTAATGCTGTACGATTCAAAAAATAAATAAAAATTCAATTCAAATAATATATAATTTATAAAATAATGTGTTGAATGATATTATAACGACAAATCACTTATTTAATTTTTTACTTTAGCTTTAGTGAAAAGAAAATACAGTATGCTTATGTATTAATTTATAGTATCGGCAGTTGCGAGGAAATTGCATGATTGTTGTCAAAGCAAAAGCCAAATAAGAAAGATCAAGAGTATTAATGTACTTTTATTAAAGAGAAACATTAGGCCTGATTATGAGAGACCGGTTTAAACACTTCTTAAATGTAAAGGACTTGTTCTGTACCTGTAAAAAATATGGCACTAGTTTGATTAAAACTGTAAAAGTCGCCAACTATAAAAAAACACATTCACACTTATTTATTTATTTATTTTTAAAATTTTACACTAATTATATCATAAGTTTGCCGGACGTAACAAGATCAATTGCTATAAGCACATCACGAAATGCAACTCCACTGCACGGACACTGTTATGATTTAATTGGCACATCCATTTGTATTATTAAGGAATTTGATTTAGAAATTAATAAATTCATTCTGATCATCAAAAGTTATATATTCAGAAAAAATCATCAATATTGACATTTCTTTTTACTAAATCAATAACGTTTGATTATCTAAATATTCAATAATAAAACATATACCCTCTCAACTCAAGCGATGTGTTTTTCCCTATCCATATAAATGGTTGAGATTCAAGACTTACCATGTGTATTACCGACATGTGTTTGAAGTTTTCTACTTCTATTATGTAGATAATCGGTAGGGGTGGGTATTAAGTTGTGATTCGAACGGATTCGAACCAAATCGAAGCAAAAAAAAAAGATATTCGATTCGATTCGTAAGGGTAATTCAGTTTAAACCGGTTTAAAAATTGAAAATCGAATTTTTATTCGGTTCAAACCGGATTGAACCGAATAAAACGAGTATATAAGTAAAAAAAAACATAATATATTTAATATATTTACGGGTAATATGTTTTTAACTGATTAATTTTTTTTTATATATTTTTAAGTTATGTTTGATTTGGGTTTTTTTTGTTATTCTAATGTCCAAAATTAGTATCCAACAACCCATTAATATTAAAAAAAATTCAAAAAACCAATTAAACTAGCCGGCACATTAGGCCTAAAACCAAATTGAATCGAATCGATTAAAATATGTTCAATTCAATTCGGTTTCCACTTCTTATTAGGTTTAAACCGGTTCAATTTTGGATAAATCGAAATATTTTAGGTTCAATTGGGTTTGACCTAAAATCGAATCGAATCGAACCATGCTCACCCCTAATAATCGGAATATATTTGATGTTAGATTTTAAAAATATATTCATTTTTTTTTGAATGATTTTAAGAAGAAAAAAAAAACTTCGGATTGTCTAATAAGGTCAAAGTTACGAGTAATGTTACTTTACCCAAATTTAATATTCAAATTTGGTATCAAAATGATATGGTAATTCATTCATTTAAATCATACAAATATAATACAATATATATGAATGAATTATTGTTATACAATATCATTTAAACACCTGATTTGAATACCAAATTTAAACAAAATAGTATTATTATAAAGTTATTGCATTTTTTTTTACCTAATTTTACTCCTTTTTACGGTTAGTAAATAACTTAACCAGAATATTTGATTGCTATGAAAGTCAATCATAATTAGTAGATAATCACTAGACAAACCATTTAAGGAAATGATAATTTACATTTTACAGCAATTTTATCCTAATAAAAAACTTGAGCACACTATCACTCACACAATGGCTTATGATAATTTCATTAATTAGTTCCAAAAAGAGCTAATGAACCAAAATAGGTTTTTTCTCTTAGTCGCCACAAACTCAATAAGGTTCCGTTTGAGAGAGTTTTTTAAAATAGATCTTTTAAAATAGATCTTTTACAAATAGAGCTTTTAATAGAAAGATATTGGTCGTTTGTTTGTCAATTAAAAACAATTTTTATAAATGGTAAGATTATTAAAATATTTAAAAACTATTTTAAATGATAGAGTTATATTATACTTTTTAGTGTTATTAAAAAAACTCAAAAAGATCTACTTGAAAAAACCTAAAATTTGAGTTTTTCCAAGTAAACGTAAAATAACTTTTTTAATTATTTAAAAGCTCTACTGAGTGACAACCAAACAATATTTTTTAAAAAGAGTTTATTCTTTTAGTCAGTAGATAAACCCTTCCAAACGGACACTAAGGTGATTTTACACAAAATTAATGATATTGAGAAAAATGCCCCTACCTAATTTAAAAGAGAAAAAAAAGTGGACTTATACACGTATTGATTGTTTCATGAAAGTTATATATAAATGTATTATTGTCGTATAAAGATGTGATGTTTAATATTATTTAAATAAGGTCAAAGTTATTGAAGTAAATTAAGTAATCGTACACATATGACAATTGAATCAACTTAATAAGAATATTTTGATTGCCTTAATAAATAAAAAAATCATTCTTAAAAGGAAACAAATACTTTACACTTTCCATATTTTGTCCTGCAAGAAAAATCATTGTGATTCTCTACTCATAAGTCATAAATATCACATAATGTTTTTTTTTAATTATTAAATGAGATTAATCCGATGATAAATTCTACGCCATAAAGTTATGAATTCGAATCTCCTTACAAAAAAAAAAACCTCGAATACATGTAATACTTCAAATAAAAAAAAAAGAATATTATCGTATAACATTATTTAAATAAGGTCAAAGTTATTGAAGTAATCCTACCCACACATTATGACAATTGAATCAACTTAATAAAAAAAAATGATGAGCGGTGCGATTGGTATATCCAACAATGAATTATTTATGTCCCACTTTTTAAATTATTTAGTATTCTTTGTTTTCCTTTATCAAATTATTTAAATAAACGTACAATTTCTATTAAAAAAATATTGTACAAACTAAAACTAATAAAACTCCACTTTCTTAATTTCAAAACCTTAATGACAAAAGTTTTAATGACATCGATTATTTCAACTCATTAAATGTTTACTCTTTATATATATATATTCTTTTTGATTTTGATCTCATGTTTTCCATGTTTAGTATTTAGTGATTTATTACTATATTTGTTTATATTTTCTTTCAGGTCGCGATATCTTGATTACCATGTTTAATTAGTATTTATTGAATTTATTGTTTCACATGTTTGTTTTATTTTTCTTCTCAAATTTCGGATCCATGTTTACTACTTTTTTTTTTCTTCTCGGTTTATTTTATTGCAGATCTTCCAGATATACTATAATTTGTATCAATTCTTTTATGATTTGCACCAAGAAACACATAATCTCTAACTAAATAAAATCATACCAAAACTCTAACTCAATCGTTAAAAAAAACTAACAGACGATTAATATCATATTCACAATATACCACCAACAATTCAACCGACTATAAAAAAAATGTATATATTAAAGATGTTTTACCAATAAATAAGAAGAAAAATATGTCCCGCGAATGGATGTGAGAAAACTATATATAAAGATTAGAGATTAAGTGTATTTTTTTTAAACTGATATATGGTGTATTAAGTTTAAAAAACAAGGAAAAGGATAGTCAAAACAATAAATCAAACAAATTAATAAAACTATATAATTTTATATAATTAAATCAAAATTTTAAAAAGTGAGACATAAACAGTTTAGTATGTGGTGTGCCAATAACACCACTATATTTTGATTGGGTATAGAGAAAATCATTAATGACTATCATAGTTAATAAATAAATAAATCATTCATAAAAGGAAACAAATACATTACACTTTCCATATTTTATCCTGCAAGAAAAATCAGTGTGATTCTCACATATCACATAATGATATATATATATATATATATTTTAACGAGATAAGATTGATTTGGTAGTGAATTTCTTACACCGGTACCACGAGATTGTGAGTTTGAGTCTTTCCACTCCTCAGAAAACCCAAATATATGTAATACTTCAAATAAAAAAAGAATATTATTTTTATTTTGAAATATAATAGTGTTGGGTCTAGGATATGTCTGAATACGTTAAGATCACATACTCGACACTAGGATTTGTTTGGTCTATATGATATTTCATGAGACTGGATTAGATATGATTTTATAAGATAAAATTGGACTAAATTAGTGATGTGATGTGTTTGATGCTGTTTGGGCTCGGATTAAAATAGTCTTGTCAATGGTTTTGTGTGGTATATGATTTGATAAAAATATAATGTTATCATATATTTAATACGGTGTGAAATTGAATAATATATAATTAAATTAAATTATTTTTAATTTTTTTAAAATAAATAAAAAATATTTAAAATTAATATTAAAAAATAACATTTTAATTAATATTTAATTTTATAATATTTTTAAACATTATTATAAGATATATTAAATAAATATAAAATGTTATAATTAAATAAAAAATAAAAGAAGTTTTTTTTAAACATAGGAATAAGTAGCTCCACCTCACCTAGATGACCGGATAAAATGGTTGTATAGAATTGAACATTTAAACTAATTATTTGAATTAAATTTTGAAAAAAACAAATATTTAAGTTGTTTATTTATAAATAATTTTAAACAAATTAATATTTTTATTAATTATTAAAATTTATTAATATTTTAATCATATACAAAATAAAATAAATTATATATATATAAAGTGGTAGGACTAATACGTTCATGCAAACAACAAATATGGGATATGTGACTAAAAATAGTTTTATCTTAGATTTTTATCTCATCCCATGTTACAAACATTTTCCAAGAGATATATACTCTAATAATATTGAGGAAAACTCTCCATACCAAGAAATATCTACCCCTTCCACATTAGGAAGAAATCTCCTTAAAAAGAGATTATATACCACTCAATCAATAATTGATATACCAAATGCTTTCAAAACATCGCACATACGACACCGCCGGGGAAGGATAATTTCCCCACACTTTGTGGAAGAGAAACCTCCTTCTATATATATTGAAAAAAAAATGTGGAAAATGAAGTTTATCAAGAATGTATATATTAAGACCATCTCCAATGTATGTGCTATTGTCAATACTAAATTTAGTATAAAAAAATGTAAATCTTATATTTGACACAACAATTTAGTATTGTGCTTCAATACACAGTTGTATTTAACATGTTATTTTTATTATTTTATTAATTAAAATTATTAAAGTCAACACTTACCATTAATACATTTATTAAATTTCTGATGCATAATTGGTTGAATTTGATTTTGATTGAAACATTATTAATGTTCATTAAATTTAAATTGTTTTAAATATTTAAAAAATAGATATAATGACATTTTTATAATTAAAAAAGCAACATTTATTGTTGTATCAAATTTGACACAATATTTGACACTATATTAAAGGAAGGTCTAATAGGTATATGTCAAATTTTAACATTAGCACACTCATTTGATATAATATTAGAGATGCTCTAATGGTTCGAAATGTAATTTCTGAATATGGATGACAATTTGACCTGCACCCGCGGGCACCCGCCCGAACCCGACCCTATAGGGTCGGGTGTGAATGGTAAATTTACAACCCGTGGACCCATGAATCCATTTAATGAAAAACCCGGTGGGTTTGCGGGCAGGTGCGGATTGGAAAAATGAACCCGTGGGTTGGACATGCGAACCCACATAAATAAAATACTTATAACTAAATAAACAAGACATTTGAATTATTTTTGTCATTTTATTTTTATGGTTATTATTATTTTGTAATGTATCAAATAGGGAATTAGAAATTGAAATTTAATTCAATTAAGTATCAAATAGGTGATTACATGTGGAAATTTATAAATGACAAATCGTGGGTTCGCGGGTTCATGGGTTGCGGGTTTGTGGGTATCTCGTGGGTGAAACATCCACTCGTGAACCCACATTGTTTCGCGGGTGAGGGTATGGGTGCAGCCATAACCTGCGAGTTAAAACCCGCCCGCGAACCCACTTACCTACGCGGGTTCGAGGGCAAACGTGGATGAAGAAAATTTTCACGGGTGAAGATTTAGATTTTATAAAATCCACCCGAATCCTACCCGCTGTCATCCGTACTTCTGAACCATTCCATATTTCCATAGCAACGTAGGGTTCTTCCTACACTAGAAAATAAGAAAATGTAATCAAAAACAGGTTGACCAAATTCCGTGTATATAGGGTAATAGGGAGATACAGACCAGCATCTTTGACTCTGGTAAGAATCCACGAAACGTCGTAAAAAAAAAAAAAACTTCCGTTAAACGCTGCGTTTTGATTCCTTTTCACAATTTCTTCTGGCCCCACAACCAAAATTCTTCTTCAAATCATCTTCACTATTCAACACTATCAGACAAAACACTTCTTCTTCTTCGTGTTTTTTTTTTTTTTAAATTTATTTGTTATTTTTTTTTAATATTTTTTTTTTCACTTCACTTGATACTACAACACACACACAAACGCTAAAAAATAAGAAATACTCTCGATTTATTAAATGAATAAAGAATTCGTACACATTCCCTCTCCGGCGATGGTGTCACCGCCGCCGGAAGAAACCCCTGCTACTAACTCTACCTCCCCTCCCGCTCAACCGCCGCCGGTTACAAACGGGACCCTTCCCGGACCTCCGACGACGAACGGGTCGACACCCGCGACTCCGGCGGCGCAACCGACAGGAGGAGGAGTGGCCGCCGGGGCGATGGTGGCGATGGTGGTGGGAGTGGTGATTGGTGCCGGAATCGTGTTGGTCGGTGTGGCTGTTTTTGTGTTTTTTTATAAGAGGAGGAAGCGAAAACTCGATTCTCAGAACCTTCCTTCACATGGACCTAAAAGTATTTTTCTTTTCTTTTATTGTTTCACAATAATATACTGTTTAGGCTCTAATGGGTTGTGGAATTGTCAACTGTTTTAATATAATGAGTTTGCATTTAATATATGCATTATATATATATATATTTATATTTTTAATTCAGTTTGAGGTTTTGTTTTTGTTTTTTAGTATTTTGGACAAGTGGTATCTGTTTTGTTGTCTTGTTTACTGTCTGCTAACTGGGTTTTGAATACATTCTTTTGTGATTTATGTTTGTCGGTATTGTTTTGAAATGTAGATGTTCTGAATAATGAATGAGATTGTATTTTTCTAATATCGGGGTTCTGTATTTGTTGGTTTAGTTTAATAATGTATGATTTGTTGCTGTTTGTTTATATAGTTTGGGTTTCCGGGTTGAGCTCTGAGTTCGTTCCTCAGTTTTAGGATTTAAGTGTATTGGGTTCACTGGATAAACTAAGTTGGTGTTTTCATTTATTTTTGTTTGGTTTGTTTACTTACAAGATATGGGTTTTTTTTCTTCAAGAACAAGTAATGCGTTCGGAGTTCTCTTTTAAATATTTTAGGCTATAATTTTGTTGAGATTTTCTGTAAACGCTAATAGAGTCATCTGTTCTTGATCTTTGCTAAAATCAATGAGTTTGGTGTCCATTTATACGGTTTTTTTTTGTGTGTGTGCATTGATTTACAGGGTTTGTTCTATAATCAGTGCCATGATCCTAATATACAATCAATTTCGTAGTAAACTTTAATTTTAAGTGAGTCTAAAAGATGAAATCATGAAATATAAAGTTTTAATACTGTTATACAATTCTAGAACCCTTTTTCATTAACCGTATTGTTGATCATGTAATTGATTCAATTTGAGGTTGGAATGCTATTAAGTAGAATGTACTTATTTAATTGAGGGAAGCAGAGTCATTCAATTCTTTAGCATTATATAAGATTGTGCGTTAGGCAGAATAGGAATAGTGGTTTAGTGTGTCTTTATAGAGCGAATGACGATGACAAAGCAGATAAACATTGCTACTCTAAACTTGGTAATGAAGAGTAAATTTATGGCGAGTGTACACTTACGTTACGTGTGATGGTTCAAATTTAATGATTTTGTTAAGTAGCTATTTTTGGATGCATTGATGTCGTCATGTGTGTTAAAATGGAAGTAAATTATATAAATCTGGTTTATGAAATTGCGGTTAGTGGCCTTAATGAAAAGGCCGGCCTGCTCATTATGTTATCGAACTAGAGGTATTTTTAGAGGAGATGAATGGTAGAAGTTATTCGTAACAGTACATGGGGATAGAATTTATAATAAACTGCATTCTTTAGGAGCACACCTTGATGACCATCATGAGAAAATCAATTTGGTCGAATGGTTCCAACAGTACTGCAATCACAATCACATATACTTGAGAATCATAGTGGTTCAATAGAAGCATTTGTAGGGAAAAGCCTTGAGGCTTGACTTTGATTACTATTTAGTTCTTTGAGTTGCTTTAGTTTCATACTTGATCTTTTATGCTCTATACATTGCTATATTGTATGTTAATCTTCTTGGCTACTAAGGTTGTAGAGTGCAGTAGACTTTTTGACATTTAATCTTCTTCTTCTTCACACTTGGACGATCAAATATACTTTCGTCTTCAAAAGCCCATCTAATTTGAAAACTTGAGGACTTGTTTGTTGTACTTGCTGTAAATTGGCATTTAATGTGACGATGTCTGCTGATAATACTTCCTGGTCTTTATTATTCTCTCCAGATAATGCATCTTCAGCAATATCCTACAACAGACCCTTGCTTCCAAACCTTACTGCACCGCCTGGAGTTGCAGCAAATTCCAATGTGCCACCAGTTGCTAAACCTTATTCATCAAGTGGCAGCGCAAGCTCTGATAAACCTTTCCCACCACCATCCCCAGGCATTATACTTGGAAATTTGCAGAGCACATTTACTTATGAAGAACTAAAGACGGCAACAGATAATTTCTCAGAAGCGAACCTCCTTGGTCAAGGTGGTTTTG
This sequence comes from Dipteronia dyeriana, assembly GCA_032871835.1. Classification (NCBI taxonomy): domain Eukaryota; kingdom Viridiplantae; phylum Streptophyta; class Magnoliopsida; order Sapindales; family Sapindaceae; genus Dipteronia; species Dipteronia dyeriana. Next base: position 14,243,449 of record CM065298.1, on the reverse strand, counting down.
GTTATGTCCATAAAGGGGTTCTTTCAAATGGAAAGGTGGTAGCAGTCAAAAAGCTAAAAGCGGAAAGTGGACAAGGGGAGCGTGAGTTTCAGGCAGAGGTTGACTTCATTAACCGTGTGCATCACAGACATCTTGTCTCTCTGGTTGGATACTGCATGTCGGGGGACCAGAGATTGCTTGTATATGAGTTTGTTCCTAACAAAACCTTGGAATTCCATTTACATGGTTAGTCCTTTCTGTTACTGGATCTCATTCTCATTGATTCTATGAGCCAAATATAATGTCTCCACTTCCTCATCACTACGTTAGAAGGTCTAAGTTAATTTCCTGGAAAGAAATGATCTAAAATCATGCTAATTACATCTGAAAAACCAAAAGATTCTCACTACTCAAAGTTTCGTCTTTTTTAATCTTTCATCCTTAAGAATATTCTTGTAGTATGAGATTTCTTTAGCTATAACTGCCTCATGGAATTTCATTTGTCAACTTAACTCTTGCTTATTGTAAATCTTCTGAAACAAATGAAACAAACACAACTAGTTCCCTCTCTCTCTCTCTCTCTCTCTCCCCCCCCTCCTTTTCCCTGATCTGGCATATTTATTAACTTATTATATTATACTTTATTGGACTTGGTATATTGCTTTTTTGATAAAGTATAAATAAGTTACCGGGGAGTTAGATTAGAGAAAGATCTTCGGGTATTGGTAGAGGTGTTAACCATTCTATTAGATGTTAGCACTCACTAAAATGGGGAATTAGAAGAGTTGGCTATTCATTTCTACGAGTCTACATTTCAATTTAGTTGATCCTATTTGTGCAAGGATATGATTTTGCTGTCCCGGGAATTCTGATCAGAGTTTGATTTGAAGTGCATGAGAAGTGTATGATCTTGCAACATGGTTATTTGAGAAGTGTATAACGTTTTGCACATCGGAAACCATGATACTCTGGACTCACCAAATTAATACAATGTCACAGGAAAAGGAAGACCAGTTATGAGCTGGCCAATTAGAATGAAAATTGCTCTAGGCTCTGCAAGAGGATTGGCATATCTGCACGAGGAATGTGAGTATTTTATGGCTTCTGTTTAACATTTTAAACTTTAAGAAAACTTGAGATTTAAGGTATGTATCTTGGCGTTTTACTCCTTTTGAGGTAAATGTATCTTCAGGTCAGCCCAAGATCATACACCGTGATATCAAGGCAGCTAATATTCTTATTGATGATAACTTTGAGGCAAAGGTATGATTTATAGTGTTTTCATGTTGCTCATGGTTTTCATCTATAACTATTTCTCAGATACATCATCTAGATTTGCAAAATATTCTTGTACCGGTTTAAGCCTTTGCCTCTTGCATTCGTTGGCTTTTTTTTTTTTCTTGAACTTAAAATTTCTTGCAACATGCTCTTATTTAAGATATTGGCTGGATTAAGTTCCTATGATGTTATCTTTGTAGGTTTCTTCAGTTCCTTAGAAAATCAATGGCTGGAGATTAAAGATAAAGTGTACATTATTGTAAGATATGTAGGATTTTCTGTCTGACTTTTGTGCTGATATGTGTCAATTAGTTTGTACAAAGGTCTGACAGATTTTTGTTATTTCTGTTCTCTTGAGGGTGTCTGTGTTCTTGAGTGTGTGTTCTATGTCTTGCAGTGTTAGAATGAAATCTTTTTGTTCTTTATTTCTTCTTATATGAAGATTTTGATTGAATAAATCACATCATAAGTCATAGTCCTTCAAGCAGAATCTTAAATTTTATCCCTTAATGTTCCTTCCAACAATAAATGAAAGGTCAAGTTTATTTTCTAAATATTAAAATTTAAAATTCTATTTGCAAATATTAAAAAGATCCTCTTAACGTGTGCAGGGCAATAATCCAAAAACTTAATAAAAAATTTATATTTATTTTATACTCCAATGCACACTTTCCTTCATTTTTAAATATATATATATACGTGCATTTTTAATTCACGTTTGTAATTTTAAGGCACACATAAACACAATCCATGCTTGAAGTAGAATCTTTAACTCGGTAGTTGTGGCATTTATGAGCAAATGCATTTGTTAGATGGAGTCGCTAAATCGAAACTGTGTTCATCGGACTTGATTAGACAGAATTATGAGCAAGTAGTGGTATATAAATTGGCAATAAATTATATCTTTAAGTCATTAATGCCGTGGACACTGAATGGAACATAATGGTTTTATTTCTTATTTTGTGCTTTGATTTTAACTTTTCTTTGATGTCATGAATCTATTATGTTCTTTTGTTCAGGTGGCTGATTTTGGACTTGCTAAGTTTTCTTTAGATACAGATACTCATGTCTCCACTCGAGTTATGGGAACTTTCGGGTAAAGTTCATTGTGCTTATCATTATGTATAACTACCCTGCTTCTGCATTTTCAGTTAATTATCTATCTTGAACCAGTCCTCTGTTGCTAATATGCACGTTCATTCACCGAATGTTAATTATCTATCTTGAACCAGTCCTCTGTTGCTTCTCATGCACGTTCATTGACCGAATGCAGTTACTTGGCTCCAGAGTATGCGTCTTCTGGAAAGCTCACCGAGAAGTCGGACACATTCTCCTTTGGGGTTCTGCTTCTGGAGTTGATCACTGGACATCGACCTTTCGATAAAAATGATTCCTATCTTGATGATAGCATGGTTGATTGGGTTTGTTCTCTGTGTCATTGCCACCTGATGCTGTTATGAAATTTTTAGTGTACATCATAACAGATACTTGTATGAATTTTAGGCGAAGCCTTTGCTTGCACGAGCTCTGGAAGATGGAAACTTTGATGCTCTTGTTGATCCGAAGTTGCAGGAGTATGACTTCAGTGAAATGACTCGAATGGTTACCTGTGCTGCTGCCTGTGTACATCATTCGGCAAGACGTCGGCCACGAATGAGCCAGGTACCCAGTCCTATTCGGAGTTTGAATTCCAAAACCTTCATAAGCAAAGTTAATTTTCATAAACTAATATTTGAGCCATACCATGAGTAGGTTGACAAAATTGAGAAATTTGAATAAGACTTCTACTAGAATCATAATTGCAAAATCTATGGTGGTGTAATTATTTTATTATCACCATGTCGAGCAGATAGTTCGAGTTTTGGAAGGAAATTTGCCTCTGGAGGATCTGAATGAAATCACACCAGGGCACAGCAGAGCGTTTAGCCATGGAAGCTCAGAATATAGTTCTAGCCAGTACAAGGAAGACATGAAGAAATTCAAGTTGTTGGCACTACAAAGCATAGACATTGGTAGCAGTGAATTCAGTGTGGTCACCAGCAATGGTGTTCAGAACCCATCTAGCTCTAGTACTGAAGGTCGGCAAACAACTCAAGAGATACAACCCCATAGAGAAGAGGAAGACACCATCTCCATTCAAATCTCTTGACAATATTGGTTGCCATTTCTTTGGTAAATCTTTCCCTTAACTGATCCTACCATTCAATTCCAAGTTTATTCTCTGTGATTACAGCCCCCATGTCAGCAAGTGGAACTGATAACAAAAATTAGGCCATACCTTCCAATGGTAGGTGTAGTGGATCAAAATATTGAAGAAAGAACACCATAGTCATGTCGACAAGATTTTCCCAAGATTCATATGCTTTCTTCATAACATCTCTCAACTATTTTACACACCGAATATCATTAAATTGACATTCTTTTTTCTCTTGATCTCCACTGAACCCAATTAATTATGATACTGGTATTCGTGGGGGTACATGATCGCAAGTAGGTGATTGCATAGATGGGTAGTCTTTGTAACATGTTAATACTAAGCTTTTTTGTTTTCATTGTTGAAATGGTTGTAAATGGAAAGAATTTTTAAGTGACTGGGTTGAGTTGTACATGTATTGTTGAAGGCATTTGGCTTTTTGCTTGTTTGTTTATTTGTTTATTTGTTTTGGTATTGGAGATATATTGGATTTGCAGGTCTCATAAGATGAGAAGCTAGTTTTGAAAAATCTAAGTGTAATGCATATCGTCCAATAATGTCATTGTAATTGGTTTGAATGGTCAATTAAACGTGTTTTTTTTCTTCTATTTAGTATGACGTGATCTTTTTGCCAACACCAGTTGGGTTAGGGGAGCTAGCGAGACCAATTGCTACAAACACGATTTTAGTGTTTTACAATTAAATGGGCAAATGTCCCTTGTGGATGAAGAGAAATTTGTAACTATCTCATTGAAAAGAAGATTTGATTTGCTTAACTATTCAAGTCATACCATTTCATTACAAAACTTTTATTCTAAATTTCAGCAATAGAAATTTAAAATCTTAATTTGGGCATTAAAAAACATTAGATCCATTGTTGATCTTTCAAATTGTATGATTTGCGCTTGTAACTTGGAACACCACATTAAGAATCAACACTTTTTTTCGTTTTGCTTAAAAGATCAACCTTTTTTAATATAAAATTCAGCTTGTATGGTAAAACTCTATAATTTAATACTCCATAAATCAATAATCTCTATAATATAATATTTTTTCCGATCGCAAATTGGACCGATGGAATACAATAATTTCAATAATTTACTAAGATATTATTTTTTTAAAAACCCTTATATAAATCGGTGGTCTCGTTCGTATCATAAATTAATAATTCGTAAAAGTTACAACTATAATTTACTATCATATAATTTTGAATCTCCTCCTAAAATAACTGCACTAGACTGGAATCCCCAAATTAAATTAACTGTAAAAAAATTCAGACACAACACAACTCTCCAGAATCCAGATTCATTTGCCACTTAACCGCCTCTCTGGTTCTTGTTTTGTTCGTCTGCTTACTTGGTGGGTTAGGGTTTCTCATTTCTCTTTTGTTTTTTAAAATTATATACATACATCCATGGAAGCTACAAAAGAAGGTACTGGATTACTAAACAACATCCTCCCTCCGCGCCTCGAAGACGCCGGTCTCGAAGACTGCGCTTTGCAGCCTGATTCCATCAAGCAGGCCTTCCTCAGAGCCGCATCCGCCGTCTCGTCACGAGCCTCCACGCTCTTCCATGACGACGATGACGACGACCCGGCAAGCTGCGTGGACGATCCCTGGCCAGCGGCGGCCAAGGACGCCGCTTCCGACACGGTGGTGGGAGTGTCGCCGGTTCCGGAGGTGCCGGGCCCATGTGGGGTGCTGAAGGGAGATGGGGTTGTTGAGGAGAGTGAGGATAAGGTGGTGGTGGTCGGCGGTGGCGACGTGGAGAAGGGGAAGGGAGGCGACGGATTCGTGGAAGGGTTGAAGGGTTTGAGTATTGAAGAAGAGGAAGAGAAGAAAGAGAAGAAAGAGAAAGAAGAGAAAGAAAGTGAAAAGCCAACTCTTGTTGAAGGTGTTGTGTGAAATTTCTAGTTTTTTATACTCAATTTTATCTCTTTTTTTTTTATCAAGTAAATAAATAAAGCAGTGTTGTTGTTGTTGTTAATGTTATGGCTTGTTATGATTAATTGATGTTTTTTCCTCTGGTTATTGTTAAAATTTCTGTGATTAATCTATGAATTACTGTTCCAATTGTGAAATTTTTGAACTTTGTATGCACTAAAAAAAGTAGTATTGTTAGAAAATGCTATGTAGATTTGATTTAGGTTATCGAATGAACTGCTATGGTTCTTTTTGTGGTTAATGCTTGTGAACATTAGTGTGGACTCTTTGAGCAGTACTAAACCTCTCAGGTGTAGCTTGGAATCGATTGATGGTTCGATGAGTTTATGGTTTGTTTTTATAGCGTAGGACTACATCATTGTTGCTCGTATATGATGAAGTTACCTAATTATTACAAGAGCGGTTGTTTAAATCTGTTAATTTTTTTCTCTGGTAATTATGCTCCCAATGTTATTCTGGCAATACAATTGGGTTGCCGAGGTTGATGCCACAAGATGTTTATTGAAGAAATTGAATGTTTTGTTCGGGTAATTCAAGAGTTTTGACATGGATTAGCTAGTGGAGTTCTTTATGTGCTGTGCTGTTCATAGGGTCCTTAGACAGACCTGTAACAAGATTGTCCCCTTGACTGGAAATTAAGGAGAGGAACCTGAAGTCTGAAGCACTGCCGAAACTAGTTTTTGGTGTAATCATACTAGCAGCAATGAAGATTTGTATACTGCACTTATGCATGCCTGAGTATTGGTTAGGTTTATAAGACAATGATTGTTCTTTATTGCATCCACGAGTCTGAGTCTTAGTACTATATAAGAACATAGATTGGTCATTTGAGATATAAGAGGAAGTGGAAGAGATTGAATTTAGATGTAGGGAACCTCATCTGGGCACTTTGCCTGCTGCATCTCTTATGCCTCCTTGATCAGTCTACTGCTTGCTTATCAATACCTGTTTTATCCTCTATTCGTCGGTAAGGGGAGTTGGACGATAAAGGGTAAGTCGAATATGGTGTTTTCGGAATTTGTACTTGTGGGAATATCTAGGACACTTGGCTTTTGAAGGCTGAGCATGTGTTCGGTAGGAGAAATTCTTGGGTGCATCCAGTGCACCATGCATCTTCCACCATGATGCTGCCACGTCGCCAATTTTATTGACGTGGCAGCATCACGGTGGAAGATGCATGGTGCATCGTGATGCACCCAAGTTTTAGGCATTCAGTAGATAAACTGTTGGTTGGTGGGGTGTCTGGGATTAGAAGCTGTGCTAAGATGTTGAAAATTGGATGGAAAGCTATTTCTGAGTATTTTGAAGCTTGCTCTTTTGCTGCTGTAGCAGAACAGTAGGCAAAGAAAACAATGGCATCAATTTGCAGAAGTGGATAGGTTTCGTAGAAAGAAATATACGTGGTTATGTTATATTGTTATGTGCAGAGGTGTAGGTCTCTGATCAAAATGTAGAAAAATTGCCTTCTATGAAGGCCAAGTAATGACTTTGATTTTGGTTAGTTTGTGGCCTGTATCACCTAATGAATTTTTGTTACATTATTTATTTAAGTAGAATCTTTTCTAAGATAATAGAAAATTTTATGATGTTAATAAACTCTTGGCTTCATTGTAAAAGATGCTCACTGGATGTGATATACTCTTTTGCATTATCAAGTTTCCTTAATTGTTATGAGTTTGTAATTTAGGACGTGGTTATTATATCGATTATGAAATAATAAGGGTTGATTGATTTGAAAGAACCACTATTTGATAGGTAATTTTGAGAGAACCACTCCACTGGCTCTGTGATTTTATACTAGAATTTATTACAGCTAGTAGTATAGTTAATGTTCCATTATGGATCATGTTGTGAGCTTCCATATTGCGGATGATCATGATGTGAATATTTGTCTTTTAATAAACTCCCAGTGGTCAGATTCAGAGTTAAACTCGTATAGTTGGGAGTTAAACTATTAATGTTGATAGTCCATTAAAAGACACAAATATTTAATCATCAACGTGCCCGGACTAGAGAAGTCATAGGATAATTATTATATGAGTAATACTATACAATATAAATAATTAATTTAAATTATAGCTCAAATGATGTGGTAACTCAAATAATTAATCCAAATTATTACTCATGTTGTCATCACTATACATAAAATAAGATAATGTGATTAATGAAAAAAATCATTTGTCACATCATTTGAATTAGAATTTTTGGATTAAATTTTTGGATTGACTAGCATTAACTTTACTATGTAGTTAACTTTTATATCGGTGATTAAGGGGCTATTATTCTTTTATATATTTTTTCTTATCAAGATTGAGCAGTCTTGGAAATTTCCCTTTTTCAAATTGGGTAAGTGGAATTTTAGGTTTTTTTCGTATTGGATCAATGGAATTATTGGTGTTTTCCATTTGATTGATGTTATTAGCCCATTTTAAAACCGTATGTATATCTCTAAATTTATACATTTATAAAATTTCAATATTACCTTTAAATTAAATTACTAAATTTTAAGATATTAAAGTTTTTTAAAAATATTTTAATATTTTTACTAATAAAATATTATAATTAAGGAAAACAAAAACCGGACAACTCAAAGATTTAGTTCAAATTTCAATCCAAATAATGTGGTAAGTGGTTTTTTTATTAACCATATCGTAATGATAACTCACTTATATCATTTTGATTGAAATTTTGACTATTTATTTGGGTTATATAGCATTACTCATCAAAAAAGTGGGAGGAGACCGAGACCTTTCCGAAACTTGAAAAGATAGAGCCTCCTCCATCAAAGGGTAAAGAGAAGGCCACTATCTCCTCCCAATTGACCCTATTGGGACTCTCCCGGAGCATCTCCTGATTGTGATGCCAGGAGAATAATTAGTTAACAATTTGCTTTCTTCAACCGAAATGGAAATGCATTCCTTCTTCCTATCATGCTTGTGTTTGTTGCTTGTTCATTGGAATATGACTACAAGGACCTTCTTGATGTCATTTGTTTGAAGATTCCCCATTTCACAAATCATAACTGATTGTGGAACAAAAGATTCGGTCAATCCACCGGCCATTGATTGGATGAACTTCACACCCTTTGTGTTTAATTCCACACCGCCATGAAGCTGGAGGCATGCTAGGGCATAGGTGTGCTCCTAAGTCCTAACATACGTTTTTTTTTTTTTCAATTTTTTTTTAAGGATCATTGATAATAATTTTTTAAAATTAAAAAGTGTATATTTGGTAAGTAATTTGTGGGATGTATTTACTAGATATATTATTTTAAAATATTTAATGTGGTGTATATGTAACTTGGGCTCTGGCCCAAAATCCCATATGAGATTGTATCATACTGTCATTGGATTATAAATTTTAACTTTTAGAATATATAAAAACTAGATAGAAAATAAAAAGTAACCACAACTATTATGAAAATTTTGTTTTTAACCACATACGAAAATTTATTTGTTAATAGCCAATTTTTTTAAAAAATTCAGTGTATGTCCGTAAATTATAAAAATACCCATGGATTTGACTTTTTAAAAAAAACTGAAAGAAAACTTGAAATCATGACTATAATCTGGAATCAAACTTGAAATCACGGTAAGGAACTTGAAACTTGAAACTTGAAACTTGAAATCTTGTTTAAAAAAATGAAATTTTGAAACTTGAAATCTTGCTTAAATTGAAAAGTTGAAACTTGAAATCTTAAAACTTGAAATCTTGACTAAATTGAAAGTTGAAACTTGAAATGTTCTGGGTTTTTAAGTTCTTCGTTTTCAAATTTTTAAACTTGAAATGTTACCTAAATTGAAATGTTGAAACTTGAAATGTTGACTAAATTGAAATGTTCTGGGTTTCTAATATTTCGTTTCTTTCCTTTTTTTTCAGCAAATCTAATTGCCGGCGGAGGGGGAGCTCAACGGTGTTGCTGGACGGTCGTGAAGCCCAGTCGACGGCACTCCGACAAGCCGTCGACGACATGTGAGAGAGAAAGGAAATGAGAGAGAAAGGAAAGAAGAGAGAAATAAGGAGAAAGAAGAGAGAGAGAGTTGTGGGGAGAGAGAAGAGAGGTTGGGTGAGAGAGAGGAGGCCGACGACGGTTCGCCGGCCTTCGCCCGCAAGGACACTGACGACGGTTTGCCGGCGAGAGAGATAGGAAAGGAGAGAGAGAAAAAAAATGAGAGAGGAGAGAGAAAGTGATTGGGGATGGTTTTTATATGGGGGCATTCAATTAATTTATCAAAAAAGTGGCTATTAACAAATAAATTTTCGTATATGGTTAAAAACAAAATTTTCATAATACTTGTGGTTATTTTTGACAATTTCCACTAAAAACTATTATAAACATTTTGTTTTTTTTTTTAAAATAAACTATCATAAAAATTAGAAAGTTTAAATGCATTAATCTAATTAAAAAAGGGATAATATCATTTTCCCGCTTACAGTTTGACACATTAGTAACTTTACACCCTCTAGTTCTAAAAACGGTTGACCTTCTCTTTAAAAATCAAAATATTCTAAGTTTTGTCTTAATAGAAAATTATCATTTCCCCCTTGAGGTTTGCTACATTAGAAAAAATAGTCCTTCTAATTTCAATAATAGCTAGTCAACCCATTGAAACCCAAACTATTAGTCATTTTGCCCATTCTATCAAGTTTTCCATCCAAATTCTATTTGACAATTAATTAAATAAAAAAAAATGTCTCCATTAGAAATTGAACTTTGGATCTTGAGGTTAATAGTCACAAACCTTAAAATTATTTAAATCTGTTTATATAATTTAAAATAAACTGATATTTTTTAATAATATATAAGATAGATTTAAGAAAAAGAAAAAGAAAAAAAGAAAACAAAAGGAAACTATGAAAATCCAGAAATTCAAAGACCATTTTTTTTAATTTAAAAAATATATTATTTCAATTTGATAAAAAAAAACCCAGAAAATAAAAACCTATAAAATGAAAGGATTTTTTTTCAAAAATAAAGAAAGAAAGAAAGAAAGAATAATAATAATAATTTTCTTCTTTTGAAATTTGTTTTCCTTTTGTTTTATTATTTTATTTTTATTTTTCATAAATCTATTTATATATATTATTATTAATTATGTGTTTATTTTAAATTATATATAAGTTTATTTTAAATTAAATAAACATATTTAAATTAGTTTAAACAACTTATTTAACTATATATATATATTTAAATCAACAAACCTTCAACAGTGAGTTATAGTAGCTTAGTTGGTTAGAACTTGTGGCTATTAACCTTAAGGTCCAAGGATCAATCATTGATGGAGATATTTTTATTTATTAATTAGCGGTCATACGGATTTTGACTGGAAAACTTAACAGAAGGGGCAAAATGACCAATAGTTTGGGTTTCAGTGGGTTGATCGACTATTATTGAAACTTAAGGGACTAGTTTATCTAATATGATAAATCTTAGAGGGAAAATGATAATTTCCCTTTTTAAATTGAGTTTAAAGGTAAAATTATATTTTGACCGCGTTTTGACATTAAAATCAACTTTTTTTAACGGAAATTCTGACGAAAGGGATAAAACTTTGAATATTTTGGTTTTCAAGGGGAAGACCAACCATTTTTAGAACTGGAGGGGGTAAAGTTACTAATAGGTGAAACTACAGAGGAACAAATGATAATATCCCTTAAAAAAAACTAAACTATAATATAAATCAGATTAAATAATATAAAAGTGATGAGATCCGACTTGACATCGATATAAATTAAGAGTTATATTTACAATTAGGGCTGGCAATTCGGGTTCATGGGTCGGGTTCACATCAACCCGACACGACCCGAATAGAATTAACCCTCAACCCGACACGACCCGTTTAATTAAACGGGTTAATCGTCTGAAACCCAACATGACACGAATAAATACACGGGTTAAACGGGTTGACCCGTGACACGTTTAATAATCTAATCGAGTCTTACTGGGTCGGGTTTGACCCGTGTTACCCGTTTAACCCGAACCCATTTAACACATTTGCCTAACATTTTTTTTAAAAAAAATCATATTAATCTGACACAAATACATCAAACCTTATTACCCTATAGAGTAATAAGTTTTAATAATCCAATCCAATCAAATCCAATCTAATATCATTAAATAATACAACAAATATAAAATTAAATACAGTCATCCCGAAAGACAAATATAGTTATCCACTTATCCATAGTCCTTACAAAGTTAAAAAAAAAAATGAATCCATAAATAATCCATACAGTCATCCATAAATAATCCATACAGTCGGGGTATTAGACCTGCTATTTGCCTCCACTGGCTCAATAGTGTCATTACCTTTCTCTTCCTCTCCCAAACTTGGAATAACGTCATTGTTTGAACTTGAATCTATAGATTTTGCTGTAAAACAACATATAAAATTATAAATGCAATACAATTCAAGACTTACCAAGACTTACCAAGCCATAATTCCATATTCAAAAACAAAAAAAAAATGCCATATTCAAACAGTTCATACCCACAAACACAAAAATAATTCCAGATTCAAACAACATTCAAACAACTGAGACTCTTGCAAGTCTCCCTAAAAAATTCCAGATTCAAAAACAAAAAGAAATGCCATATTCAAACAGTCCAAACCCACAAACACAAAAACAATTCCAGATTCAAACAAACATTATGCTTCATCTATTTATATATATTTGTCTTACTGCCTTCACATTTAACAAACAAACAGTGAAACATAATATGTTTTTCCATTTTTGATTTATTTTTACAATTATATTACAATTAAAAGAAAAATACTATTGAAACAGAGGCAGAATTTTAAATGTCAGAAAACAAATCTAAACCTGAACTTGAACAGTAGCATAAAATGGCATCGAATTTTTAATATACAGTAAACCCAACTTCAAACAGTCCAAACCCACAAACACAAAAACAATTCCAGATTCAAACAACTGAGACCTAAAAAATTCCATATTCAAAAACAAAAAGAAATGTCATATTCAAACAGTCAAAACCCACAAACACAAAAACAATTCCAGATTCAAACAACATTCAAACAACTGAGACTTTTACAGGTCTGCCTAAAAAATTCCATATTCAAAAACAAAAACAAATGCCATATACAAACAGTACAAACCCACAAACACAAAAACAATTACAGATTCAAACAACATTTGGATTCCGTTTCAAACCCTAAAAAAATCCATAAAAATCTAAAATAAATGTCATATGGAATATTGCAATTACCTCTTGAAAATCTCAGTAGCTGGTGAGGGAGACGAGGGAGACGACAGCCTGTCGACAGGTGACGGACGACGACCAACCAAGCAGTTCTGACTTCTGACGATGATGACGACGAAGACCACGACGGCGACGTAGGAGAGTCGGAGAGTGATAGAAGGTGACTGGCGATATGTCGTTGGCGATCTGTCACCGTCGGAGAGTGATAGATCGTCGTTGGCAGGTGAGGGACGACGACGACAGGTGAGGGAAGACGACGACGACGACAGGTGAGGGACGACTACGACGACGACGACAGGTGAGGGACGACTACGACGACGACGACAAGTGAGGGATGACGACGATGATGGCGATGACAGATTGACAGGTAAGGGACGATGACGACGGACGTGGGAGACGATGACAAGTTGACGACGACGTAGGAGAGTGACTGAGATTCTGAGTCTTTGAGGGTCAGCGATTGAAAGGGTTAGGCAGTTAGGGTGAGGGGCTGACCGGCTGAGAGGTTGAGGGTAATGAGCAAGTGATAGGGTTAGGGTTTGTGTTAAAAGAATGTTTATATAGTATGTTAAAATTTATTTTTAACCCCTATAATAATAATAATTAAAAATCTATCTGTAAATCTATACAGGTTATACGGGTCATCCGCGAACCCGTGAATCCAAACCCGACACGACCTGTATAATAAACGGGTTACACGGGTTGACCCGATTACAACCCGAACCCGTTTAGAAGCCAACCCAACCCAACCCGTTTATTGACCTCGGGTTCGTGTCGGGTTGACGAGTTACGGGTCAATTTTGCCGGGTCAATTTTGCCAGCTCTATTTATAATACCAGAATTTAAATCCGGTGGTGGAATTTCATTTTTGATGTGGCTCCCATACTTATAAGTTTATATCTCAACTTTTTTATCCACTTAAAAATCCAATCGAATCAGAATCCGACTTTTTTTTTAGATTGGTGGCTTCCTTCTTTTCTGTTCCTTATTCATATTTAAATCAAATAGTGGTGGTGAGTGAGGATTAATTGTAGACCGATCGATTTGCTAAATTTACCATTGCTGTCCCAAGAGATTATGTGGTCCAAAATATTCCAGACCAAAGTTTGTGATTTTTAATTTGTCATCAAACCATCATTTTATATCCACAAATGAAAGATCCAACATTTGAACTTTGAATGGACCTTTTTTTTTTCCAAGATTAAAAGATTGTGAAAAAAAATCACGTTTCCACCTTTAAAGCTGAGAATTATAATAACAAGACAAAGTGGTCACATGACTCACATTTTATATTGATGTAAAAGGTCTTTAATAACTGTTTACAAATATGACTAAAAACAAAAAACTTAATTGATGAGCAATCACCATCCATGGAGCACCATCCATGGAGAAGAAGAAGAAGCAACAGTACAGACTACATAACATCCTGGAAGATTCTTTCCAGCAAAGCAGGTCTGTTCAGACTCATTGGTCTCATGCATGCCCGTGTACATGTTCACATATCAGGCAACTTTAGTGCTACCAGTAAAAATTAAAGGGATATTATCAATAGTTCCCCTATGGTTTGACCTATCAGTAACTTTACCCCCTCTAGTTCTAAAAATAGTTGGTCTTTCCTTAAAAACGAAAATATTCAAAGTTTTTCTTTCTTTCTTTATTTTTGAAAAAGGAAATTATTATTATTAATCTTTCTTTCTTTCTTTTTTTATTTTTGAATTTTTTTCCTTTCATTTTATGGGCTTTGATTTTTTGGGTTTTTCTTTTATCAAATTGAAATAACATATTTGTTGAAAAGGAAAAAAATTCAAAAAGAAAAAGAAAAAAATTTACGATCTTTGAATTTCTAGATTTTCTGGATTTCCTTTTGGTTTCTTATTTCCTTTTTCTTTTTCATAAATCTGTTATATATATTATTATTAAATATGACTTTATTTTAAAGGGAAAGTATCATTTACCCCCCTGAGTTTAACCCTATTATTAAGATGAGGACATGGTTTGGACATATTGGTTGTTTCTCCTCCTGAAATCAAAGAAACGTTAAAAATGCCCCTTTTATTACCTTTTCCATCAATTTGGGTTATTGACCACTAAATGAGAAGGGCATTATCGTCATTGACCATTAAAAAACAAAGAAATAAAATAAAAAACAGAATTAAAAAAAAAAGATATCTCCTTTTTATTATTTATAATAATAATAATAATAATCCCTCACAAATTTCATTTTCCCAAACAAATCATCTTCTTCTTCACGACTCCACCAGACCGCCACCCTCTCCAACATGCCCAAACCCTAACCTAATCCTTCATAACTCACACACCAAACTCTAGCCACAACCACACCTCAAAGACCAAACCCTAGCCACCACATTCTTTTTCTTTCATCGATCCTTTTCTAATCGAGGAAATCGACGATCGATCTCCTTCCGGCCGACACATCTTCCTTCTCTCCCTATTTTCCCCATTTTTCTCTTTCTTTCGGTCTCACTCTTTCTCTTCACATCGGGTCCAACCCGAATCTGGATTGAACCTAGTTCGGTGCTCAATCTACTCCAGCCGCCACATCTTCATTCTCTCGATCTGCTCCGATTGGCGCTCGATCGAACCTGAAAACGATGATGGCTGTTTGGTGATCGCTGCTGAGAAAATAGGAAGCTCCTATAGAGATATATCACTGGATTTAATAAATTTCTTTTTCGTTTTTTTTTTCTTTCATTTTTTTCGATGACTTGTGGTGTTTCTTTGTGGTGGTGGTGACGATGATGATGTTATTTAATTTTATTTTTTTGCTGTGATTTGTGTGGTGGTGATGATGAAATGGTTGGATGGTTAGATCAGATGAATATTATTGTGCTTGGTGAAGATGAATAAGATCTGGAGATCCACTATCCAGATCTTATTTTAACGATGATGAACTGATGATGGTGATGGTGTGTATGTGATCGGGACACGTTGTTGCAGTATCGTCAAATATGAACATTTAAGTTCGGTCTCGTAAGGGCGCAAGTCACAGAGACTAGCACAGCGGCAAGCAAGGGATCGATCTACAGGGAGGTGGGATTCACCGATCATCTCTAGTTCTGGCTATTATTACAACACTCCAAGCGAACCCTTGTGTTGCGTGTACGGAAAAGTGAATAATAATATAACTAAATAACTTATATAAATGATATATATACAATTATATATGGAATGGAGATATGCATGAAATATGGTTACACAAGGCAAACGACTCAACCGTATTATATTCTAGACTCACATAATCCTTAAACGTGTAAGTATATCATTGGATCGTATCCCTTTAATTAATCTCTAATCTCTCTCGATGTCTTATCAAAAGTATCCATATATACCCGAAATCTCTCTCTCGAGCAATCCGAACAATATATATGAACCCATTAAGCACGTGGAATACAATTCGAACCCTATACGCTAGCCTAGTGGTTCTAGCACTTTATAGTCAAGCATAATGAATGTTGCTATAAGCATTGTCAAACGCGTCTCCTCTTGGTACATAACATCTAACCATGGATCAATTACAAAGTGATCAATTAAGCAAAGGCTTTAAGCACTCAAAACATCCATTTAACAACACAAGCACAAGAAAATGTCGGTGGTCTTTACTTCTAGGTCAAAGATTCGGTTTAGTCAACTCCCTAGGATGGCTAAACATGGGAAACAAGTTTACCTAACAACTACATGCAACAATGTGATTGTTATATCATTAAGAACATTCAATTTAGATTAAAGGTTCATCGTATTGATTAGGGAATCTTCCCACAATCAATTCATCATCCAATCCTGTCAAGTGGATGGATAATCGTGTCATAATACAAAGACCCATTAAGAATAAGGATATGAGCCAAGATCAATTTAGCAACTCCTGAACTGAAACCTTTTCTACTCTTTGGGGCTAAAATCCTTATTACTCAAATTACTCAATACATAGAATTCCAAGTCATCCATCAATCAATCAACAATCATGGGTATCCAATTTCTACTTTAAAATTACAACTACTTCTAAACCCAATCATGGACACATATTGATTTCTAACAATTCATACAAATACATATTATATTAAGAGCATAAAAACACATATATCAAAGAGCAAAACAAAATCCAAATGAATTTAAGAACAATCAATACATTTATTATACAAGTGTAGGTTTACAATATCCTAAATGGTGATTACACAATTAAGAAAACAAGAAATACAAAGAGAATGAGTAAAAGAAGTTACAACCCTTGAAGAAAACCCTCCAAGAGCTCCTTTCCATGCCTAGATCGAATTTGGTCATAGACCCCTCATATTCTCCTTGCAATCTACTCTAAATTGTGATGGAGGAAGTGAAAAAGGGTGGTGAAGGTGTATGGTGAACTCCTATGGAGGAAAAACCTCCATGGGAGCAAGATATGAAAGAAAATGGAAGAAAATGGAAGAGAGAAGAGAAGAGAAGAGGCGTGAGAGGGAAAAGAGGGGAAGAGATGTCTCAAGAATGAGGAGAAAATAGGGTATTTATAGTGTGGGAGGATAGGGTAAGACTTTTAGGTGAAAAGATAAGAATACCCCTCTGAAAATGGCTGAAAAATGCATTTCTACCCAGATATGCGGTACGATGTGCTATACGTATCAACACAGCGAACCGCACATCACTTTTGGAGCTTGCTGTCCTTCTACGCGGTACAAAACGTGGTACGCAATTCGGTCTCGCGCGGTTGCGTACAGCATTTCTCTACGCACCATTATGAAAACGGTCTTAACTTTCTCCAGAAACCTCGGAATCGTAATTTGTGAAGTGAGTTGGAAAGAAGATCTCTGGGGATTTCTGAAAAGTGGTTATACTCGATGTATTTCAATCGGGAGAGAGATATGACCTTTCGAAGTTGGGGTGTCTATACAAGCTATTCCAAATTCTGTCATTTAACCTCAAAAACTCTTCAGTTAAGCTCAAATACCTTCCGTAGGGAACATGTACCTGCACAAGACTCACAAACACATCAAATACCAAAATATACTCGAAAACAAGAACAAAAGCTAGAAAATAGGGACCTCAAAAGGTATATAAATCGCTCCGATCAATACCCCCAAACCTATCATTTGCTCGTCATCGAGCAAAACTAGAACAAAAAACAGTCAAACAAAATAAACGTAATTAAAAACTAAACTAGTCTAGTCCACTTTCGTAGGAAACACGATGACACTTAGCACGTGCCTTAAGCCTTTCAACCACTAGGCGTTCCCTAGATGGAGAAGTTTTGTCTTCTGAGGGCTTACAGATACGAACACCCACAAACGTATTACTCTACAGGAAAGTTGAGATGCAATCCAAACATACCAAATAATGAATACATGCATGCTAGTATCTCAAATATACCAATCAATAACAATGCTTCACACGATGCAAGTATGCCAATACTTAGGATGCTTTCGGTTTTTAAAACAAAAACACTCGAATGCTTAAGATAAAATTCGTCTCGACTCAAATTCGCCTCGACTCTAATCCTCACCGGATTTCAGTTTGATTTTTTCACTCAGAACCTAGGTAATCACTCTCTAGCAAACACATACGATTTGGAAGTTATGTTCATGGAATCTAATATATCGCATATGAGTATATTCAATGAAACACATTTTATAGTGATAGATCTAATGGAAAGAATTTAAATGTCAGAACGTGGAAAGAGCATGCATTGAGTCATATTCCCAATAGAGACTTTCTAAGAGATCAAATGGACTTTCCCTCACTTCTATTGGGGACAAGGTGATTTGTGGTGGTGTATGGGATGGAAGATGTGGTAAGAGTGAGAAGGATAAAGTTACTAATCATGCTAATGTGTTTATACATATTACAATACTTTAGTTAGCTCTAAAACACATTACATCACAAGTGACTAGACATTAAACTTTACATTATACATTTGTGTTACACTTGTACTCATTGGTGAGTAACTTTATATTTATAGAACTTGAAGGCTTAAGTGTTTATAATTCACACTTATTTTCTTTTCTTGCTATTTTTTTTAGCCCTTGCCTTTGCACATTTACACATAATTGCCTAAGTACACAATTACAAAATTTAGAGCAAAATATAACTTCTCTAAAGTTATACACCTTAACATGATCAATAACAAGGGTATGATTTGTGTTTGGGTTGGAAGGTGTATGTAGGTTTAGTGTTTGGCCTCAAATTTTATAAGCATACATATGGACGTGAGAGTGTTTGGGCTCTATGGAGTTTAAGAACACACTCAAATCCAAAATCATTTCTAAAAGTCCATCTAACAAGGGAATATAAATCTCAACAAGCAGTCCACATGATAAAGTTCTATGGAAATCAATGCAAATTTGAAGTACAATGAGATCACAGTTAAGAACAAAATCGGAAAGTATTTAAAGAATAGAAACAAAACCCATAAATTTCGCTTTTTAGGCTTAAGTGTAGCTCACAGGGTAGTCTCCATTATTTTCCTAAGCTAAACAAGCAAAGAGTTTAATCCACCTCAACATCAAAACATTGGCACTAAACAAGCAGATTTAAGTGATGCATGGAGCTAATAGCATACTATGCATATCTCTACCGGCACACAAAAGAAAGCAACTCGACATGGAGGCCAAAAATTTCAAAAACTGTCGAAATTCAAGTTCATCCAATGTCCACTCTTTAGTGTATATCTTAAACATAACTTAATATCATTTGAAATTTTAAAAAAAACATCAAGTAGACATGTATATACACACTTTTAATTTAGAAAATATTTTAAAATTCGAATTGAAAAAGTGTGAAAATGGATGATGAAAACAGTGTATGTGCAGTTTCGAAAAACAGGGCATCGACCTTGACCTTTGATCTAAGAAATAATCATAACTTTTAAACCGCCACCCAGAATTTTGTATTCTTTATATATTCAAAATCGTAACGAAAAATTGAAGAACACAGCGTAGGTAGAAAAATTAATTTCCTCACCAATTAGTACAGTTTTAAAGAAACATCTGCCTTAAGAATATTTAAAACAGAACACTTTTTTCAGATATTTGAAAATTGTCTAAAAAAAACACCTTAAGATCTAAGCACAACACAAATCCACTCTTAGATCTAAACATAAATGAAAATAAAATAAAATAAGCTAGCATTCCTAACATTAAACGTAAGGGCGGTTCCCGCCCAAGTCGACAACTACTCTATAAGCAATCAAATTTAAGCTCAAAATTTAGAGGAAACCTCCTGTAGTTGCAACCACATGGCCTTTGTGGCGTTGCCGTTTCACTTGGAGAGTTTTTGCTGTGCGATAGACGCACACCTAGCTCTCAAGAGTCGTGTGGTCTTTCCAACCTGATAGTTTCAATTCCTTGCACAAGCATAACTCAAAAAGAAATCAAATGCATATGCTATAAATATAATAACAAAACACGACTAACAACTCCATAACCTAGCCTAAACATTGTCGTGCACACAATGAAAGACATGAGTAAAAGAGATGCTTATTTTTAACATAACAATCTACTCCGTAAAGCAATAAAAAGCAGTAAAATGGAAGCTAAAACTATCAACAATCAATGAATGCGCTACCTCCCCGGTAACGGTGCCAATTTGATCGGGACACGTCGTTACAGTGTCGTCAATTATGAACATTTAAGTTCGGTCTCGTAAAGGTGCAAGTCACAGAGACTAGCACAGCGGCAAGCAATGGATGGATCTACAGGGAGGTGTAATTCACCGATCGTCTCTAGTGCTAGCTATTATTACAACACTCCAAGCGAACCCGTGTGTTGCGTGTGCGGAAAAGTGAATAATAATATAACTAAATAACTTATATAAATGATATATATACAATGATAGATGAAATGGAGATATGCATGAAATATGGTTACACTAGGGAAACGACTCAACTGTATTATGTTATAGACTCACATAATCTTCAAATGTGCAAGTATATCATTGGCTCGTAACCCCTTAATTAATCTCTAATATCTCTCGATTTCTTAGCGATAGTATCCATATATACCCGAAATCTCTCTCGAGCAATCCTGACAATATATATAAACCCATTAAGCACGTGGAATACAAATCGAACCATATACGCTAGCCTAGTGGTTCTAGCACTTTATAGTCAAGCATAGTGAATGTTTATCTAAGCATTGTTAAACACATCTCCTCTCGGTACATATCATCTAACCATGGATCAATTACAAAGTGATCAATTAAGCAAAGGCTTTAAGCACTCAAAACATCCATTTAACAACACAAGCACACGAAGAATGTCGGTGGTCTTTACTTCTAGGTCAAAGATTCGGTTTAGTCAACTCCCTAGGATGGCTAAACATGGGAAACAAGTTTACCTAACAACTACATGCAACAATGTGATTGTTATATCATTAAGAACATTCAATTTAGATTAAAGGTTCATCGTATTGATTATGGAATCTTCCCACAATCAATTCATCATCCAATCCTGTCAAGTGGATGGATAATCGTGTCATAATACAAAGACCCATTAAGAATAAGGATATGAGCCAAGATCAATTTAGCAACTCCTGAACTGAAACCTTTTCTACTCTTTGGGGCTAAAATCCTTATTACTCAAATTACTCAATACATAGAATTCCAAGTCATCCATCAATCAATCAACAATCATGGGTATCCAATTTCTACTTTAAAATTACAACTACTTCTAAACCCAATCATGGACACATATTGATTTCTAACAATTCATACAAATACATATTATATTAAGAGCATAAAAACACATATATCAAAGAGCAAAACAAAATCCAAATGAATTTAAGAACAATCAATACATTTATTATACAAGTGTAGGTTTACAATATCCTAAATGGTGATTACACAATTAAGAAAACAAGAAATACAAAGAGAATGAGTAAAAGAAGTTACAACCCTTGAAGAAAACCCTCCAAGAGCTCCTTTCCATGCCTAGATCGAATTTGGTCATAGACCCCTCCTATTCTCCTTGCAATCTACTCTAAATTGTGATGGAGGAAGTGAAAAAGGGTGGTGAAGGTGTATGGTGAACTCCCATGGAGGAAAAACCTCCATGGGAGCAAGATATGGAAGAAAATGGAAGAAAATGGAAGAAAGAAGAGAAGAGAAGAGGCGTGAGAGGGAAAAGAGGGGAAGAGATGTCTCAAGAATGAGGAGAAAATGGGGTATTTATAGTGTGGGAGGTTAGGGTAAGACTTTTGGGTGAAAAGATAAGAATACCCCTCTGAAAATGACTGAAAAATACATTTCTAGCTAGATGTGCAGTACGATGTGCTGTACGCATCAACACAGCGAACCGCACATCACTTTTGGAGCTTGCTGTCCTTCTACGCGATACAAAACGTGGTACGCAACTTGGTCTCACGCTGTTGCGTACGCACTTCTCTGCGTACCATTATGAAAACAATCATAACTTTCTCCAGAAACTTTGGAATCACAATCTGTAAAGTGCGTTGGAAAGAAGACCTTCAGGGATCTCCGAAAAGTGGTTATGGACGATGTAGTTTGATCGGGGGAGAGAGATATGACCTTTCAAAGTTGAGGTGTCTGCACAAGCTATTCCAAATTCCGTCATTTAACCTTCAAAACTCTTCAGTTAAGCTCAAATACCTTCCGTAGGGAACATGTATCTACACAAGGCTCACAAACATATCAAATACCAAAATATACTCGAAAACAAGAACAAAAGCTAGAAAATGGGGACCTCAAAAGGTATATAAATCGCTCCAATCAGTATGCTTGGTTTTTGGGCTGGAGATGAATTTGAATGGGTTTGGTGTTGATGATTTTCAATGCTACGATGAGAAATGTGGATGGTGTGATGAAGATCGAAGACAAATATTGTTGTGCTTGGTGAAGATGAATAAGATCTGGAGATCAACTATCTAGATCTTTCTTTTTTTAAATTCCTTTATTTTTAATTCTTTATTATTATTTTAAAAAAATAATTCTCCCCCGTCCATCTCAAAGATGGAAGGTGGAGATCCATCTTTTTTTAATTATTTTTTATTTTATTATTTGTTTTCTGTTTTTAATATATTTTTTATTTAATAGATATTTTAAGGGTGAAATGGTAATTATCTAGAGTAAGGGTAACCGAAGGGGCAAATAATACATTGAGGAAATAGGGGTATATAACACCTTTTCAATTTTGGATTGTGCAACTAGCACAATTTTAATAACTCTTGTTTTATTAGCACCAAAATATATGGTGAGACTAAAATACCCTCATTTATTTTTTTTCTTCTATTTTCTATTTTTATTTTCCCTATTTTTCTCTTTCCTTCTCCTTTTCATTTCACAATTCACATAAACTTCTCTCTGATTTTTATTTTTGTTTTAATTCGTTCTAATTTCGTTGGTAAATTTTGAGACCAAAATCGAAGGCCACCCAAGTTTTTCTTTTGTATTTTTTTCTCTCGCAAATTCGAGATTTATTTGTAATTTCGAGAGTTATTAGATAAAATTCGATACTTATTTACAATTTCGAGACTTATTAGGTAAAATTCGAGACTTATTTTATAAATTCGGAACTTATTAAGATAAACTCGAGACTTATTTAAAAAAATTCGAGACTTACTGGGTGAAAATCGATTTTTTTTGGCTTTCTTCTTCCTCGCGACATGTAACAGACCATCAATTGTGAAATTGACGATCCGACAACGGCGCCGATTGACTCCGAAATTAGTCGGATCTAGAAGATTGGACGACGCTGAGTTCGTTGGCACCATCGGTTTCACGACGGATCGTCGTAGATTTGACAATGAAGGTTTAGAGACAATTCGGGTTTGACTTCGTTTCTCTCTCCACACAACTTGAAACTCAAAACGGATACTTTGGTTACAATGGCTAGTGCACGACCGACGTTTTACCGATGGTTTTGTCAATTAACTCACCAGTGATGACATCGGCGGTGGAGCTCGAGCTCCATTAATAGAGATTTTGAAAAAAAAAAGGATTGGTTAGAGAAAATTGTAGAAGAGGGAGGGTATTTTTGTCCCAATCCCATTTTTAGTGCTATTTAAATCAGAGTTATTAAAGATGTGCTAATTGCACAAATCAATCCCAAAAAAGTGCTATATAATTTTTCATCCCGTAATACATTTAATGGATGGAAAAGATAACATAAGGGGCACATCATACATTCTTTCCATTTGAGTGGGGATATCGGCCAATATGGCCAAACTCTGTCCTCATTTTAACAATAGGGTAAATGTCAGGGGAAAAAATGATCCTTCTCTATTTTAAATTATATAAACATATTTAAATAATTTTAGGGCTTGTAGTTATTAACCTTAAGGTCCAAAGTTCAATTCCTAACAGAGGTATTTTTCTTATTTAATTAACGGTCAAACAGAATTTAGATGGAAAACTTGACAGAAAAGGTAAAATAACTAGTAGTTTGGGTTTCAGGTAGGGATGGCAGCGGGTCGGGTCGGGTTCGGGTGGGTTTTGTAAAATCCAAACCCTCACCTGTAAAAATTTTCCTCACCCATGCCCGCCCTCGAACCCGCATAGGTAAGCGGGTTCGTGGGCGGGTTTTAACCCGCGGGTTATGGCTGCACCCATACCCTCACCCGCGAACCCGCGAAACAATATTGGTTCATGGGTGGATGGTTCACCCACGGGATACCCACAAACCCGTAACCTACGAACCCGAGAACCCGCGAACCCGCGAACCCGCTATTGTCATTTGTAATTTTCCACATATAATCACCTATTGAATACTTAATTGAATTAAATTTTCATTTCTAATTCTCTACTTGATACATTACAAAACAATAATAACTATAAAAATAAAACGACTAAAAATAATTCAAATGTTTATGTATATTTATATACAAGTATTTTATTTATGCGGGTTCGCGGGTCCAACCCGCGGGTTCGTTTTTTCAACCCGCGTCCGCCCTCGAACCCACTGGGTTTTTCATCAAACGGGTCCGCAGGTCGTAAATTCACCATCCACACCCGACCCTACAGGGTCGGGTTCGGGCGGGTGCCCGCGGGTGCGGGTCAAATTGTCATCCCTAGTTTCAGGGGGTTGATTGGCTATTATTGAAACTAGATGGACTATTTTATCTAATATTGCAACCCTTATAGGGCAAAATGATAATTTTCCATTAATTTTGATTTATCTTTTACCATATTATCCTTTCAGTTTAACGGTCAACAGAGGATTTAACGGAATTCTTGACGGTAAGGGACAAAACTTGGAAAAAACTTAGAATATTTTGGTTTTTAAGGTGAAGATCAACCATTTTTATAATTAGAATGGGTAAAGTTACTAATATATCAAACTACATGGGAAAATGGTAATATCTCAAAATTAAATTCAGTCATTGCATGACTGCATTTAACACTCATTATTATTATTACTATTACTATTTTATATACCAAATGTGGCGTGACGAATTAAATATCAAATATTGTCAGATTGAATGAACGTCTTTTATCACCGGATCATGCCCGAGAGTCTAATATATCTTGGCACGTAGACCAAACCCAATTAGAGATGTGGATTTTTGAATAAATACATAAATGGATGTATGTGAGGGGACTCGAACCCAATATTCCTAGGGTTACTCGATCTAATACCATGTTACCATCAAACCTAAAAATTTATATCGATTAAAAATGGTTAAATAATAGTATTTAAGCAGTCTAATAGAAATAAGAAGATACATGAAAAATAGCTCTCCCATCCCATTTCCCAATAAGGTTTTGATAATGGGGATGGGGAAAGGGGTTAGGAAATGGGAATGAGGGATCCGTCCCCATTTTCCCAGATCAAGTATTACACAAGTGAATATTGATTTTATTATTTGATACTTTTTAAGGTTGTCTTGGGTAAGACCTAAGAGAATCCCATAAAATCCTGATTTGTAGATTCTTCAAGTTTCAAAAATGGCTGCCTTTAAGGAAGGAATTAAAGATGGAAGGAATTAAAGAAGGAAGCATGATGCACATGTAGACATGTAGTGCTAGTTTCTTGATGCTTTCTTAAATTGCTTGCTTTGTTTAATTAAAAAAATTGTTTGAGTTTGTTCAAAATGGAACTGCTTTCAAATACATGTACACCCGGTGACGGATCCAAAATTTTGTACGAGATGGAGCACTTGTGTAAAATAACAATTATATAAAATAAATATTGGAGTTTTTTCTTTTATATATATATGTATATAAATTATAATATAATTTTATAATAAGAAATTTTATTTTATATTTATAATAAATTTACTTTAAATTTATATAAAAAAAATTGATTAATAAATTAAAACTATAAAATTAAAAAAAATAATAAAGACATTAAAGTAGGACTTGAACTCCTACCAACATCAACCTCTATAAGAACAATACCAGCTTTGTTTTCATTTGTTACATGTTGCTAATGTTATTTTTAGCAGTAGAATCAATTTTTAAAATCAATTTTTTTAAAAAAGAAATTTGAGATAGGACATAGGCCCAATATATATTAAAAACAGTAGACTTATTTTTTTAAAAAAGAAATTTAAGGTAGGGCATAGGCCCCACCTGAGGTGGGTCTGTCACTATATACACCTTCTAGATTTAAACTGTTTTTGGAGTAAATTAGCTCACAAATTGATAATCAATTCTTTAAAACAGAATAATAATAAAAATCTTATAGAAAAGAAAATACGAATGATAAAAGATTTGGAAATATAGAAAATACGAGAGAAAGAAAGAAAAATAATTATTTTTCTTTGAACTGTTTGGTAAAAAGGAAGGAAAGAAGAGATCTTTCATTTCCTTTGTTTGGTATTGTTGAGAAAAATACAAATGATAGAAAATCTTCTTTACCAATTTTAATATTTTACTCTTACATTATAGTGAGAGGATTAAAAAAGATTGATAAATTTGTAATTTCAATTAAACCCAAAAACTATTCCCTCTTTTCTCTCAATTTTTCCTCCACTTTTGGAAGGATTAAAATTAGTGGGTTACACCCATAATTTTTTTCTTCCATTTTTATCTCATACACAACAAAAAAAGAAAAAGAAATTTTGGGACGATTTTTAATAGCCCATTTTTTTTCTGTCCCAATAACCAAATAACCGTCCCTATAAACCTATTGAGACGAAATATCGTCCCAAAATTCGTCATCTCAGGAGGGTCGCAATAGCTCCTTTGACATGAAAATTGAAATCCGTCCCTAAAGACTACTTTATAGGGATGATTTTGTTTCGTCCCTTTTGATAATATATAGAGACAAAATAATTCGTCCCTTTTGATAACCTATAGGGACGGAAATACATTTTCGTCCGATTTGATATGTTGTAGGGACGAAATATTTCATCCCTACAAACTATCTATGGGGACGAAATTTGATATAAAAAAATAATTTTTTTTAGTCAATCATAAAAAACTATATATAGGGATGTGTCAATTAATGTATATTATTTATATATAAGCTCTATATGTTATTAAAATTTTATTATAAATGAATTCCATTAGTTTAAATTTTATTTTTATATTATAAACAAATTGATATTAAAAACGTTTGTTGTAACATTTAATTAAACTATTTTTAAAAAATATTACAAGAACTATTACAATATGACTATCGGGACCAACTGAAATCAAACAATACATGTACCTCTAGATATTAAGGACTATAATGAGAGATAACTACTTCCCATAACCTGGGAAGAAAACTCCCGTTTGAACCTCTCACCACTTATGTGGAAGGGAAGTACACTATCAGCTCTATTAAGAGATAATGTGTAATTAAACTATTTTAATAGATATACAACAACTTTTCTAGAAAATGGTTTGCATGGAATATAGAGATTTTCTTTACTTTTTCCAATTAAATAGACAAATGTAAGATTTGAATTCCTATCACAAAAAAAAAATGATAGATATACAACAACTTTTCTAGAAAATGGTTTTGCATTTCAAATTCTTATTATAATATTTATAATATATATATATATATAATATTTATAATATATATATATATATATATTCATAATTTTTGAATTAATCTATAGTAATTAATATAAAAAAGTGAAACAAATTTAATTATGTCTCTTAGGAAAAACTTAAAAAAAAAGTAAAGATAAAAAATAAAAATATAATCCCGATAAATCATTATCAATAACAAATATTATTTTTGTTTTAATAATTCTCCAAGTCTATAAATTCTTTTTTTTTTTCAAAAAAATAAAAAATCAAACTTTTAGGGACGAATAATTTTCGTACCAATAGAAATCCTATTGTCTTGATATTTTTACACTTTTTAGGGGCATTTTTTTCTAGTCCCAATAGAATGTAGACGTTCTATTGAGACGATTTTTTCCATCCCTATATGTTTCTTCAGGTTTGAAATTATTAGGGACGAATTTATTTTTACGTCCCATTAGTACATCTATTGGGACGAATAAAATTCGTTCTAAAAAATTTCGTCCTTAAAACCTATTTTTCTTGTAGTGATACCAAACAACATACTTCTCCATTTTCTTCTCTCTTTTCCCTCCACCTTTTTTTTCCTTTCCCCTTTCATCCCCACCAAACACAATGTTAATCTTGATTTTGACAGAATCTTATTTGTGGAAAGTAGATGAGGGTTTATTCTTTTCTTGATTTAATTAGTCCAAAAAGAAAAAGTTCTAAAAACAAACAAGGATTGCAAGATGTTTATGTAAAACATGTAGTAACCGAAAGTGTGTTTTTGTAATTTGGTTTGATTGATTAGATCAAAGATATGAAAATGAAATGAATCCTAATTATTTTTTTTGGATATATATTATTATTGAAGATGAAAACAAAATATCATAATTACTCATCTTGGTTGTTTCTGCATGGATGATTTTGTATTTATTAACCAGGACAAGTTTTAATTTCTTTCTTTTTTCTTAAGTAAATAGGAAAACAAGCTACATAATGTGTAAATGCAATTTATTGGTCCTTTTTCTTGACAGTTGGCATGTTATAAAGCTAATTTGATTGAGATTTACTAATTAACATCCAATGTTGCACAGAAAAAATGTCATTCTTTCTTTTGATCTTAAGCATTTAGAATCAGAATAAGTTTTTTTTTTGTTGGAGATTTTAAATATTTTTATTTATTAAAAATATCATTTTTTAGTTGATTTGCTTTGATTAAAAGGGTGTTTTTGTCATTTCACTAGTCAAACTAATAGGTTGATAGTGGATGGTAACGGAAAATGGATTTTTTTTTTATAGTTTTTTGAAATTTAGGGATTAATATTGATACGTGCTTAAAATATTAATGACTACTTTGGTCAATTTGTAAATAATGAAAATGGTATTTTGTGAAATCATAGGGATGATTTTGGAATTTCCCCATGAAAAAAATGATGTATAAAACAAAGTACTATAACGTATGATGTATATAAAATAATCAAACTTCAATTAAGCTCAAATGAGAATCTAGAATTTTTTTTAATGCTTCAATTCAAACCGGGGAGGGGCAGATCCAAGGGAATTAAATATTCTTTAAAACAATTTTACATTTAACATATCTTATTTTGACCCCTCTAAATATTATATATATTAGTATGCTGGCTCATAAACAAACATTTTTGGCTACATTACCCGTGAGGATCCAATTTTCTTTTATGGTGCAATTCGGACCCAGGAGGGGCAAATCCAAGGGAGGCTGCCCCAGAGCTGGCCCTGACGTTTCTGGGGCTCGAGATGAAAATTTTGAAAATGGAAATTGGGTCCATGACATATCAAATGAGAAAAAAAATAAAAACTGAGAATAAAAATTGAAAAAAAAAAATCTAAATCAGAAACAAAATTAGCATAATAGGATTATATATAATTTATATATACAACAATATATATATATATATATATATATATATATAAATTATCCGAAAGAATTTGTAACTAAAAGTTGAAAATTTAAGTGAAATGACTCAAATGAGGAACACTGAACTGGAACAGAGGAAGTTTGAAGAAGAGAGATGAGTTATGAGTAAAAAATAGGGTGTTAACTTGGGGCGTTGAGAGTTGAGTGGTTGAAAGAAATGATATATCAAAAGCAAACATTTCTTTTTGGACTTTGCTTGTCCCGACCCAATTTATTTAATTTGTTGTTTTAACTTTTAAGCTTTTTATAGGCTTATTTAATCCTAAATATTTGGACCAATACTCAAAACAAATATTTAGATATTTATAATCTGAAATAAAATAAAAATGACCCTTAAACTAATCCTCAAAACATATAAAAATAAAAATAGACCCTAAACTAATATGGAATGAAAATGGACCGTTAAATTAATATTCAAGACATGAAAATCTGATCTTTTAATAAAGGGGCGCGAGACGGCTGCCCCTCTAGTAGTCCATTTGGATCTTACATTTAGATTGAGACCACATGTTCTTTGTAAGCATTATGGGTCTGTTGAGACCATCTTGAGTACTTATAAATGTAAAAGCGCCAGAATGGAATGAATTCCCACCGGACGGAAATGTGTATTGCACACACCTTTCCCCTGAAAACCGTAGGTACCCCTGTCCAATTTTTTTTAATTACAGATGCAGTACAATACCAAGAATCATTACAGTTTAATAAGAAATTCAAGTTAAATGAAACTTCAAACTAATAAATTATGAAATAATTAAAATAAAATGAAAAGCTTTTATTCTCATAAGCATTTAAGGCTTGTTGGAGCCCAAATGAGGGCCCACTATATTTTTTTTTTTTTTGAATTTTTATTCATGAGCCAAGCAAAGCATCAACAACAAAAACATGGAGGCAAAAGCCAGCAATTCAAGCCGAAACCCATAGAAACAGACCAACACTTGACCAATACCAAACCAAAAAGACCACAAAACAGGACAGAAATAACAAGAGAAAAACAGAGCAGCAACGACCGCCAATTCTACCACAGACAACCCACCACCTCCAGACCCCTACTTCAAAACGCCAAGAAACCCAAAAAAAATTCTAGCTCACCTACAAACTTGAGTCTAGCCTTTGTCATCAAACACCATCTTTCCCTCGAGTAACTCTGTCCGCCAACACTTCATCGACACCACTAAAAATATGGGAGGGTCGACCATCTTAATCACTTATATATGTGAAATTCTCTAAAAAGTGAATTAATTCACTTGCCAAGAAAATCATCTCTGGCCAGACGAAAATTTGTCCTGTACACACTCCTTTCCCTTGAAAACCGATTGTAAGCCATTTTCCAAAAAATTACAAACACAAGAAAATACCAAAAAGCATTACACTTTAATATAGATATGGGAGATCTTGAAATAATTTAATAAAATGCATCACACTGTACCCCCTCGAAAACTCATGTTTTTTTCCCTGACAATATCTATTAATCCATGAAATAATATGACCAATGAAATGGTTAAAAGTTAAAAGGTGTGATATAATATGTGAGGCATGTTAAACTATTTATAATACAAAAGTATATATCTTTATTAAGGTATTTATGAAAATGTGGAAATAGCGAGAAATATCACTTTTTTTTTTCTTCATGTAGTTCATTCAACATATGCTTATGTATGTCGGCTTGTTTCTCAGGAAAATTCTGAGTGGAAAATGGGATACATTGATTATATGAAGTGATTGCGAGAGAGTTTGGTCATGTGAAGTATCTGTCTATATATATCATTAAGTAATTGAGTAATGAAATTGCAATAACTTATATACCAAGGAGTCATGAAATTGCAGTATCCTGAAGTCTGAACATGGAAATAGTTGATGAAGTTTACAAGTGTGCAGTGACACAAGCTAGTGCCGGTCCTGACTAATTTAATGCCCGGGGCAAAAATTTAATATGGTTCCTACCTAGAGTGTTGACTGTTCAAAGAATGAAAGCTAAGAGTTGAGATAAACGTTGGTGGCTAGAAATACATACAAAAAATAGACCTTTAGATACTGATATGTCCGAAATAATAATAATAAAAAAACCATAATCAAAGATTTCATTTGGATCTTTTTTGTTCTGGTCCAATTTTCTTTTGTCTAATTTAACTTTTGAACTTTTTAATATATAACTTTTGACTAATACTCATAATTAATATATGGACCTTTATAATATGATATAAAACAAAAAATGGACCATAGATTAATACTGAATTATGTACATATGGGCCCTTTAAAAAAGGGGCTTGGGACGGCCGCCCCTCCAGCAATACAAGAGGGTGGGGAATTTACATTTAACATGTAAATATTTTAAAATTTACATTTAATATGTAAATATTTTTGTAATTTTTTTTGGTCCACTAAAAATTAATATTAGTTTACTTGTCCCCAAACAAACAATTTTTGGCTACAATACCAGTGAGGATCCATGTTTTTTTTATGCTGCAATTTGAACCCGGGAGGGGCTTATCCAAGGGGGGCTTCCCGCCTAAATATTCTTTTAAAAAATTTACATTTTATATGTAAATAGTTTGAAAACTTTACGTTGGTCACTCCTAAATATTATATTATACATTTTTAGCTCTATTCTTTATGTTATTAGACTGAATGAATGACTTTTACCACCAAACGATATTGGACGGTGAGAATTTAGATTCTTGGAAGTATTGATTCCTCATGTAGCCAACAAACATTTTTGGCTACATTACTGGGGAGGGTCCGGTTTTCTTTTACGGTGCAATTCTAAGTTTCTAACCCAAGATGGGCAAATCCCCACAAAATATTCTTTTAATTTTTATTTACATATAATATGTAAATATTTTAAAATTTTTGCTTTGGTCCCCTAAATATTATATATTAGTTTACTTGTCCCCAAACAAACATTTTTTGGCTACATTACCAGTGAGGATCCATGTTTTTTTTTAAATTATTATTTTTTATTTTTTATTTTTATGCAGCAATTTGAACCCAGAAGGGGCGTATCCAAGGGGGGCTCCCCCTTAAAAATTCTTTTTTTAAAAATTACATTTTATATATAAATAGTTTGAAATATTTTACTTTGGTCCCTGCTAAATATTATATTTTACTTTTTTTAGCTTCGCTCCCGATATTATTAGTCTGAATGAACGACCTTTACTATCAAACCACATTGGTCAGTGCGAATTCAGATCCTTGGAAGTATTGATTTCTCAACAGTGGCCAGCCATCCCTTAACAAGAAGATGGAGACAAAAACAATTATGCAATAATTTAGGAGACATTATTGAGTGAATTAACTGTTTTACATTACGAAAAAGTCACACAGAAAACGGGACCAATAGTACTGGAAGAAAGTGACACAGAAAGATTCTTAGAAACTTCACATTCACACAAACACTGATGAATACAGAGTTCCTTTTCATCGTTTAAAGTACATTTTTTTAGAATAAATTTCCACGTATTTTTAGCAGTTTCAATAACTATACTATTATTTCTGGTAGAGTCAACCATGGTTTCTAACTTGTATATGTATTATAGTTCTATTCCCTAGCTAGAATGAACATGCAGCCAATAGCTCTCTTGTAGACAAAATCTTGTTTTGTTTCTGGTGTCTTTCAAGTCTACTCCAGACACAAATTCTGTAAACAGGAACTGGGTCGTGTTCAATTTTGAGTTTTGCTGGTGTTTTCTTCCTTGTTTTGGTCATATTTTGAAGAGATGGCTGTGGTTGTATCAAAATTGTGTTTGGGAGTGAGATTGAGGTTGATGATAGCAGCAGTGTTGATTGGTCTACTTTTTGTAGCTTCAATGTCTGTTGTTGTTTCGGCAGAACCAAGTTTGAAATCAGAAGCCAAAGCTCAAAATTATGAATAGGAAAAAGTTCAGATTAATCAAGTAATGAAAATATCATCAACTCTGAAGATTCGATCAGGTTACGTACATGTTTGGTCTGTAAGTTCAATTTCTACCTTTTCTAGTTGTTTCTTTTTAAATGTTTCAGAAACTATACAGCAATCTGAAAACACAGTTTATGTAGCACCACACTTAACAGATAAGTTTGTTTGTCTGTATGTTGTGTGTGTTCAGTTTTATGAAATTAGAGTATGCATGAATTGGAGCTATATATGGCTTATAGAATTTATAAGTTGTGAAATTGAGTTCACAGGACATGAAAATTGGCTGGAAAATTGTGGTTGGTTCGATGATCGCATTTTTCGGAGCAGCATGTGGGAGCGTGGGAGGTGTTGGTGGAAATGTAAGACAAACAACTTGAACTTTTATTATCTTCAGGAATTTCTTTCATTTTTCCGAAAACTGTCTAGAGATGATTCAGCCTTTTGAAGGACTTGTGAGAACATAGATTGGTCATTTGAGATATAAGAGGAAGCGGAAGAGATTGAATTCAGATGTAGGGAACCTCATCTGGGCACTTGGGATGCTGTGTCTCTTATGCCTCCTTGATCAGTCTACTGCTTGCTTATCAATATCTGTTTTATTCTCTATTCGTCGTTAAGGGGAGTTGGAAAGTCAAAGGTTAAGCAGAATATGGTGTTTTGTTTCCGAGTATTTTGAAGCTTGCTCTTTTGCTGCTGTAGCATAACACTAGGCAAAGAAAACAATGGCATCAATTTGCAGAAGTGGATAGGTTTCGTAGAAAGAAATATACGTGGTTATGTTATATTGTTATGGGCAGAGGTGTAGGTCTCTGATCAAAATGTATAAAAATTGCCTCCTATGAAGGCCAAGTAATGATTTTGATTTTGTTTAGTTTGTGGCCTGTATCACCTAATGAATTTTTGTTACATTATTTATTTAAGTAGAATCTTTTCTAAGATTATAGAAAATTTTATGATGTTAATAAACTCTTGGCTTCATTGTAAAAGATGCTCATTCGGCCTCATAATGTCCCAGGTTCGAGTCGTCGCCACAAGATGTGATATACTCTTTTGCATTATCAAGTTTCCTTAATTGTTATGAGTTTGTAATTTAGGACGTGGTTATTATATCGATTATGAAATAATAAGGGTTGATTGATTTGAAAGAACCACTATTTGATAGGTAATTTTGAGAGAACCACTCCACTGGCTCTGTGATTTTATACTAGAATTTATTACAGCTAGTAGTATAGTTAATGTTCCATTATGGATCATGTTGGGAGCTTCCATATCGCGGATGATCATGATGTGAATATTTGTCTTTTAATAAACTCCCAGTGGTCAGATTCAGAGTTAAACTCGTAAAGTTGGGAGTTAAACTATTAATCTTGGGAGTCCATTAAAAGACACAAAAATGTAATCATCAACGTGCCTGGAGTAGACATGGCTACGGTTGGGTTCGAATCGTGTGAAATGAACCGTAACCGTAACCGTAATCGTAATCGTAATCGTAATCGTATAATCAGTTTCGGAACTATTGATATATTTGGGTATGGGTTGGAGACTCATTATACACCCAAGTGGACCAAACCCAAGCCCATGACATATATACAAAGCCCAATACATGCAAAGCCCATGTACCAAATTGCTATAACTGCATGAGCAGTTTTTTGTGGTATAAGTATCAGTTAAGAAACTGATATACAAAATATATACACAATACGTTATTGAAAATGTATGCATGGAATGTATTGTATGTGCATGGGAAATGCAAAGGCATGTGTGTGTGCTATGCAATGCAAATGGATGTGTGTGTAAGAGAGTATTGCATGCAATAATGCATATGTGCATGTGTTCATCAGAGAACAAAATACAGAGAATATACAAGTTAGAGATGTGGAGAAAATCTGTAGAATTTTCTCCCATCTATAATCAAAGTGTGGGTAACATGCATTGTGATCAGAGGGGGCTTTCCGATGATGTGATCGTCCTCCGACCGCTGATATAGTTCCAGGTGTTCGATCCCGTTTCTGCTGGAATTCTGATTTTCGATGGTGAACAGTAATCCGAATTCGTTTTGTTTATATAGAATATTATTTACATTGGTATCAGAGCATGACTGAGACTGAATTCTGGTAGAAATGTTATGCTTAGGAATTGTCTTTCACGTTTTGAATGCTTCACAATTCGATAATGGCACAACACCATACACTTGTTATTTTTCATTTGAAATGGCATGATTGTATACATATATATATGTGATTATATGTTCTGGAGATTATTGCCATGTTATAACTTCAAAATTGAGATAATTTTGAAGAATTATATACAGAACCCGTGACTGATATAGGGTTCGAATTTTATTGTCATTTTTTTTGTTTCTTTGTGATCATGGTACCATTAGATAGAGCCTTTCAATAGCTTTCCAACGATAGGTCATTTTCACAATTTGGTTAATAAACGAGGGAGATAGATGATTTCGAATATTTATGTTCGAAATCAAAATCTGGAAACTTATTTTGTTCTTGAATGTGGGTGAAGAACATGAAGAACATGTTCCACTCTCCTATGATCGGAGAGTGTGTTTCACCCCTAATCCAAACGTCGTACTTAAGGGCATACATGGAATTAAATGAAATTTGGAGTCGGATGGTGGTGGTCCCATGCTCGGAAACGTCTGGGACAACGACGAGTGCGTCTCACTCTCCTCCGGCGCGACTGGGCATTGGCATTCCATGCATAAGTGGCACTGGTGTTGACATATGGACTCACCAGAAGATGACAAGTGGCGAATCTTTTGTCTTTTGTGACAAGTGGCCCATTCTCACTTTGACACGTGGCGTCGATATGTTTGAAAGAAACCGTTGACGGTTTCCGGCCACGGGGGAAGTTGCCGGCAACGTTTCAGACTTTCGAAACAAATACTTGTGCCACATCATCACCGATTGGGCAGGTTCTGGTACATCGACAGGCACGTTTTCTAGAGACGTTTCCGGTGGTCGGTGAATAGTCCAGCGATGTTTTCCGGTGACCAATAAATGGTTTTCCGGTGACCAAAAGTGGTTTTTCGGCGATCATAAAATGGTTTTTCGGCGACTGATGGCGGTTTGTCAGTGATAAAAAAACATATTTTTTTTAATTTCATTTTTTTTATTAATTCCATCGATGTGTTTCACTCAAATGGGAGCTGAATTAATGCCCTATAAATTCCGATTGAGATTTTTAATAAGACGGATTCAAGCACGAATTCAAGTGACAACTTTTGTTGTGGATTCCACTGACAGTTTCTAGCATGATTTTTGGTGACGGTTTCAGGTTAAGGTTTCTGGCACGGTTTCTGGTTAAGGTTTCTGGCACGGTTTCTGATGACAGTCTCCCGTGCGGATGTCAAAGATGGTTTCCGATGGTATTTTCAGCCACCGTAGATTTTTCCAGTATGACTTTTAGCACTATTTTCTAACCGTCATTGAATTTTCCTGTGAAAAATTTGGCCACCGAAATTTAGCTTCAGTGGGAGCTATATATATTGAAAGGCCTTCGTTTAAAATTCTCTGTCTAATTAATTATGCAATCAGGAAAAAGAAGTTTGATTAGAATATACATTGGAAATGTATAAGGTTATTAAAATACAATTTTTTCTAAATGAGTTAGAAAATTTTTAGAATAAATCTGCATTATCTCATAC
This sequence comes from Dipteronia dyeriana, assembly GCA_032871835.1. Classification (NCBI taxonomy): domain Eukaryota; kingdom Viridiplantae; phylum Streptophyta; class Magnoliopsida; order Sapindales; family Sapindaceae; genus Dipteronia; species Dipteronia dyeriana. The sequence continues at coordinate 14,206,417 of CM065298.1, read as the reverse complement.
GTCTTAATGGAGAAGATTTCATAAATCTTATTAATGACATATAGCCTCAGTCAACGACTCGTGCTTTTATGTGGAGAGATGCAGTAGATAGTCTTTTAATGAAATTTTCCGAAGAGTTAATAGATCTATAAGGTTGGAAAAGCTAGAGTAAAGTACCACGATGTATTTTGGTCATATAGCGTGTGAAATAGAAATCATAGAGAAGCGTTACATTCTTGGGAATGTGAGGCGATCTACTACATCCACAATGAATATTCATAGTGCTAGGCATATGAGTTATTGCACACGCGAAAGATGATCAAATATTTTAAGAAAATGACAATTAGATGAGTTGTGAAGACTCAGAGAGTCTTTCTCAGTGATGATCGATATAATTATAAAATGTATAGAATGAATAGCATGCAAAGTCACGTATTTTGAGAAAATACTGTGGTTTTAATAAACCACTCTATAGTAAATAATTTTGGTTTATTTACTTTGTAGTAAAAACGGTTTGACCCATAAAATATTTTGTTGGGACTTGTGCATTGTATTCTTCTGTTATTTATATGATCACTTGTTTTGGAAATTCTAAATTGTTGAGTACAATATTAGAATTAGATTTTTGCGCAAAGTACTAAATTAATGATGATTACATTTTTGGAAACGGATGGTAATTAGACGCTTTGACGAATTTTTCGATTCTGTTCCTTAAATTGTTTCATCATTTGTTCGGTCAACGTTTGCAGCAAAATTAAATATGTGTATTTTTTAAAATTAATATGCTTGCATAGTAGATTGTAGGTCTATACATAGATTATCATAAAATATAGATTATATATCTATAATATTGTGGCCAATTTGATTGCGATAAACTAAGTCTTGTAATCTAGGAATAGATACGAAAAGATTTAGTGTATTTTAAGAGTATACAACTTTTGAGACTATAACATGAATCATGATTGAACTTCAGCATAGTACTTATTGCTCGACATACAAGATGTGAAGGCTTATCAAGCCATAAGTTAAATTACTCGCATCATGTTGCGGAGTAAGTTAAATAGTAATTTCACATGTATGTTTTACAAGTACAATATGATTTAAGTAAAGTGGTTTACCTTTCAGAGTTTTGTCTTGAAGAGAAATTTTTAGTAGCATTTTGAGTACTAAAATTTAGTATGTACGGTATCAAGTTTTAGAGTACTTATAAGAAGTGCCAAAATTAGTGGCAGCCTCCAATAAGAATATAAAACATTATACACCGACTAAATGATCTGCTCTCTTTTGATAGTTGGAATATATAAAATTAATATGACACGTTTCGATCGCGTCATTTTGGTAGTAGAAGATGAGCGCCTAAATGCGGCTTATGATTCTAGCCAATTTTATATGAAAGATTCCAACTTGCATAAAACTTTTTGTTTTGAGCATATTAGTGGAAATAGTTATTTCCAAAAGGAGAAGAGAATCTAGTCATAACCACTTAATCTTAGATCGGAATATACAAGAAGTTGAGGGATAACGAATTGAGGAAGAGCTAAACTCAAATAACTTGTTGCGATTATGACAAGATGGGTCATTTTCACTCAAAAATACGTTGAGTCGAAAAAAGTAAAATCCAAACTTAAGAATTTGTTAAGTTATGTTTAAGTTTCTAGTTACGTATTTTCTTTTGAATCTCGTCCATTGTGGACGGTGGATAAGTAAAAACATAACATCCAACAAGAAACTGTAAATCACACTTTGAGTATAGTTAGATTATTAGAGACAAGATGTATATGTGTTAGAACATTTTTTTTTGGAGTTTAGTACCAACAAACTGGGTTTGCATGGTAGCCTAAATTTAGACTCCATGATGTTCTAATATACACTTGAGATCTAACAATGTTCGTGGTTATCCTCATTGATTCGGGTTATCATTAATGATCATGATGGTTATATGAATATAATTTGCTAAAATTATATTCATATGGTACTTGATAATTTAATGGTTTTATAGAATTATACGTCAGTAGAGACGATTGTAATTTTGTTTGTTTTTCAATCATTACAATGGTAATGGTGCGGATATTTTGGCATGGTAGATTAAGTCATGTTGAACTAGATAAAATGAGTATATCAGTCAAGTATGACTAATATGACTCATTTATCTTAAAGGTATCTAGCAAGAAAAATAACTAGAAAACCATCTAATAAAGAATTAGATCAGAAATTTCATTGCAACTAATTCATTATTACATTTGTGATTGAATGAGTGTAAAGACTAGATTGAAATTTCTTATCTAGTTACATTCATTAATATCTTTGATGTCTCGGTCATATCTATTTGATATCTCATAAATCGAAAGCATTGGATTGCATTCAGATTGTTTGGTAGAGGATCATATTAGATGATAAACTTTTTTGAGTTTTAAAGAATAAACCGAGTACGTAAATATCTTTCTGAACAGTTCAAGGAATTGTTTAATAAGAAAGATATATAAAGATATTTATTTATTCCTAGAACTCCGCAACAAAATAGTTTAGCGGAAATAAGGAATTAAATAATGTTAGAAATAGTTAAGTCTGCGATGACACAAATGAATTATTTAGTATCTTACTAGAAGATATGTTTATTGCTGCCTACTTACTTAATCATGTTCCATTTTAATCAAACACTTCTACACCATATGAATTCTGGACAGGTAGGTTGCCTGGTCTGACTAATCTACAGCCCTAGGGGTATGCAGATTATGTTTATAATCCATCTTATAGAAATGAGAAATTGGATGCAAGAAGAGAATTTGTATTTTTATTTGATACTCTGTGCATTCCAAAGGATTAAATAAACGATGATGTATAATTAGATAGAAGTGTGACTGAATTTGAATCACAAGATGTCATTATTAGAGAATGAATTTCTTAGTAGAAATGAATTTAATATAGATATCTAATTTTAGAATTAGATGATCTGTGTTAATATACGAGTGGCGGTAAATTAAAATTTTAACTTGATCATCCATCCCTAGTGGGAGTGGAATTCTAAATGGATCTTTCATCCCTAGTGGAAGTGGAAGTGGAAATCTACACCCTAGTAGGAGTAGAAATCCTCATGGATCTTTCATCCTTAGTGAGAGTGAAACAGCTGTTAAATCAGCCACTGTAATAATTTACGTACTCGTGGACATAATCACCAAATTATCCCATTTCATCTTTCAGAGATTGAAATGGAATTTTTCGATGATTACTTCACTTGACAGTGATGAGCCAAAGATTTTAGAATTGAACTATCACTTATATCTACTAAGTGAATATATGAATGAAAGCAATGGAAGGGGAGATGGAGTATAGAAAAGTGATCATGTCCGGGACTTGATTCACTTACCGCCTGATCATTAGACCGTTATGAACGTATGGATTCCATATATATCATATGTAAGGCGAAAAGTACTAATGAGAGGTATAAGGCGTGATTAATTGCAAATGAAGAAACTTATTCTTTGGAAGTAAAGTTTTCTTCTATACGCCTTATTTTAGCACTAGTCACATATTTGAACCTGAAATTACATAAGATGGACGTAATGATTGTACTTCTCGATAGAGAACCAGAGGAAGAGATTTACATGGAGTTGCCTGTAAATTTTTCGTTTCAAAAGATCAAGAGCGCATAAGTGTGTTTGCTTGATTAATGTATGGTTTGAAAAAATCCTCTAGAAAGTGGTATCTTTTATTTCATCAAGCTGTAATCTCTTACAGATTATTGACTACTAAAGAGGGCCATGGTAAGTACACTAAACAGGTTAAACATAATTTTTATATTATCTATATATGTGGACTATATGTCTTGGCTAGAAATAATGAAGAGTTTGTAAAACCATAATGAAATGGTAATTCTCAAATTTCTTTGAGATTTTATATGAGCAATGTGGCTTATATATATATTATGAGTAATAGTTGATTCGAAATGAGCAATTATAGGAACATAGATACTCCTATTGTGAAATTACAAACTCTTATCCTCAATGTGTACATTGAAACTCCATAAGATGAAGTTATTAATTACAAGTTCCTCATGTTAGTACCATACAGAGTCTCATGTACATTGTTATATGTACAAAATCTATCATTAGTTACGTCGTAAGATTGGTGAGTGGACACCAATATAATCCTTGATTACAGCATTGAGATGTTATCAAGAGGATTATGACATACCTTGAAACTGACGACATATGCTTCTTCATTGTGTAAGTTCCATTGAAGTTTTACGTTAACTTCAAACAGTATCCTTATGACCATTCACTTTATCTTGAAGTGGCAGGATAATGTTAGCACCTTTAGCGTGTTATTTCTATGGCTGTGATAATTCAGCCTATGGGGCACTTCTAGAGTAGCAGTTGTTCTGGAGACGGAGAGATAGAAATGAAATAGGAAGATTTAATGAATTTTTATCTGAATTATGTATTTACCGGTCGACCAATTGTATTTGTTACAATTGTGAATACATAAAATGTGATAAAGTCAAGCATAACTTTTAAGGGATCAAGTATGCTTTAGACTGATAAAAATGATAAATTAAATCTAGGATACAATAATGAACAAAATTATCTCTTGTAAATAGAGAATTTACATTTGAGATTGTTAGCTCCCTTATATATATATATATATATTGATTGTTCATAGGTCGCACGATTCATTTACCCGTATGAACACTTTTGATAATGATGATAATACTTGTGTTTAAATGTTTTAAAGGCTCCTCTGTATATATCACATCTTACGCCATTTGGGGAGTGGCAGATGTTGATTAATAAGGTTGCACCTATGATGGGCTTGTGGTAACTTAACCGTGTTGGCCCCACTTGTGCGAGTGAGAGATGTTGGTATATTTGAGTATGGGTTGAAGACCCATTATACAACCAAGTTGACCAAACCCAAGCCCATGGCATATATGCAAAGCCCATGTACCAAATTGTTATAATTGCATGAGCAGTTTTTTGTGGTATAAGTATCAGTTAAGAAACTGATATACAAAATATATACACAATACATTATTGAAAAGGTATGCATGGAATGTATCGTATGTGCATGAGAAATGTAAAGGCATGTGTGTGTGCTCTGCAATGCAAAGGGATGTGTGTGTGTGTGTGTGTGTAAGAGAGTATTGCATGCAATAATGCATATGTGCATGTGTTCATCAGAGAACAAAATACAGAGAATATACAAGTTAGAGATGTGGAGAAAATCTGTAGAATTTTCTCCCATCTATAATCAAAGTGTGGGTAACATGCATTGTGATCAGAGGGGACTTTCTGATGATGTGATCGTCCTCCGACCGGTGATATAGTTCCAGGTGTTCGATCCCGTTTCTGTTGAAATTCGGATTTTCGATTGTGAACAGTAATCCGAATTCATTTTGTTTATATCGAATATTATTTACAGGAACCGTGGAACCAGTTTCGAAACCGGAACCGTAATTGTAACCGTGGGGCTGAAGGTTCGGTTTCGATTCTACTCCGAAAAAAACGGGCTTGAAACCGAAGGTTCAATTCCGGTTCTGCAATCGCCGATTCTAGAATTTTTTATTATTTTTTATTTTTCTTAAGCTAAAATGTTAAAAAAAAGAACCGAACCGAACCCAAATAGACGGATCTGGAACCGTCGGTCCATGGTTTCGGTTTCGGTTTCGGTTCCGGTTCCGGTTTGGGTTCTAGCTTAGTTCGGAACCGGAATCGAAACCGAATCGGAACCGAACCGAACCGTGGCCATGTATACCTTGGAGTCCGGATTAGAGAAGTCTTAGGAATCCGGACCATGTTATAATTATGAGTAATGATAGACAACTTAAATTTTTTATCCAAATTTCAATCCAAATGATGTAGCAAGTGAGTTGTCGTCACTACACACAACATGAGATGATGTGATTAATGAAAAAAATACCTGCCATATCATTTGGATTGAAATTTAGACTAAATTTTTGGGTTATCTAACATTAATCTATAATTAATATGAGAAATATTAAACGTTTCAAATTTTATCCTAAATGATGTGGCACATGCGATGTTATTCATAAGATACTGACACCTAAAGTGTCACATTATTTGAAAAAAAAAGGATGTCTAGAGGTTAAAGTTTTTAAAAAATATTTTACTGTTTCGGATATATTTTTACTAATAAAATATTATAATTAAGTAAAATAGAAACCCAATCAGAAAAGTGGTAGGAGACCTCTGAAACTTGAAAAGGTGGAGGAGCCTCCTCTATCAAAAGGTAAAGAGAAGGCCACTGCCTCCTTCTAATTAACCCTATTGGGACTGCCCCAGAGTAATGCTATAATTATGGACCGGCCCGAGACAGGCCGGTCCACGAAGCGAAACGGGCCGTGCTTGGAACAACCTGTGAAGGAGGCAGATCAGGTCGAGGCTCGGTCCGTGACAGGCCATGTGTCGGGGAGCTGGTACAAGGTCCGGCGAGCCGGCCCGCCATGGCACGCCTAGTCGGCTTACCAGGCCTCTGGACCGGCCCGCCGGTCCGTCACTTCAACTGTTTTTTTGTTTTTTAATTTTTTTTTTGTTTTTTGTTTTTTGTTTTTTGTTCTAAATTCCCTCCCTAAAATCTTTCAAATTATATTTTGACCCACAAATCAAATTCTTGTATAAATACTTCCATCCATTTCATTTTCCATTCACTCTCTCTATCATTCTTTCAATCTCTCATTCTCTCAAATCTCAATCTCTATATTCTCTATATTCTCAAATTCTCTACATTTTTTCATTCAATTTCATTATTACTCTCTCTACAAAGTTCTCTAAATTTTCCACCAACACACAAAATTGTAACACAAAATTTTAAAGGTACAATTTTGTTATTACTTTAACTTAAACATTTTTTCATAGTAAATTTATATTTTTATGTTTAGACTGTAGTTACTAAATGAAAACATTTTTATTTAGTTAGTTAGTTTATCAATTTTTGGGCTTTAATGTTAATATTATTTGTTTAGTATATTAAGATTTTTAAGTTTAGTAGTAATTTTAATATTTGTTATTAGTAAATTTAGAAAGTTAATTTGTATTACTGAATTTAATTTTTGTAATAAGTAAATTATGAATGATAAGTGTAGTAGTTAAGTTTAATATTTTTTGTTCATAAATTATGAATTTTTAGTGTAGTTGTTTATTTTAATATTTTTGGTGAGTATATTATGAATTTTAAGTGTAGTAGTAAATTTGAATAAGTTTTATTAGTAAATTAAGATTTTGATGTGTAGTATTTAATTTAATATTTGTTGTTAGTAAATTTATCAATTTAATTTGTAGTAGTTAATTTAATATTTTTTGTTAGTAGATTATGAATTTTTTGTGTAGTTGTTTATTATAATATTTTTTTTAGTATATTATGAATTTTAAGTGTAGTGATTAATTTTAATATGTTTTATTAGTATATTAAGATTTTTATGTGTAGTATTTCGTTTCATATTTGTTGTTAGTAAATTTATCAATTTTATGTGTAATAGTGAATTTAATATTTTTTGTTAGTAGATTATGAATTTTTTGTTTATTTTTTTTTTGAAGTAAAATAATAATTTTAAGTGTCGTATTATTTTTATTAATTATTGTTAGTAAATTAAGATTATTGTTAGTAAATATTGATTTTTAATTTGACTATTAACGACTATAATGCTCATTTTTTTACTTCAGATAATGGATCCTAACCAGCGGTCTTATTTTCCGGACGGTTTGAATATGCTCAACGATGAATTTGATATTTCGAAGCCGACCTATACTCAAGAAGGACCTTCTGGTTCCGCCATTACACCAACATCACGTCCCATAAAATTAACATCAGATGTGTGGCAGTGTTTCAACATAGTCCAAATGACACTTCCAGACGGGACGTCTGTGCCCATAGCTAAATGTAAGTTTTGTCATAAGGATTATGCTACAAGTAGGAAGGGAACCGGACATTTGAGACGACATATGTACAAATGTATGTCTGCACATGGACAGGTATACACTATAACCCAGACACAACTACAACGGCACCCAGACGGGTCCGTTACGATGTGGCAATTCGACGCCATGCACGCTAGATAGTGCTTGGCAAGATACATTGCACAAACTGATCAACCGATCAGTATTGGTGAGAGTCCAATTTATAAAGAATTAATCACATATGCATATAACCCCCAATATGAACCTGTTTCTAGAACCACCATTAGAAATGATTTGATAAGATTGTTTGAAACCCAAAGGGATGACTTAATTGCTGAAATACAGCATTTAAGTGTCTCTGTTGCATTAACTTCTGATATTTTGACTGCATGTTCCAAACATGACTATTTATGTGTCACGAGATACTATTTAGATTCTGTCTGGAGGATAACAAAAAGAATTATTGGTTTTCATCCTATGGATTTTGCACATACCGCAGAAAACATTTTTAATGTCATTATTTCTGTTTTAGAAACTTATGAAATCACGCATCGCATCGCATCCTTTCGATCACATTAGATAATGCACCTGTAAATACTAGCTCTATTGCATTGTTTGTTGTAAGAAATATCCCGCAAGATGGAGGTTATTTCTTCCATCAACGGTGTGCATGTCATATTATAAATTTAGTTGTACAAGTTGGTTTAAAGCAGGTAAGCGACCAAATAGATCGCATCAGAGATGCTATTTCTTGGATTTGTAGTTCTAATCCTAGATTCAGTGAATTCAAGAGACATTGTATATTAAACGGTCTCAAACCCCGACGATTTCAAACTGATATGCCGGTAAGGTGGAACTCTACTTATTTAATGTTGGAAAATTGTTTGGAATATGATACAACAATTACATGTTTTTATAACATGAAATTGGCCGAAACAGGTCGTCCTAAAGCAAAAACACTTACCACAGACAATTGGTATGTGACAAAGATTTTTGTTCAATTTTTAAAGATTTTTTACAATGCCACTGTAACTCTTTTCGGGGTCTATTACCCCACTCTTTTAGGGGTCCATCAGATAGTGGAAATGTCTGAAGTGTTAAACAGTTATAGAGAAGATGAACATCTAGGTGATGCAGTTGTTGTTATGGAGACAAAGTTGAAAAAATATCGGGCTAACATTCCTCTATTTTGTGCCTTAAGTGTTATAGTAAATCATAGGGTTAAATTATCTAGTTTAGAAGTTTTGCTAGAGTTTATTGGTATTAATTTGTCAATAGATTATTCAGAACAAATTACTGACATTCGAACCAAGTTGTTCGAGATTTTTCACATTTATAAGAGCAGGTTTGGCAACATTGATACCCCCCAATCAACACAACCAGAGGCAGAGTCCAAGCAAACAAGTTGGAGCCTTCTGAAACGGTGAAAAAAGGACAAATCAGCAAGTACTTCTTCAGGGCAAAGATCTGACCCATCTTCGTGTACCAAACTGATTAGGTACCTTGAAGCACAGTTCGATGTTGTTGAAGAGAATGAAGAGTTTGATTTGTTGTTATGGTGGAAGACCTATACTTACAGATATCCAATTCTGTCACACTTAGCACGTGACGTACTGGTTATTCACGTGTCAACGGTGTCTTTAGAACAAGCTTTCAGCACCAGTGGACGCATAATTGAACTAAGAACAAGCTGTTTGTCTTTGGAGATGGTGGAGGTATTAACATGCCTTCGGGATTGGGAGCATGCTAAAAAAAGGTTGCAAAATCTAATTGTAGATAAAGAGTTTATTCTAAATTTTAACAATCTATATATTGATGAACCTGCAGGTAGTGGCCAGAGCCAGAAGTATGTTATACTTTTACATATGTATTTATTATTTACTTGTAAGTTGTAAAACAGTTGCACTATTTTTCCCTCACCAAGTTTTTATCCCACTGGATTTTTCTTGGTAAGGTTTTTAATGAGGCAATTATGTAAATATGTAATACTGAATTCCATAAGTGAAAAATAATTAAATAAATAAAAAATTATTCGTTTTATTTATTCTTTTTTGGATTTCAAATCCTAAACCCTAAACCCTAAACCCTAAATCCAAACAAACTTAATTTGAAAAATGATTATGGACCAGACCTACCAAGCCAATCGGACCAGGCCCGCCGGGCATGCCAGACCAAGCATGTGGACCGGCCCGCAGGCACGGTCCGCCTGAGACAGGTCGGCGTGCAGTACAGTGCCTTCGTTTTCTGAAACGGACCTAGCCAGACCGTACCTAATGGGCCAGGCCACTCTATTTTTACACCTTTGCCCCGACGCATCTCCTGACTGTGATACCGTAAAAGAATAATTAGTTAACAATTTGCTTTCTTCAACCGTAATGGAAATGCATTCCTTCTTCCTATCATAGTATCATGCTTTGGTGTGGTGTGCATGTAACTTGGGCTGGGCCCAAAATCCCATATAAGTTTGTATTATTGGATTATAAATTTTAACTTTTAGAATATAAAAAATTATTACAAAAATTTTGTTAAAAAAATAAATATATACTATTACAAAAAATTTGTTTAAAAAAAAAATTGTTATAAAAATTAAAATTTTCAAATCCATTATTCTAATTAAAAAGATTAAATAATATAAATGTGATGAGATCCGACTTCACACCATTACAAGTCAAGAGTTATATTTATAATACCATAATTTAAATCCGATGGTGGAACTTTATTTCGAAGATGGCAGAGCAAATCTTGATGTGGCTCCCATACTTATTAGTTTATTTAAAATGTTTTATACTTAAATGATTTATAATATTTGACCGACCTAAATGGTAATGCATACATGTATGGGATGTGCTTACACTTATTACATAACATGGTTTTTCAAGGTGCAAATATCTCAACTTTTTTATCCACTTAAATCCAATCGAATCAGAATCAGAATTTGTTTTTTAGATCGGTGGCTTCCTTCTTTTCGGTTCCTAATTCATAATTAAAATTTAAATCAATAATGGTGGGGAGTGGGGGGCAATTGTAGATCAATTTGCTAAATTTTCCAATCCTCTGTGTCAACTCTAAAGAGATTATGTGGTCCAAATTCCACACCACAATTTGTGATTTTTAATCTGTCATCAAAACCATCATTTAATATCCACAAATGAAAGATCCAACATTTGAACTTTTGAATAGAACTTTTGTTTCCACAATTAAAGGATTGTGAAATCAATCACGTTTCCACCTTTGAAGTTGAATTATATAATAACAAGACAAAGTGGTCACATTCAAAATTGATGTAAAAGATCTCTAATAACAGTTTTTACAAATATGACTTTGAAACAAAAGACTTAATTGATGAGCAATCACCATCCATGGCGAAGAAGACGAAGCATCGGAACATCCTGGAAGATTCTTTCCAGGAAAAATCCATGTCTGTTCAGACTCTTTGGTCTCATACTCACATGTTGTGTTCATGATCACACATCAGGCAATTTTAGTGCTGCTACCCAAAATTAAATTCAGTCATTGCTAGACTGCATCATATATTCATGTCTAACACTCATTATTATTACTATTTATAATCCTATTTTAATACCTCTAGTTTGATGTATTCTGAAATTCAGTTCACAAGTTTTGAGTATTATTTTCTTTAGTCCAAACCTTCACTGACAATCTTTTTTATGGTCCCTATCGTTTATTTCCGTTAGGGTTTCTCAGAATTCCGTCATGTCAACAAAGGTAAAAAGGTAAAATAACGTTAGAGGTTTTAAAATGTTGTCTGATGAAAGGGTATAATGGTATTTTTTTAAAATTAATTTTAAAAAAAGGAAAAACAAAATTATTTTGAGTGGTTTTAATAAAAATTAACATATATATTAAAAATGAAAATTACAAAATAATAAAAAAAATAAAAAAATGGTGATATGATCACCAAACCCAAACCCTAGCCCATATCTTTTTCTCCATCATTACCACACCAACCCAGACCCATATCTTCTTCTTCTTCTTCTTCTCTCTCCTTCTTCCACTAACCCACTTCAAAGATCACTCGTATTTCTCTTACTTCCACCAATTCACTTCCCCTCTCACACATCTAATTTAGGGTTTAGGTTTTTATTTGTGTTCATGTGGATGGCGGGTGGTGGTGTGTGGGTGGTTGGAGCGACTGGTGGAGCAAATAGACCGTCGTAAAAGGAGAGGCCGTGTTCCAGATGGAAGGTTGATGATCTTCAACTTTCTTTTTTTAAAAAATTATTTTGTTGAATATTTAACTTTTGATTGATGAAGAGTTGTTATTGGATGGATACATTGTACGTGGATTTTTTTTTTTTTTTTGTTATTAGAATAATAGAATCTCTGTGAAATTTGTTTTTGAAAGAAAAAAAATTAAAAAATCTAGATCTTTTTTATTACGATATAAAAAATAAATTAAGAGATATTAAGAATTGCAAATCTGTGAAAAATTAAATTAAGATATAAAGACATTAAGAATTGTCACTTAAAAAAAAAATCCTAAATACAAATAATTTTTTGGTGGCCTTAGGCGTTTATTGGCTTTCAATTTTTTTAAAGGATTTTTTTAATGATTTTTCTGGGTTTGTTAGTTTTAATTATTATTTTTTAATCCATTTTTAAAATTTTGTTATTTTTTAAAATTTTAAATAATTAATATAAGGGTAAAATTGGAGGGTATTTCAAACATAAAAAAATATAAAAAATATTGGAGGGCATCAGGGTCATTTAATAGGTATCACCATTACTCAAGGGTAGCAAAGTCATTTTGCCCTCTGTCAATGTCAGAATGACTAAAAATGACAAATTTCAAAATTAGTTGACTGAATTTCGAAATAGATCAAACTAGAGGGACTAAAATATGATTATCCCTATCAAACATTGTCGTGTTGAATGAATGTCTTTTATCAGCAAATCATGTCCAACAGTCTAATACATTCTGGCACGTTGACCAAACCAAATCATTTGCTTTTTTAATAAGGGCATGTCCCACGGTGGGAATCCTGGGTTTCACATTACCCCTTTGGAGGGTAATGTGATTCCCGTGAGATTCATTTTTCTAGGTTTAAATAAACTCAAAATTGCTACCAAATATCGGAATGCTATTAGATTCTCATTCCGATGTAAAGATTGCCCTATACCCAATGACCACTAAATGGATGCATGTGAGGAGACTCGAACTCAATACTCCTAGGGTTGCTCTAATACCATGTTAGTAATCATCAAACCTATTAAAAAAATAGTCAAATAATAGTATTTAAACAGTCTAATAGAAAGGAAGAGATGGAAAATACCTCTTCCAAACTTCCCCATCCCTATTTTCCCTAAATGAGGTTTATATTGGGGATGGGAAAAAAGATTAGGAAATGGGAATGAGGGAACTTAAATCTGTCCCCATTTTCCCCGGATCAAGCATTTCATAACATATGTGATTGATTTCATTATTTGGTACTTTTTAAGGTTGGTGTGGGTGAGACTCAAGAGAATTCCATAAAGTTTGCTTTATAGGTGCTTCCAGTTTCAAAAAGGATTGACTAATAGGCCTTAAAGTGTCTCCCCAATTAGCCCATAAAGATTAAAGAAGGATTAAAGAAGGAAGTATGATACACATGTAGACATGTAGACGGGATGGGCGAGGGGGTCCATTGGGGCCGGGGAGGGTCCCCACAACCCTATTCCTAAAACCTCTCCCCACCTTCGTTCCCAAACCCCATTTTGTGGAAGTAGGGATTGGGGTGTTTAGGGGGAGGTTCCTCTGCCCTCAACCCTGTCCCCTATCCCTATTTTCTTAATTTTCAATCATAATATTTTTCAATTTGAAATCCAACATTTAAAATCTAAAATTTGAAATTCTATCATTTCAATCGTTAAATTCACTCTGTTTCGATATCCAATTCAATAAATAATTTTAATATATATTTGATTTAATTTAATCCAAAATTAATACAAATAACTATAATAATATAGTATTACACATAAATATATATCGAGAAATTGAAAAAATGGGTAGAAAGTAAACAAATAATAAAGTTATAGTTTTTTTTAAGAAAACAAAAGTAAAAATATATAAATATATATGGGAAAATGGGGCCCACCCCACCCCACTCCACCCCCGATAAGAGAAATGAGGAAATAGGGGTGGGGTAGGTTCCCACACCCCAACCTCTATTTAGATTTTAGGGTGCCACCTCCATTCCCAAACTCGATTTGGAGGTAAAATTTGCCCCCAAATGAGGATGGGGCATATGGGGGAAATGTGCATCCCTACCCGTAATGTTAGTTTCTCGATGCTTTCTCTTTTTTTTTTTTTAAAAAAAAAAACAAAAACTATCGGGGTCTGATGAGATTAATTAGACTCCACAAGTACGGTCCAAAATACTACTCTCGCTATTGGAAAGATGTTACATATGGACTATAACTCTCACAATCTAAAAGAGGGATGCTCCCACAAACCAAGAGAAAATTCTCCACACATGCTTATAAAATACGTTTAGTGGGACTCGAACATCTGACCACTAGCTGTGGAAGAGAGATGCTTTCTCTCTCTTTTTTTTTAAAAAAAAAAACAAAAACTATCGGAGCCTAGCGAGATTAATTAGACTCTACAAATACGGTCCAAAATACTATTCCCGCTATTGGGAAAATGTTACATATGGACTATAACTCTCACAATCGAAGAGAGGGATGCTTCCACAAACCAAGAGAAAATTCCCCACACATGCTTATTAAATACGTATAGTGGAACTCGAACATCTGACCACTAGCTGTGGAAGAGAGATACTTTCTCAAATTGCTTGCCTTGTTTAATTCAAAAACTTTAGATTGAGTTGGTTCAAAATGGAAATGTCTTCAAATATATATACACCTTCTAGATTTTAACTGTTTTCGGAGTAAATTAGCTCACAAATTGATAATCAATTCTTTAAAACAGAATAAAATAAAAAAAATCTTAATCTTGATTTAGACGGAATCTTATTAGTGGAAAGTAGAAGAGATTTATTATTTTCTTGATTTAATTAGTCCAAAAAGAAAAAAGAACAAGTTCTAAAAACAAACAAGGATTCCAACGTGTTTCTGTAAAACTTGAAGTAACAGAAGGTCTTTTTTGTAATTTGGTTTGCTTGATTTGATCAAAGATGAGAAAATGAATGAATCCTAATTTATTTATTTTTGGATATGTATTATTATTGAAGATGAAAACAAAATATCATAATTACTCATCTTGGTTGTTTCTGCATGGATGATTTTGTATTTATTAACCAGGACAAGTTTAATTTCTTTCCTTTTTCTTAAGTAAATAGGAAAACAAGCTACGCTATGTGTAAATGAAATTTATTGGTCCTTTTCTTGACAGTTGGCATGTTATAAAGCTAATTTTATTGAGATTTTCTAATTATCATCCAATAAAAATGTCATTCTTTCTTTTGATCTTAAGCATTTAGAATCAGATTTTGTTTTTATTTCAGTGATTTTAAATAATTTTTATTTAAAGAATAATTTTTTTAAAAAAAATCATTTTTTATTTTATTTGCTTTGATTAAAAAGGTGTTTTTGTCATTTCACTACTCAAACTAATAGTTTGATAGTGGATGGTAACGGAGAATGGACTTTTTTATAGTTTTTTGAAATTTAGGGATTAATATTGATGCGCTTAAAATATAGTGACCATTTTGGTCAATCTGTAAACAACGGAAAAAAATGGTATTTTATGAAATCATAGGGATGATTTTAGAATTTCCCCATGAAAAATGATGTACAAAACAAAGTACTATAACGTATGATGTATAATAAAATAATCAAACTTCAATTAAGCTCAAATGAGAATCTAGAATTTTTTTTTCATGCTTCAGTTCAAACCGGGGAGGGGCGGATCCAATGGAATTAAATATTCTGTTAAAGAATTTACATTTAATATGTAAATATTTTAAAATTTTATTTTGACTCATATTCTAGTTTACAGACAAACATTTTTACCTACATTACCGGAGCAATTCGAACCCAGGATAGACAAATCTAAGGGAGGCTGCTGCCCCCCTCCCCCAAAAATATTCTTTTAATTTTTTTTACATATACTATGTAAATATTTTAATTTTTTTTGCTTTGGTCCCCTAAATATTATATATTTGTTTTCTTGTCCCCAAACGAACATTTTTTTGGCTACATTACCAGTGAGGATACATTTTTTTTATGCAGCAATTCGAACTTGGGAGGGGCGTATCCAAGGGGGGCTTCCCCTGCTAAATATTCTTTAAAAAAAAATACATTTTATATGTAAATAGTTTGAAAATTTTACTTTGGTCCCTCCTAAATATTATATTTTACTTTTTTAATCATGATATTATCATACTGAATAAACAACTTTTACCATCAAACCATATTAGACGGTGAGAATTCAGATTCTTGGAAGTATTGATTCTTCAACAGTGGTGAGCCATCCTTTTAACAAAAAGGTGGAGGGAGACACACAATTGTGCAATAATTTAGGAGACATTAACAAGTGAATTAACTGTGTTTACATTACAACAAATGAAAGTCACAAAAAAAAGAGGTATAGTACGTGAAGAAAGTGACACAAAAAGATTCTTTGAAACTTCACACTCACACCAACACCAGTGAATACAGAGTTCCTTTTTATTGTTTCAAGTACATTTTTTTTATATTTTTTTCCTCTTGGGGTAGCTGAATAAATTTCCACATATTTTTAACAGTTTCAATAAACTAAACTATTATTTCTTGTAGAGTCAACCATCGTCTCTAACTTGTATATATATTATAGTTCTATTGCCTAGCTACCATAAACATGCAGCCAATAGCTATCTTGTAAACAAAACTTTGAGTTGTGCTGGTGTTTTCTTCCTTGTTTTGTGTTATTTTTGGTCCAATTTGTGTTCATATTTTGAAGAGATGGCTGTGGTTGTATCAGAATTGTGTTTGGGAGTGAGATTGAGGTTGATGATAGCAACAGTGTTGATTGGTCTACTTTTTGTATCTTCAATGTCTGTTGTTGTTTCAGCAGAACCAAGTTTGAAATCAGAAGCCAAAGCTCAAAATTATGAAAAGGAAGAAGTTCAGATTAATCAAGTAATGAAAGTATCATCAACTCTGAACATTCGATCTCCAAAGAAGATTCGATCAGGTTACGTACATGTTTGGCCTGTAAGTTCAATTCCTACCTTTTCTTCTTGTTTCTTTTCAAATGTTTCAGAAACTATACAACAATCTGGAAACACAGTTTCTGTAACACCACACTTGACAGAGAAGTTTGTTTGTCTGTATGTTGTTTGTGTTCAATTTTATGAAATTAGAGTATGCATGAATTGGACCTATATATGGCTTATAGCATTTATAATTTGCGAAATTGAGTTTACAGGACATGAAAATTGGCTGGAAAATTGTGGTGGGTTCGATAATCGCGTTTTTCGGAGCAGCATGTGGGAGTGTGGGAGGTGTTGGTGGTGGTGGCATATTTGTTCCTATGCTTACACTGATTATTGGATTTGATGCAAAATCTTCGACAGCTCTATCAAAATGTAAGACGAACAACTTGAACTTTTATTATCCTCAGGAATTGTTTCATGTTTCATGTTTCCAAAAACAGTTTTGAGATGATTCAGCTTTTAGAAGGACTTGTTTTCCAAAAACTGCTTTCAAATTTCGATGTGTTTCGAGTACGAAAAGTTCATCTCCTTGGTTTGTTTGTGCAGGTATGATCACAGGGACTGCAATTGCTACAGTTTTCTACAATCTAAGGCAGAGGCATCCCACACTCGAACTACCTGTCATCGACTACGATCTAGCACTCTTAATGCAACCAATGTTGGTTTTGGGAATCAGTATTGGAGTTGCTTTCAATGTCATTTTTGCTGACTGGATGATCACAATCTTACTAATAATTCTGTTCATAGGTACACCAAATTCTGTTTGAATTGCAAGTTTTCTCCTTGTCTGTTATGATCATCTAATCATCATCTTGATGTGACAAACTGAACTGCAGTGATGTCAACCAAATCATTCTTCAAAGGAGTTGAAACTTGGAAAAAAGAAACCATAACTATGAAGGTAAACTATTATATCCTATCAATACAAATCTTCACCACGAGCACAAACACATTACGAGGATTCTATTTATAGTTCTTATTCGGCTTAACATTATTTGTTTCATGCCTAATAATTTGTTTGTGATTATCCAGGAGGCTGCAAACCGCTCACAACTTAATGGTGAGTTTATTGTACAATTTATATAATGTTTGATCTCGATATATGATTGTCCTGGAAGCTAATTCGATTCTGAATTATCAGGTAATGGAACTCTGGTAGAAGAATTCAAATGTGAACCTGAGTCCTTAAACAATCCAACTGCAAAAGAAACTCAACAACCTAAGAGACCAAAGGTAAAAACACTTGCAGAGTCTTCAGGATTATTTCCATATATGATCGGCAATTTTAATTTCCAGGACTGACTTCTGTAAAACCTATCAGGTCTCCCTTCTTGAAAATGTTTACTGGAAAGAACTTGGAATTCTTGTCCTTGTCTGGGTTGCAGTCCTTGCTTTGCAGATTGCCAAGGTTTTTTTCTTCTAGTTTTCTTCGCTTTTTTTTTATTTATTTATTATTATTATTTTATTTTTTGCATTCAATTAAACTAAACTTTGTGATTGCTAATGCTTATTTTATTTTATTTATGACAGAATTTCTCAGCAACTTGTTCAGCGATATACTGGGTACTAAATGCTTCGCAGGTATTTCATTATTTTCAAATGATCCTTATAAAATATTTCGAATGCATAATCTAATGTTTTTCGATGTGATATTGTGTGTGTTTCAGGTACCAGTGGCTGGTGGAGTGAGTGCATACCAAGCAATTAGACTGCATAAAGGGAAGAGAAAGATCACATCGAAAGGAGGAGTAGGCGGGAATTGGACACCATACCAGCTGGTTTTTTACTGTTTTTGTGGTATAATAGCTGGTTTACTTGGTGGAATGCTTGGTCTTGGTGGAGGATTTATTTTAGGTCCTCTGTTTCTGGAGCTTGGAATCCCTCCTCAGGTACACTATATATATATATGGTGAAATCAAAAGCAGTTTAATTTCTATTCAATTATCATGAATTGTCATTGACATTGTTGCAACCATTCTTGGACATTTGGACTGATCACTTATTTGTTCCATGTAGGTAGCAAGTGCAACATCAACCTTCGCTATGGCGTTTTCTTCATCATTGTCTGTAGTAGAGTATTACCTCCTGAAACGTTTTCCAGTTCCATACGGTAATTTACTCAATCAACTATCATCTCTCTGTATTGAGTAGATTTTTTTTTTTTTTTTTTTTAACTTTCTCCTCAGAATTCAATACTTAACATATGTACAATTTATATTTGATTACACAGCTCTCTACTTCTTCGCTGTCGCCACCGTTGCTGCCTTCGCAGGACAATATGTGGTGAAAAAACTGATTAAGCTATTAGGGAGAGCATCATTAATTATCTTTGTGTTGTCATTAACAATCATAATCAGTGCATTTTTATTAGGTATGTGTTATTTATGTACTTATTATCTTTTATTTATTACTCTTTTTCCGGGTTAGTTGATTGAAACTTTTGTTTGTTTTTCAAATAGGTGGTGTTGGATTAGCAAAAATGATCAGTAGAATTCATCGGAAGGAGTATATGGGGTTTGATAACATTTGTTCGTATTGAGGTTAGAATGTGTTGTAATAGAGGGACCGATTGTCACATCCCACATCATTATCGAGTGAGGTCTAGGACTTCAGGGACACTGACATTCAAGAAAAAGAAGATTTGCAGGAAAATTAATGTTACATAACTGAAATCAAAAAAGGACTAACTTCTAGGAGTGAACCCCAAAAGTTCATGTACTCTTTAATTATCAGTTGTGACAAATTTCATAGTGAAAAACAGCTAGCTAGCTAGCTAGGTTATTCTTTTATAAATTTGATATGTATTTTATCAATGATTGAGGCACTTAATTTTACACATTGATGTTGTTATCCCAATTTGTTCATCAATCCAGTCTATGACAATCAAATTACCAGAAGAACTTTAGACAAACATCAGAATTATTGTCAACAAGTATATTGAATACGAAAAGGTTGTTAACGTTCCACATGTTTTGGCAATAACAGTTAACATAGCATTGACCATTTTGAATGAACAATGAGATCCTGGGAGATTCTTTCCAGACAAATCCAGGTATGTGTTGCAGTATAATTTCATAAGATTTCTCTATATAAGGTTTTTTCTGTTTTACTACAATCAAGTCAATATAGGCAGAGACCTTTCTGTACGGTAACTTTTGATTCAATTCCTGTTTTAATTGCACCCCTACTTCTAATAAAGTTTACTATACATTAGAGCAACTTGTTAAGGTTAACGCATGTAAAATGAGGTTTACAGAAATATTTAAAATTTTAAGAAAAAATATTTATGATGAATAATGAATTCTATGAAATCTGTTTGAATTTAATCAAATCTTAACAGAAGACTAATTACAACTCATTTCCACAACATTATGGATTATATTACACAACATTGTGTAATCTTTTCTCGCATGAAAAAATATGCCGGTCAACTATATATATATATATATATATATATGAGTGGTTCTCTCATAAGAGATCCCTTATTTTAATTTTGATAAAGACTACCATGAAATCACATCCAATTTTATGAATTTTGATCTGAATTTTTTTATCGATCATATTTTCATTAAAATCTACCTATGAATAAAATTTGAGAATTTTTCAAGCATCACAAATATTTATCCCGATTTTGTTAAATTTAAAGGCATCGAAAAAAGGGGTGAAATATAGAAAAATTCAAGAAAAATAGTTGTAGTACTTGAAAAATTCTCAAAGTTTATTCTTCATATTAAAATTCATAAAAATGGATGTGATTTCATGGTGGTCCTTACCGAAATTTAAATATGGGATCCCTTATGAGAGAACCAATATATATATATGTGTGTATTATTCAGCAAGATTCCTTGGAACAATGCTAATTAATTATAAACGAGTACAAATCCCATATAATCCTGGAATTCATGATTTTGTATTAATTTATGGTGATTTTTTCAATTCAAATCGTTTCATATAATGTATAATATTTAATGCTTCAAAGTTCAAAAAGGATCGCATCTTAAAAGTGTCTACCACGTTTGATTTTCTTATGCTTTCAAAAATTGCTTTCCTCTTTTAATTTTTGGTTAAATGTGATACTATTAAACATCTGATACCAACTTGAAAAACAAATAAACTCATTAGGCTTAACTTGGTTGAGGCTACTTTTGTTGTTTATAGATTTTGTACAAGCTTTAGAGACACGCTAAAGAAGGTAAGTTTATATATTTGAAACCATCTAATCTAATAAATAATACACTTTATCTAAGTGCATATCCAGTGTGATTATATAACTTGAATATGAAGCTGATATGGTAAAAAGTGTTTTACAGATTATGGAGATGGGTGGTAATTAAAAAATATCTCAAATGCAATTATTCAACTCGATTAATGCAATTAAGAAACTCTCCTATAAATCTTAGTTAGGATTTCTCACTATTTCTTATCGATAATTACAGCCCATTTAATTGTTTTTTTTTTTTTTTGAATCAGCATATTTATTAATATAGCATAGTTGCTGCGAAACGATACAAGGTCCAATGATCTAACTACACCAGAATTTGGAACCAAGCAAAAACCAAGCAGAGAAGCACCTTGAAACACAAAATACAGAAACACTCAAATGTTTTATGGTGATCGACCATAAAGTGGATACATATTTTTCTTAAAATAATTACATATTTGCATTTAAGAAGAGAATATGCATTTTTTTTTTTGCCAAAGTGTATCCATATTCAAGAGAAATTTTGATGTGCCACTCATAGAAACTCAAAAAAATATAATAACATAATGCTCTAATTATCTCTATCACTTTCATTCATAATCAGTAAATATTTCCTTGGAGTTATAAACCCTGGACTGATTCAAAATATAATCTCCAAATTTGGTGGCACTGATCTGATCGAAATTGATTGGATTATTATGTGAATAACAATCACAACCTTAGAGCATCTCAATGCTATTATGCATTTGGAGAAATTTCTTACCGCATAGGAATAATAGATAATGGGGTAGAAAAAACATTTCAAATGCAATTAACTAACTTCTGGAGATAATATGGTAAAAATGTTTTTAAAGAATATGGAGATGAGTACTCTCTTAGTTTCTTATAAATCCTGATTAGCATTTCTAACTATATTCCACCAATGCAAATACAGCCCATTTAATTCTAAAATAAATGTGGGGAGAGTAAGACAAATGTTTTATATGATTGGTCATAAAATAAATGTATATTTTTCATTATATAATTACATTGGGAATATTTACCAAGCTGGATCCATATTTAAGAGAAATGTATATGTGACTATGTGTTACTACTTACTAATATAAACTCAAAATAGCATAATGGATGCGTGAAAGCAATCTTGAGGGGATTACCTGGAGGCTGGAGCTGGTTTTTATGGATAATTTAATGAGACTTGTGTTTGAAAGGATATCTTCTCCATACTAATTAATTATTTTTTGGAATAAATTAGTTCTGATCAGCTTGAATAATTAGCCCATTAATAATAAAACAACAATCTTTAACTTGAATTGGACAGAATCAAAAGTATAAAATATAAGAGAAAAGAATAATTTTATAGTTTCAATTTTTTATTATTATTATTGTGATTATAATTCTATTACAATGAAGGTCTTTTATAGGCTTAGTAAACATATTACATCAATTGAAAACTACTCAAATTAAAATTAAAATTCAAATACAAAAGGTAATTATACAATATGTTTTATATATGGTATATTTATAATGGAGAGAAACAAATATTCTAACATAAAGTAGAAGGTTTTTTTTTTAATATGATCCCGCATATGATAATTGTTAATTATATTGGATCTGGTTAGTTTTTGCATTGGAGCAAGAAATGAGGAGTCCTGATCTACCCTTGTCTATATATGATGAGATTACTATAATTACTTACAATTTCTTAAATAAATATCAAATTTAGCTTAAATACTATATTATTGAGTTTTTCGTATGATAGTTGAAAGTCAAATCCATCAAGATATCTAACAAACGTTTGATAGGTATACAAATTTAGTGATAGCATCCTCCATTGGACAAAAGATGACATTCTTTCTTCTAAATGGCTTCTATTTGAGCTGATATTAGACTTGCAATTCAGTTAATAGAATTGTATACGAAATAGAAACATTCTTCATATAAAGGAATGCATGTCTAAGAAGTAAATATTGATGTCGATGAATATATTATTGGGATATGAATTTATGGAAATATTGAATTCGGTTTGCAACATCCAGAATTTCAATGTCACATATTGTGCTTGACAGATTTAGTGTTAGATTTAGGAAAAAAAAAAAAACCTCAACAAAACGCACAGGTCCTAATTTTCTTTTCTTTTTTGGTTTCTATTATGCATGTGACAATGCCAGATAGCAATATTTACTTCTTAGATACGTATTTGATAACACAATATGTATTCTATATTTCTTAGATAGCAATCTAGAGTTATCTAAGATCTCTTTATATTGAGTTATAACTCGGTTTTATCAATACAGAACATTAGAGCTCTGCAGTTGCAACTCAAAATATTTGTAACCTAACTTATCTGCACCGAGTTGAGTCTTACTGCCGATACATATTTGTAACCTGGTCAACTTTTCGAAATCAATATACTTGTTGACAATTCTGATGTTTCGTCTATAATTCTTCTGGTAATTTGATTTTCATAGACTGGATTGATGAACAAATAGGCACAACATCAATGTGTAAAAATGCCTCTACCACTGATAAAAATAAATGTCAAATCTTTATAATAATAACCTGCTAACTAGCTGTTTCACTTTGAAATTTGTCACAACTGATAATTAAAGAGTACTATAATTTTTCGGATTCACTCCTAAAAGTTGGTCTTTAATTTCAGTTATGTAACAATTGTCCCGCAAATATTCCTTTCCCCATATGTCAGTGTCTCTGAACCTCACTCGCTGGCTATGTGGGATGTGACCGCCAATCACTCCAACGATGTGCTAGCTACATGAAACACTCTAAGTTGTGTATGAACAAATGTTATCAAACCCCATATACTGCTTATGATGAATTCTACTGAACATTTTTTCTATTCCAACCCCACCTGTTTGACAAACAAACAAAAGCCTTATTAAACTACTGAAAAAAGAAGAAAAGGTAATAAGTACAAAAATTTCACATGCATACCTAATAAAAATACACTGATTAGGATTGTGAAGGAGAGGACAAAGATGATTATGGATGATCTCCCAAATATCTTGATCAGCTTTTTCACCACATATTGTCCTGCAAAGGCAGCGATGGTGGCGATAGCAAACAAGTAGAGAGCTGTGTAATCAAATAAAAATGTTAAATGTATCATATATTGAATTCTAGGGAGAAATTAAAAAAAAAAAATCTACTCAATACAAAGAGATGATTAGTTGATTAAGTTAACTACCGTATGGAACTGGAAAACGTTTCAGTAGGTAATACTCTACCACAGACATTGATGAAGAAAACACCATAGCAAAGGTTGATGTTGCAGTTGCTACCTACATGGAACAAACAAGTCAGTCCAAATGTCCAGACAGGGTTGCAACAATGCCCAATGACAATTCATGATATATAATTGTGTAGAAAACTGCCTTTTTATTGCTTGAAAAGCACTTCATTTCACTATATAATGTTACCTGAGGAGAGATTCCAAGCTCCAGGAAAAGAGGACCTAAAATAAATCCTCCACCAAGACCAAGAATTCCACCAAGTAAACCAGCTATAATACCACAAAAACAGTAAAAAACCAGCTGTTGTGCTCTCCAATTCGCGCCTACTCCTCCTTTCGATGTGATCTTTCTCGTCCCTTTAAGCAGTCGAATTGCCTGGTATGCACTTACTCCACCAGCCACTGGTATCTGAAACACAAAAAATATAACATCGAAAATATTTTATTTATGTATTCAAAATATGTTATGAGGACCATGTGAAAATATAGAAAATACCTGCAAGGCATTTATTACCCAGTATAGCTCTGAACAAGTTGCTGTGGAATTCTGTTTTTTAAAAAAAAAACATTAGCAATCCCAAAGTTTTGTTCGATTGAATGCGAAAAAGAAAAGAAACAAAAACCTTGGCAATCTGCAAAGCAAGGATTGCAACCCAGACAGCGACAATAAGTCCAAGTTCTTTCCAGTAAACATTTTCAAGAACGGAAACCTGATAAGTTTTACAGAAGTCAGTCCTGGAAATATTGTGGAAATCCTGAAGACTCTGCAAATGTTTTTACCTTAGATCTTTTAGGTTGTGGAGTTTCTTTTGGTGTCGGATTGTTTAAGGACTCAGGTTCACATTTGAATTCTCCTACTTGACTACCATTGCCTGATAATTCAGAATCAAAGTTGCTTCATGGACAATTATATATCAATATCAAACATGACATAAATTTCAGCTCAAGGTACAATAAACTCACCATTAAGTTGCGAGCGGATAGCAGCCTCCTGGATAATCACAAACAAGTTAGGCAAGAAAAAAAAATGTTAAGCCGAATAAGAACTATAAGTAGAATCCTCGTAACTTGCTTTTGTTGGTGATGCGGACTTGTGTTGATTGGATATAATAGCTTACCTTCATAGTTATGGTTTCTTTTTTCCAAGTTTCAACTCCTTTAAAGAATGACTTGATTGACAACGCTGCAAATCAATTTGTCACATCAAGGTGATGATCGAAACAGAGAATGAGAAAAAATGAAATTCAAACAGAATTTGTTGTACCTATGAATATAATTATTAGCAAGACTGTGATCATCCAGTCAGCAAAAATGACATTGAAAGAAACTCCAATACTGATTCCCAAAACTAACATTGGTTGCATTAAGAGTGCAAGATTGTAGTCGATGACCGGCATATCGAGTGTGGGATGCCTTAGCCTTAGATTGGAGAAAACTGTGGCAGCTGCAGTTCCTGTGATCATACCTGCACAAACAAACCATCAGGGAGACGGAATGAATGAACACTTCTTTCTGGAAAGCATATCGAAATTGGAAAGCAGTTTTGGAAAAACTAGCCCTTCAAAAGGCTGAATCATATCATCTCAAAACATTTTTTTCGAAAACATGAAACTATAGGTGCCCACGGTTAAAAACCGAAACCATACGGAAAAAATCGAAACCGAAACCGACGATTACAAAACCTGTTGGAAACCGATTTTGAACCGGTTCGGTTACGGTTGGGGATGCCCAAAAACCGCTTAAAAGCCGGTTTACCGGTTTTATATATAATTTTTTTTTAAAAAAAACAATCAACCAAACAATTATTCGATAACACATGGCAGTTAATTCGAAATCAGAATGCAGGTGACCATTGGGCATTGAAACGTTAGTACTTAAAAAATATATATATATTTAATGTACCAACCAATAAGAGGCTACCATTGTTGGTGGGATGGTATGGGTTGAGGTCACTTGTGGTGTACCTCTGAGAGAGAATTCGAACTCAAACAATAAAAGGAGAAGCTTTTCTTATATCTCTCTATATTTCATTCACCACTCCACACATTTTCAATACAACCTTCATCCTTTTATATAGGAAAATGAGATGAGCTAAACTACAAACAAAATAAATGCAAACAATGAAGTCAAATGTGTGGTTAGGAAGCAGCTGGGAGTTGGAGGTGGTTGGAGCCATATCAATGGTCGGTTTCTAGAAATGGGCGGTAATGTGGTTGGCTGAAAGTCAAGTTTATTTTTCAACAACCATGTGGCACTTTTTAAAAAAATTAAAAAAAAACGGCTTGATTCGAGACCAAATTGGGACCAAACCGGAACCGATTGGTTCCATAACCGAAACCATAACCGCCAAACTGGTGGTTACAAACCGAAAACCAAAATGGCTAGGCCGATTATGCTTTGGGCTTCCCACGAAACCGGAACCGGTGGTTTCAAACCGAAACCGAACCGTGGGCACCTCTACATGAAACATGAAACAATTCCCGAAGATAATTGTGTTTGGTATGGTTTTTAAATTATGTTTTTGAAAACTAACTTAAAAAATGAAAATCATGTTTTAAAAAACATAAATGTGTTTGGTAACGTCTTATGAAAGTAAAATTTGAAAGTGGAAAACGAGGTAAATGTGTTGATTGTTGTTTTTAAAATAGGTGACTAGTTTGTTTGTTTTGAAAAGATGTTTTGAAAACAACAAAAAACAATAACAGTATGTTTAGATTTATGAAATATGAGAGAAATGAAAGGTAATTGAGGAAAATAAATGGAAGGAAACGTTTTTAATGATTGTTGTTTGGGTGGTTATAAATATAAAAGAAAAGAAAGGAAATCAATCTTATTTGGTGGAAAGAAATAAATGAATTCATTTTATTTTATTTATGAAAATATATCTCTTTTAATGATATGAATACCCAATATTAATAGGGTTAGTTTTGAGATATTGAAAAAATCGTTAATTCTAGATTCTTTTCATTCATTTTCCTCCTAAATTTGGGTGGAAACCAAATTAGGTGAAACAAAGAGAAATTATTCCCTCTTTTTACTGTCATTTCCTTTCATTTATTTATTATTTAACAATCCAAACAAGATATAAGAAATCCATCAAAATCCTTTCCTTTTATTTCTCTCATATTCCATCAAACTAAATATAGTGTAAATGTAGTTGTAATTTTTTTTAAAAAAAAAATTGGTTTTTAAAAACACATTTTATAAAACATTTGGCAAATCAAATTTTAAATTGTCATTTGTTTTTGAAAACAGAAAATATAGTTTTATAACATGCACCCGAACACCAAATTCAACTTGTCTGTCTTACATTTTGATAGAGCTGTTGAAGATTTTGCATCAAATCCAATAATCAGATTAAGCATAGGAATAAATATGCCACCCCCACCAATACCCCCGACACTCCCACATGCTGCTCCAAAAAACGCGACTATCGAACCCACCACAATTTTCCAGCCAATTTTCATGTCCTGCGAACCCAATTTCACAAATTATAAATGGTATAGGCCATATTCATCTCCAATGCATGCATGCTCTAAATTGAACACACACAACATACAGACAGAAACTTTATATATATATATATAATTCGGTATGATTTTATAGTTGTAAATAAGATTGTATATAATGTGATAGCAATATAAAAGAATGATCCTCCCGGCTGGAGAAGATAATATAAACATTATTTTCCAGAAAATTATTGTTTTATTTCTCTGTCAACATGGCTATGAAAAATCCTTAGGTTTTTTTTATATTGTTGTATAATTTCTGAAACAATTAAAAAGAAACAACAAGAAAAAGTAGAAATTGGACTTACAGGCCAAACATGCACGTAACCTGATCGAATCTTCGGAGTTGATGATACTTTCACTACTTGATTAATCTGAACTTCTTCCATTTCATAATTTTGAGCTTTAGCTTCTGATTTCAAACTTGGTTCTGCTGAAACAACAGACATTGAAGCTACAAGAAGTAGACCAATCAACACTGCTGCTATCAACAACCTCAATCTCACTTCAAAACACAGTTCTGATACAACCACAGCCATCTCTTCAAAACAAAACAAGAAAGAAAACAGCAGTAAAACTCAAAATTGAACACAACCCAGTTCCTGTTTACTGCAGTTTTGTGTCTTGAGTACACTTGAAAGACACCAGAAACAGAACAATGTTTCCTCTCCCTCAAAAATCATATGTTCTCTTTAATAGGAAGACAACCCAGAAATAACATTAAACAAGAAGTAAATTTTGAGCACCGGAGGAGAGTGTTAACCTGGGTCTTTAAGATTCATGATAATAATTACTTTATTTCTATTAAGGGAAATATATGGAAATAAATCTCAATTAGTGTATTTATTGTATCATTATAATAAATGCAGTGATTTTATTTCCTTTAATAAAAATAAAGTGGTCATTATATTCTTATATTCACTCTATACTACCGGTAAAAAAAATATAAAGGAAGGAAAAGAATATATAAAGGGAAATATATGGAAATAAAATCTCAATTAGTATATTTATTATAAATACAGTGTTTTTATTTCCTTTAATGAAACTAAAGTGGTTGTTATATACATATATTCTCTTTATACTACCCCTAAAAAAAATATAAAGGAAGGAAAAGAAAATATTTCCTTCTTTCTTATGTTGACTCTATATATATAAATTAATAGTAAATCTAAAAATTCTTTTGGATTAAAAAAGAAAGAAATATACATCTTTTTAAATAGGATTTTCCTTATTTGGGTCAGAGCTTGTAACGTTATTTGTGTTAGGAAAACTTTTTGAGTTGCCAATCAAATCAATTAAATTACTACCGACGATCAAATTCTATAACACCTTGGGAATCTTCAAGACATCAACTTTTGCCAAAATTATGGGGAGATACCATTGACTTAACTGTTAACGTTTTAAATTAAAAAAAAATCCTGATTTTAAATACAGCTACCAACATGTATAATCAATGACTGGTCTGATTTTTTTTTAATTTAAATAGATCCACTCAATGGGAAACAATTTAAATTTAAAATTTTATATATGGTCGATTTTAATAGAGAGAATCAAATATTCTAACATAAAGTAGAATGTTTTTTCTTATGATTCCGCATCCAATCGAGTACTAATGGATCTGTCTATATATATGTTAATGAGGTTAATATTCTTTCTTAATTTCTTTAATAAATACTATATATATTATTGAGTTTTTGGTTATCATCATTTGAATCCCTAAGTATAAGACCTGCCAAAGTTTCACACGAACCATTAATACGATTCAAACCCATTTAAAAATAACGGTTGATGGATCTAGTTTATTAGATTGGGTTGTTAATGGGTCAACCCATTAAAATCCATAATATAATGTGTCGGTTTTGAGTTCACCTTTAAAAAACCATTAATTCGTTATAATCCATTAATATGAGGATTTTTTTAATATATATATATATATATATGTGTGTGTGTGTGTGTTTATGAAATTTATTATAAAAAACTTTGTATTTACTGACTCAAAAGTAAATAAATTTATAAAAGTTGTTGAATTTATAAAAAAAATCTCTATAATTACATTTAGGATACATTTTAATAATTAATTAAAAAAAAACCTCTAAAACTATAAATTGATTGTATTACTGTATTCTAATCATAATCTTAAAAGTAGTCATCTTCTAACATAAGCAATTTAGCATTTGTAAGCGTAAGTGGTAATTTAGATTCTCAACCGCAACGTTAACATAATGAAGATTTATGGAAACCATGTTAGATTTCATTTCAAGTTGTTTATTTTCGTTTTTCTTAAAATAATATGTTTTCAATAGAATGTTGAAGCCTATGGTGGACATGATTGCATGAGTTTGATCATGCTTCAGTACCATTTAATTACAACTTTTTAATAAATTTCAAATATAACATTTTACAATGGATCGGGCTGGTTTATGATTTGATACTTAAACCCATTAAGCTAACAGGTCATGTTCGGATAGGATAGTTTTTACACGACTCAAACACGAAACGACACGAATTTGTAATAGCACGACTCATTGCCAAGTCTACTAAGTATTGGCGGAAGCTCACTTTTTTAAATGAGTTTGCTTTCTTAGCAACCTTTGTTGGGATTTTTGTTTGTGATAAACTCTCATTTTGAGAGCACAAATTGAGTATGATAAATTCCATAAAAATGGAAGATTAAAGTGGATTCGAATTCTTCTCCATGAGAACTTCGAAATGGTATACTCAAATTCACAAAATGGTTAATGGGTGAATGAGAAATGGAGTCTCAAAGTGGACACATTGTGTAGGGATTAAAATGAATCACACATTACTTAGGGAAATCTCTTATATGTAGTTTATAAGTGAATGTGTGATATGAGCTATCAACATGTATGGCATAGAGTCTCTCTCTCTCTCTCTCTCTCTCTCTCTCTCTCTCTCTCTCTCTCTCTCTCTCGCAAAGGGGGGTGTGCAAATCATGGATCCCAAACCTTGGATTGCACGACTCGTGTGTGGGCGCGACATGCGGACACGAATGCAGCTCCGATTGGACCATGAGAGTCCAATTGACATTTTGTCACTTCCCTAAGTTAACATTTTTTTGATTGCGATGAATAAAGAAAACTTTAATTGTTTGGATTCTGATTTCTTACTTGATCACTAAGAATACAGAATCGGGTTTTAATTAGAAGTAAATCTCTTTGGAGAATAATATCTAATTAAATTATTTCCTTATTAAATCAAAAACGTAATTTTTTAAAATAATCCTGAATTAATCTCAAAACCCTAGTGTTTCGGTTTGGGTATTTAATACCTCTAATATTCTGTTCAGATTACTGAAAAACAATATTCAAAATTAGAGGCAGCCGAATTCTTTTCTTCTCCGTTTTCTTGGTAAGTTTAAACTCGATTTGAGTTCGCTGGTAGTGGTGTGCTTAGGCCTACCATTGTTGAACCGTTGTATCCTGGGAGACAATCGCCTAATACATATACGGTGTTGTCCGGCGAAATTGTCTTAAGGACATTGTGTGAAACACGGGCCTCGGTTCAAACTCTGTTTTTCTAACGTGGTTTTCTTGTGCTCTTATTTTTTGTTTTCCTTGATACCAGACAGGTTTGATTTCAAATTACGATTTTCCATGACTTTTGAAAAGTATATCAAATAGATCCCTCTGACTTTTTTTTATAACGGTCAAACGTGACAGAATATATAAATTGACCATTTTACCCTTAACTTTAATTAAAGAGTTTAAAAATAAAATTTTACCCTCTATAATTTTAAAATTTTACAATTCAACTTTTATATAATCCAATCAAAATCTAACACGTGTCACTAAAATTTTAAAATAAAAAATTTAAAAAATTGTATTTATATAATTTATTTTACAAATTAAATTATTTTTTAAAGAATTAAAAAAAAACCGATCTTCTCTTATCTCTTACAAATTAGAAAAATTGTATGCAAAACAAAAATAAAAAAAAAACATCATCTTCTCTACTACCACATTATCTTCGTCAAGCATCAATAGCATTCAACCCCAAAAAGTAAAAAAAAAATCCATATGGACTATATTTTTCAATAAAGGCATACAAAAAAAAACTGGAAAAAATATCAATCTGACAATCTGATGAAGTGCACCACTATCTCCATTCTCCATCCATTCACATATGCGATCTCAGTTCATACAACCATACCATACTAGATCTCAGTCCATTCATTTATTCATATAAAATTGAATCGTAACAACCATACCAGTTCAACCCAACAACATATTCAACTCCTCATCATTGATATTCATCATTAGAGACCCACCGTTGAAGCAAGAAACTCCAATCGAGTAAGATCTCATTGATCTCACCATTTCAAACACCGATCTAATTCCTATTTTTCTAAAATCGTCTTCCGCTTTCATAAATTTTCAATCTTATTGATCAGAATGATTTATATACCTATTTGAGGTCCTCATTTCCTAGCTTTTGTTTTTATTTTCAAGTATATTTTGGTATTTGATGTGTTTGTAAACCTTGTGCAGGTACATGTTCCCTACGGAAGATATTTTAGCTTAATTAAAGAGTTTTGGAGGTTAGAAGAGTTGAAATTGGAGTGGCTCTTGCAAAACAACCGAATTCAGAAGGCCATATCTCCCTCTTCCGATTGAAATACATTTCCCATAACCACTTTTCAGAAATCCCGGGAGGTCTACTTTCTAACGCACTTTACAGATTGTAATTTTGAGATTTTTGGAGAAATTTATGGTTGTTTTCGTAACGGTGCGCAGAGCTGCACGGTACGCGTACTGCGTGAGACCAAGTTGTATACCGCGTGACGTACCTTAACTATGGTCAGAAAGCTCCAAAAAGTGATATGAGGTACACATGTTGATGTGTACCATGTGATGTACCACGTGATGTACCGCGTGATGGCCATTGTATTTTTCAGCAATTTTTTGAGGGGTATTCTTGTCTTTTCACCCCAAAGTCATGTCCTAACCTCCCACACTATAAATACCTCATTTTTTCCTCATTCTTCAGACCACTCTTCCCCTTTTCTCCTCTTTTCATGCCTCTTCTCTTCTCTTCTCTCTTTCATTTTCTTCATCTTCTCCACCAATAAGGAGAGATCTAGCTCCTATGGAGGTTTTTCCTCACCATACACCTCCACCACAGCACTATATTCATCATCCATACATTTTAAAGTAGATTACAAAGAAAATAAAGTTAAAACCGAGCTAGGAAGGATTTGGAGCATCTTTGGAGCAAAGGTTGTCTTTTATTTGCTCATTACTTTGTATTTCTTGTTATCTTTTATGTGTAACCCCAATTTGGGAATATTGTAAACCTTCACATGTGCTATATATGTGTTTTTGTTCTAAAATTCATTTGGGTTTTGTTTTTCTCTTTGATTTTTGTGTTTTATGCTTTTATTAGGATATGTATGCGTATGAATGGTTATAAATTAGGAGCAGTTGTAATTTATAGTAGGAATTAGTTGCCCATGATTGTTGATTGGTTGATGGATGACTTGAAATGCCACGTATTGAGTAATTTGAGTGTTAAGGGTTTTAGCCTCAAAGGGTAGAAAATGTTTCAGTTCAGGTTTTTAGTTGTTAAATTGGTGTTGGTTCATATCCTTATGCTTAACGAGTTTTTGTATTAAGACACAATTATCCATCCTTGACCTGATTGGGTGATGAATTGATTGTGGAAAAGTTTCCAAATCAAGAGGGTGAACCTTTAAGCTAAATTGAATGTTCTTAATGATGTAACAATCACATGTTGCATGTAGTTGTTAGGTAAACTTGTTTCCCATGTTTAGCCATCATAGGGAGTTGAATAAACTGAATCCTTGACCTAGAAGTAAAGACTACCAATATTTTTTTTGTGTTTGTGTTGTTATATGGATGTTTTTAGTGCTTAAAGCCTTTACTTGCTTGATCACATTGTAATTGATCTGTGGTTGAATGCTATGAACCGAGAGGAGACGTATTTGACAATGCTTAGATAAACATTCACAATGCTTGACTAGAAAGTGCTAGAACCACTAGGCTGACGTATAGGGTTCGATTTGTATTCCAACATGCTTAATGGATTCATGTATATGGTTCAGATTGCTTGAGAGAGATTTCAAGTATACATGGATGCTATCTCTAAGACATCTAGTGAGATTAGAGATTATTTAAAGGGATACGAGCCTATGATATACTTGCACATTTGAGGGATTATGTGAGTCTAGCACGTAATTATGAGGATTGTCACGGTTGAGTCGTTTCCCGAGTGTAACCACATTTCATGCATATCTCCATTCCATCTATCATTGTAATTATTATTTATGTAATTTATTTAGTTATATTATTATTCACTTTTCCGCACACGCAACACAAGAGTCCGCTCGACATGTTGTAATAATAGCTAGAACTAGAGACGGTCGGTGAATTCCACCTCCCTATGGATCGATCATTTGCTTGCCGTTGTGCTAGTCTCTATGACCTGCACCCTTGCGAGACCGAACTTAAATGTTCATAATTGACGACACTGTTACGACGTTTCCATCACTTACCCTAAACTAAATTCAAGAAATCTTCATATTAAAAAATAGGGAATCAAACTCAACCCCTTCATCAATCTTCATCTTCAATCAAATTGCAGAAAAAGAAACCCGTAAATCTTTTATAAATAAAATAAAATTATAGAGTTGCACGAATTGTTTAGACCAATTTTCGCTGAATTGAAACCAAGGTTTTATCACCTAAATCTATCTGCAACCAAAATGAGTTTGTTGAAGAAACCGTGAAGACAAACCTTCACATTCCATATGGATACATAGCCATGGTGGAGGTCAGGTCGTAAGATGGGTGGTCTTTAAGATGGGCAAGCAGTCCTAAGATCTCCAAGGAACTGGTGGAGATCCAATCTCAATCTCCAAAATCTAGATTTGATCTTCACCAATTCTTTGCTTTTTTTCCTTTAATTTCTCTTAAGATATTTTTCTTAAAAAAAAGTTTTGTATCAATTTTAATTTTATTAAATTAAGTGTATTTTATTTTTATTAAATGAATATTTTTTTAATTTCTATTTTTGTTGACATGTGGCATATTCCCTGTTCAAAGACAAAATTCCCTGTTCAAAGACAAAAATACCCTTACCGATGTTAAGTTTAACTGACACTTGACTAACAGATGGATCAATTTAATATACTTTTTAAAAGTCAGGGAAAATGTTGCTAAAAAAACAAACTCATTTAAAAAAGTGAGCTTCCACCAATACTTAAGGACTCAAATGATAATAACCCTTGAGTTTTATATACTATGAAATTTAGCTTAAATACTATGTATGTTATTGACTTTTTCCTAAATAGTTGAAAGCCAAATCCATCTAGACATCTAACAAACTTTTGATAGGTATACAATTTAGTGATAGCATACTTCCACGGGACAAAAGATGACATTCTTTCTTCTAAATCTCTTCTATTTAAGAAGATACTATTATTCGGGATTACAGATACATAATATAAGCGAAATGCACTATTATTCAGGATAAATGGTCGTAGTGCTTGAAAAATTCTTAAATTTTTTTATTGGTAGATTTCATTGAACTTATCATCCACATAAAAATTCATATCAAAATTTATAGAAATCGACGTGATTTTATCAAGATCTTTACTGAAATTAAAATAAGGAATCCATTATGAGATAACCACTTATATATATATATATATATATATATATATATATTTACATCAGTTTTTCTCTCCTCGGGACGAATTAATTTTATTTATATCAGTTCCACAACTATCAACCATTAGATTTACATACTTCAACTTAGTCAAAATCTTCTTAAACTTAATCAATGACTCACAAGTCCAATTATAATTTTAAAAGTTCAGTTCAATCCTGATGAGAGAAAAACTCTAAACTCAATCAATGACTCACAAGTCTCGTCATAATTTTAAAAGTTCTGTTCGATCCTGATGAGAGAAAAACTCTAAACTCAATCAATGACTCAATGTCTCGTCATAATATTAAAATTTTAGTTCGATCCTGATGAGAGAAAAACTATATATATATATATATATATATAGATATATATAAATTTTCATGTCAGTAAGCAACCTGATATAACGTCATCAGTGTGTTGGATGTGGGCCATTAGATTTACATTCTTTGACTCAAAATGTATGCACTTATCAAAGTTTCTCCATAATCAGTGGTCCACATGCAACACACTGATGTAAGTTATATCAGTGCGCATTAAGGAGAAAATGACTATATATATATATATATATATATAAATTCATGTAAGTACGCAACCTGATATAACTTCATCAATGTGTTGGATGCAGACCATTAGATTTACATTCTTTGACTCAAAGTGTATGCACTTGTCAAAGCTTCTCTATAATCAGTGGTCCACATGCAACGCACTAATGTAAGTTATATCAGTATGCATTGAGGAGAAAAGACTATATATATATAAATGAAAGTTCCCTAATAAACGTGTGTCTAATAAATCTAGAGGAGGGTGAATAGGTTTTAATCAAGTTGATTACCAATTTTTATTGATTAGCCAATATTCAAAATTCACCCGATAAAACAAACATACAACATCAAATGTAAAGTGCGGAAATATAAACAACACAAGATGTATATGTGGAAACCCTCCAAATGGGAAAAACCACGGGCTATTAAGTGCTACACACTGAATCACAGAAATCCACTATATGAGTAAAATGTTACACCCTCAAGTGATACTCTCACTCTCACTCTCGACATCCTCAAGTTATGGCCACTACCACTCACCACTATTGGTTCAGTCCCTAGTGATATCCCCTGATTCACTACTCTTAACGTGAGCACCTCCTACTCTACCCCTCGGGCCTTTTACAGTGGATACCCGACCAATTGCTTGCCAACCCACCCTTGGTTGTAAGGCTTCTCTTGCTTGTGCAACTTCACACCGAAGCCACAAGACTTTGACTCAATGAAGAGTATATGGTCTAAGTGTATATGACACTATGCTCAAATGCAATTATGTGTTAGACCAAACATAAAATGTTTAACTAGATGTTGATAATGAAATTAAACATCCTAGTTATCAAACAATGCCTACATGCCCATACAAAGGACTTAATTAGATGTGTAGATAAAATCTAACAACCTAATTGTTAATAAAAGTCCAACGAAAACAAGTTGTCAACAACAAACAATCAAGGGCAATTTTGCAATCAATAAATGCAATTAATGAGGCATAAGCAATAATGTCTAAATGCAATACATAAAGACTTAACTAGATATGAATATACAATATTACAATCTAGTTATCAAACAAAGCCACTTCAACATATGATGTCATTAAGCATGGCATGGTCATTAATGCAATCATCAAAATGCAATTAATTTGACCTAATTAACTAGAGGGCAAATATGTTTTAAATGCTAGCTATCAACAAACAAACCCAATCATGTTATAACTCATCAATAAATGCATTCAACACAAAATTTTAACAAATCATATGCATAAAAATGAATTCTTGAACAATAAGAACAATAAATGAAGATGAGATGCTTGTTCTTACTTACCAAGTCAAGATTGATGAAGATCCATGTGTGATTAATGCAATGGATGCATGGGTTTTGGGTTTGGAGAGTTAAGGAACCACTCTTGGAGCTTCTCTCTCAAAGAAAATACTTTCTCACACTAAAAAATGGTTTGGAAGCTCTGAAAAACGAGTGAGGAAGAAGATGGCATATAAATATGAGCCCTAGAACAAAACTACATCGTTTTGAAAAATGTCCAAAATTTACTTAGTGCGCTGGTCGACAAGCGCCACACCAGCACACACCTACTGTCCAAGGGGCGCTGGTGAGGGCGCTTGTGGACTGGCGCAGCCGCAACAACCTGAGATTCGAGCAAATCAAAACATGACCAAACGACATCCAAACCTTTCGTATAATATACCGTTAAAAAGGTATGGAAGTTTAATTTCTACTCCAATTTAAAAAACATGATTTTGATGTTTGTATAAAAAGTTATGGTCATTTAAGTGACCAAAGGTCAGAAACAGACAACAACAGAGATGCCCTGTTTTTGTGGTCACTTTGGAGATTTCAAAACCAATCTAAACGATCATGAAATATTACGAATAATATACCGTTAGAAAGGTATTGGTGTCTAGTTTGTACAAAAATTTTCAAAACTTATTTTGAATCATTTTATAAAAAGATATGGTCACAAGACCATACAAAGGTCAGTTTTGAAAAACATTTAAATCATTGAAATACACTCTTTTGAAACTAGACACCTTACTCCATATAACCAAACTAAGAGAAGAATGAGACCTTCTCATAAGGTCACTCAATGCGTTAAAACAAGCACACCATCTTGCAAGCACGAACACAACATAATACCGTACTTAAATCTATAAATGAAGTGCAAGTGTGATTGTAAAGAGATGCACACATATAAACAATATTAACACAAATGCAAGATCAACAAAGCATGCATGAGGTGTGTGTGTGTGCACCTAAACTCTTCAAGAGGCAAAGTCAAGTGAATATACATTTTGCTCTTGAAGTCATGGAGATGCTTGGAAGCTTGCCAATGAGGACCTAAGCTACCCATTACATAATCATCCTCAATGTGGTGTGGTTTGTCATGAAATTAGTTAATCATAAAATCAAGGTCTTTACAATAAATCATGTCAGTACGCAACCTGATATAACTTCATCAGTGTGTTGGATGTGGACTATTATATTTACATTCTTTGACTCAAAGTTTATGTACTTGTCAAAGTTTCTCCATAATCAGTCATCAACATGCAACACACTGATGTAAGTTATGTCAGTGCGTACTGAGGAGACAAGAAATATATATTCATGTCAGACGCAACCTGATATAACTTCATCAGTGTGTTGGATGTGGATCATTAGATTTACATTCTTTAACTCAAAGTGTATGCACTTGCCAAAGCTTCTCCATAATTGGTGGTCCACAAGCAACGCACTGATGTAAGTTATATCAGTACGGACTGAGGAGAAAATGACTATATATATATATTACTGATGGTTGATAATCTTCATGGGAACTGGAAAGCTTCCGAGCTAGGTTGTTTTTTTCATCATAAAGTCCATCCCACAAAAGTAAACAATCAGTAAAAATCACAGCACATACTGACATTCAATTAACAAATAATACAAAAATATAAGAACAAAATCGTTCGTGGATTAAAATGAGAGAGATGATATATGCTTGGGTGGTTCATGGTTGAAGATAGACCAGAGGCATATGTAAGTGCAGGTGTGGAACTAAAAGACTGCACTTGCATATTCAAAAAATATAAGTTTAAAATAAAAATGGAAAATATGAAGGTTTAAGACTGCTGCCTTGGGTGTTTATTCATTTAGTTATTTTATAATAAGTGGAAATGGTGAGTGATCACTCCTAAATGAGCACCCACAATAGTACGGAGCCGTGGAAGTAGTACAATGATAAATGAGATTCGTTCCACGAGGATTGATGAATTTATTACCATAATTGATTGATTAGACTACTATTTAGACAAGCAAATATTTGATGATTCAATTATACTACTAACACTAATTAACTATAAACTACTCCTAGAATGCAACTAATGAAACTTAACCAACAAACAAACAAGACAAAGTCACACACAAGCAAGTGCTTGTATTGTTATTAGGAACTTAGGCTAAGACCTTGAATCCACCTAACCAATCATCACCAATTTATAGACACACCATTATGAATAAATTATGCAAATGTGAATGTAGACTCGTGACACCCTCTATTAGTCTCTACTCTCTCTCGAGTAATAGAGACAACACTTATATGCACCAATAACCTATCTCTCGATGGTCATTCGAAATACACACAAGTTCATTAAGCTTAGTGGTTCACTAAATGAGTCATAGAGACTAGCCTTGAGTATTTCTACCTTACTAGACCTCTATCATGCATTTCATCGAGCACGTTGTGTGCTTCTCCTCTCGGTACATCACACACCAACCAAACACACATCAAATGCTAGCTAGACACTCAATGTAAATTAAAGCATGAAATACATATACATAAACACAAGCAATATGAATAAAGCGGTGGTCTTCATTAGAGAATCATAGTAAAGGTTTCATCTTGGCCTTAGCCAAGATGAGTTTAGTTCATAATGTAAGAAATGGCTGCAAAAGATGTGATTTTTATACAAGCCATAAGCAAATGTAAGTGCTAAAATGAAAGAGAGAAAGATTAAGAATAAACTAAGTGTAGATATCCTCTCTTTTGATTGGTGGAATATGCTTGACTTGCTCATTCTCTTGATTCTCCCCTCTATGCTCCAAGGTTGGATTTTTATGGTGAGAAATGATGGGAAGATTGGTATTTGGTGTTTGGTATAGTGGATTTGAAGTTTGGATGATGGATTAGAGGTTTGATGAAGTGATTTGGTGAAGGATTTGAGTGGACGGTAAGGGATTTGGGTGAAAGATAGTGTTTTTGGGGTTTTGGATTGTAAAGAGGGGATTTAGAGCTTAGGGTCATGCAAGAGGTCTCCAAAATAGCTCAAGAAGGGGTATTTATATGTTTAGGAATGAGGCACGAAACCCTAGAAGTCATGCTGAGTTGGACTGTTGTACTGATGTTATGTTGGTCTAGTGGCGCCTCACTAGAGCAACACCACTGATCTTGTGCACCGGTGAGGGTTGCGCTGGTCGAGTGGTGCCTCACTAGCGCAACACCACTGATCTTGTGTGTTAGTGAGGGTTGTACTAGTCGAGTGGCACCTCACCAGTGCAACACCCCTGATCTTGTGTGCTGGTGAGGGTGGCGCTGGTCGAGTGGCTCCTCACCAGTGCAACACCACTGTTCTTGTGCGCTGGTGAGGGTGGCGATGGTCGAGTGGCGCCTCACCAGCGCCAGCCTTGGCCTATGACATCAGTTCTTCTATTTTTGCCCCAATTTTTCTCAATTGCGTACTATTACCCTGGAATTGCTAAAGGAACCTACACAAGCTTAATACACCATTAAATACTCGATTTTTACTCAGGAACGAGTGCAATTGATAGGATATGGAGGCTACACCGAGTGTAGAAATGGGAGTTATCAAATACCCCCAAACCTATCTTTTGCTCGTCCCCGAGCATAACCGAAGTAAACAAAAAAATGTTAAATTAACCTAATCCGAACTAAACTAAGAGAATACCATTTTCAATTTCAATTTCCACCGAGCCAACTAAAGATGAGATGCGACATTGGCCGACCCATATTGTAGTAAAGAGGGATGCCAAGACATGTAAACCAAGGTGCTACAACACTAGAGATTACAATTTCGAACTTCTTTGTGGAGTTAGCTTCAAAAGCATCGAACACAAGAGTCATTAGATAACATTTCACCTTGACTCTAAGCCTTTCAAGATTCCTCTCTTTTTTTTTCTTTTAACACTGAACCTAGGCTAGCTCATCAAACATATGCGAGTTGGAGTTTATGTACAAAAAAAATTCAAATTTACACGCATATGGAAAAGTTGTAGGGACGTTCATAGTTTCATGCAAATAAACCTCATGAATGGAATCAAACATTAAGAACTCCATTGTTTTCAAGCTAGACCTTTCCTAAAGATCAATTAGGTTTTCCTTTTAGGTGCAAGTGAGGTTGATGATGGAGAGGTCGGGTGGGTATGGTTTTATTGGTGAGACAATGATCACATTAGAGTCTTTTCCTTAATATCCTTTGCACATTCCCCCTTTTTAGCGCCTAGACAATTTATTGACTTTCAGAGCTCGTACATTTTAGTGGTTGCTTTACTTTCAAACAACAAGGCTTTTTTTTTAATAAAGCGGTGCAATTTACATAATGAGCCTAAGTACACGCTAATTAATACATTTTGGTACATTACTCTTTGGGGCTTCCATATTCTTTTCCTCACGACATGATCATTGTTATGGGAAGGTCAATAGTCTAAGTCTAGTGTGGTGTATATGTAACATAGGGTGGATATGGTGATTGGGTTTAGTGTGTAGGTTCACATTCTTTGGACATTTAGGCACACACAAGGTTTAGGAACGTGTTTGGGTAATTTTAAATGGCTAACACACATTGCCTACGTTATCTCTATAGGTACAAGTAAAGCAAGAAAACAAGGTAAATCATATGAGACCAACTTTTGAAAATTTATTCTTTAATGTTCAATGCAATGAGAAGAGGTCATTTTTCTCATTCCTAATATCTACATGATGAGTGTTTAGAGAGTAGAATTGAAATTCACTCTTGTGGACGCAATATTTAGGCAATGAAGCTCACATGGGTAGTCTTCACTAATGATCCAGACATCTCAGATGCACTACCTCATTCACTAATGCACTATGAGTCCAGTAAGATGTGTGTAAGCAATGTGGTGCAACTTTGGCCAACACGGCCCTAGAGTGATACATGACATACCAAAAATTTACTACAACGGCCCAGACCAAAAGCATCTCAACAAGCAACCCTTGTTGCTCAAAA
The DNA here is from genome assembly GCA_032871835.1 of Dipteronia dyeriana. Lineage (NCBI taxonomy): Eukaryota > Viridiplantae > Streptophyta > Magnoliopsida > Sapindales > Sapindaceae > Dipteronia > Dipteronia dyeriana. Next base: position 14,163,928 of record CM065298.1, on the reverse strand, counting down.
TTCTGCCTCAAAATTGGTGGAAATTTGACCCAAAAACATACAAGCATGAAAAAAATTAAAAATTTAAAGATAAAGCACACGAAACAATCAGGCAAGACATACAAGAGCCAAAAGCTGGCTATCAAATGGCCGCGCCCCCAAACCTAAACGAAACATTGTCCTCAATGTTTGCACAAATGAAATGAATGAACAATGTAAGCTTAGAAGCAGAAAAGAGGCCAAACGAAACACCACATAAAAAAACAACCATCACAAATACCGAAAAGCTAAGCACAATACAACTCTACAAATATAACTTAAACAAAAGATAAATGAGAGACATAAAATAAATATGAATGAGATAAAATATAATAAGTGAGAGAATTTCCAACTAAAATGCAATAATAAAGAAAATCCATCAAATAAACATCCTAAAAATATAAAAACAAAAGTGCTAAAACAAAAATAAAAGCAACAAGATTAGAGCAAATGGTGGCATGAAACAGTCTTCCGGTAAATCCTTAAACATGGGGTCCTTGCCCTTCTGTCCCCTCTCGAGGTCTTCAACTGACATGTAGTCAGGCATATAATCACCAGTTGAAAACCCCTGGTCATAAAAAGGTAGAGGTGGAGGTGGTTGTGATTGTCGACGCCGCTCTCTCCTCTGTTAAGTCCGGAGGCCAAACTGCTGCCTTATGTCGGCATTGTCTATTCTAATATCCTCCATCTCGGCCTCCTGGTCTACTCAAAAATCATAAAACTGCTGGGAAAGGGTATCAATCTTGCCTTCAATGCGAGTCTGGACAGTTTGGCTCTCCCCGGCCGCCTTCACCAACCACTCTAGCTTATCCATAATTTGGCTATTTTGCTCATGACCTTCTGCATCCTCATCATCACCAGAAAGGCCATGGTCATAGTCTTCTTCTTCTGACCCCTCAGGTTCAGAGCGTCCTTCAGGAAGGGAAATTCCTTATGGTCTAGTTCGCCTATTAGCCATGGTCTTGCTTACTGAGTTTGTCCAAGAACGGAGGTTTATAGGTCATCTACCCCCAGTGGTGATCTCATCATCACCATACTCTGGAACCCCTGCATCCCTGCATATTTTTGTAATTAAGCACGGGAAAAGAATATGCCTACTTGCATTTTTTTCCTTTTTCCCTTTAATGTCAATATCCCATGTATCATAAATCTATGCTTTAATGATCCTCACAATCTCAACTGGGGCTAGGGTGATAAGACAAGCTAGCAACTCAACCTTCTTAATTGGGATCAAACTAATGTGGAGCACGGGTTTTAGAGATGCCGAGATAAACATGTTCAAGTTGGCCAGATCCTTCGATAACTCTGTATGCTTCAAGAGATGCTTTTTGTCCCATCGAGTATCCCCATTTCCTCTCAAAAGCCTCGCCAGCTCTGCTAGAGACCCGTTAAAGCTACGGTATCCCAGAGGTAGGGTGTCTTGGGGGACCGAAGTTGTGCCAAAATGAGTGTTAATGGTGTCCTCACTGATTTGCACTACAACCCCTCGCACCATAACCATACTACTGGTAAAGAAAACTTTCTAGACCATACTGGTATAAAAATCTCTCACTAAGGTCGTATTTGCTACAATCAGGTGCTGCATAAATGTCTCCCACCTTCTGTCTTGAATTAACCTAGGTAAAGAGGTGTCCATAAGGTCGGCCAATTGGATACCTTATTCCATAATTACAGCTATTTGTCGGAGTTTCTGAAGTCTTCTGTGGTAGTCTTTATTCTCAACAGGTGGCTCTGACTCTGACTCTGTGGCTGGCAGTTTTCTGCTCCTAGAGGTACATGTGGGAACTTGAGGTAATCCCCCTACAGGAGTCCTTAACTTACCCATATTTAAACCCACACGGACAGAATTTCTGTTGAAAACTCGATAAACCAACCCCTAAAACGGCACACAAAATAGCATTAGGTGCAACCGGGCACCTCCACAAGCACTTATATATCCACAAAATCAAACGCCACACCCCAAATTCCACAGCCAATTAACCAATACCAAAGAACAATGCCAAATTCATCACACAAAATAATCCGAGACCAATTTCACACCAACAAAGGCTCCAACGATGTGCAAAAATACAAATAGACAAAACCCAAACAACAAATCATCCAATTTTGAGCAATACAAGTGTCTCAACTAGAAATCCCCAAATTATAAATCCTAACACATAAACATCCCAAATCTATGCCCTAGATTGTGTAGATAAGAATTTGCATTCAAGATTGGGAGGAAAGCAAAGAAAACAAGAGGGTTTATGTAAAATCTTACCAATTTCATGCTTGAGAGAACTTCAAAGGAAGAGGAAAATGAGAGTGTTTTCTTTGAGAGAATGACGAACTGCTTGACGAGAAAGGGTTATATTCGCGCACCAGACATGTGCGTTGGTCGAGAAGCGCCAATGTGCGCACGTGCACCAGCGCACGTGCATTTTTTTTGGCCAAAACGTTGTTGTTCCACTAAATGGTTGGTCCAGCTTTTTGCTTGTGCGCTGGTGGACCAGCGCCACACCAGCGCAGCTCTCCAGACGATTGGCGCTTGTGGTGCACATGTCGTGTGCCGGTCGAGTGGCGTCTAGCTTATTTTCCTCTCCAATAGGTATTCTGGTGACCATTTTGCCCATTTTGAGTTCTTGTTTAGCAAAAAAAAATTCATGCACACTCATGAAACTCAACAAAGCACATCATTGCATGGGTTTAATACAATTATAACTTTTTTTTAACCCCCAAACCTAAATTATGCATTGTCCATATTGCACCTAATCTTTTCGAAACAAGTTCACAATGCATGATCCATGCTTGGAAAGGAAAAACTCAACTTTGCAAAAATAACATACTCAAAATAAAAACTAAATGTACAGAAGCAAAATGACCTAACTACTATTTACAATATGGTACCTTCCTTTTGATGATTTCCTCAAGTAGGTTCTTTAAGAAGAACCGTCTCCTTCGGCTCCTCCAAAGAACTCTCTCAATAGAGTTTAAGTCTTTACCTATTCACTTTGAACCTCTCATTTGCTCCATTTTCAATTTCCATGGTTCCATACGGAAACACTTGAGTGACGGTATAGGGACCCATCCACCGACTTTTGAGCTTCCCGGGAAATAAACAGAGTCTTGAGTTGAAAAGGAGAACTTGATTCCCCACTTGAAAGTTTTTCTCCACAATTCTTCTATCATGTCACTTCTTGGTCTTTCTCTTGTATATCCGAACATTCGCATATGCTTCAAGCAGAATCTCATCAAGTTTATTGAGTTGGACCAATCTTCTCTCTCCTACCGCTTGCATATCAAAATTTAACTTTTTGATTGCCCAAAATGCCATGTGTTCAAGCTCAACCGAAAGGTGGCATGCCTTACCATAGACAAGCTTATATGAAGACATGCCTAACGGGGTTTTGAATGTTGTCCTATACGCCCAAAGAGAATCATCAAGTTTCTTAGCCCAATCCTTTCGCCGGTTTTCCACCGTCTTCTCTAGAATACTCTTGATCTCCTGATTTGACACCTCTACTTGACCATTTGCCTACGGATGGTAAGGGGTAGTGATCTGATGCTTCACACCATACTTTTTCGATAAATTTTTAAACAACTTGTTGCAAAAATGAGAGCCTCCATCACTAATGATCGCTTTTGGAGTACCAAATCTTGTGAATATGTTCTTCTTTAAGAATTTAGTGACCACATTGACATCATTCTTGGGTGTGGGTGTGGCTATTGCTTCCACCCATTTCGACACGTAGTCAACTGCCACCAAGATATATTGGTTACCATAAGAGCTTGGAAATGGTCTCATGATATCAACACCTCATACATCAAACAATTCCACTTCAAGCATTACATTGAGTGGCATCTCATTCCTCTTACTAATATTTCTGGTCCTTTGGTACCAGTAACATGCTTCCATAAAACTTCTTGTATCTCGAAATAATGTAGGCCAATAGAACCCCGATTGGAGGACCTTCCTTGCGGTTCTAATTACTCCAAAGTGACCCCACACTCCTTAGAGTGGCAATGCATAAGGATATCCCTCATCTCTTCCTCGGATACACATCTTCGAATGAGTCCATCACCACAAACCCGGAAAATGAGTGACTCATCCCATAAGTAAGACTTTGCATCTGAAAAGAACTTCCTTCTTTGGTGGAAAGTCATCTCCACCGGTATGACCTCACTTGCTAGATAATTCACAAAATCGGTAAACCAATGAGTCATTAATTCTTGGACCACTAGTAAATGCTCATTCGGGAAGTGCTCATTGATGGGGTTTGAGGTTTCTATTTCTTCTCCCTTTTCTAGTCTTGAAAGGTGATCCGCCACCAAATTCTCCGATCTTTTTTTATCGCGGATCTTCAAGTCAAACTCTTGAAGCAAGAGCACCCACCTTAAAAGCCGTGGCTTGGAGTCTTTCTTTCCCATTAAATACTTGATTGTCGCATGATCGGTGTACACAATCACTTTAGAGCCCACTAGATAGGACCAGAATTTGTCAAAGGCAAACACAATGGCCAAAAGCTTATTTTTCATGGTGGCATAGTTCATATAAGCATCATTAAGAGTTTGGCTTGCATAGTAAATTACATGGAGCTTCTTATATTTTCTTTTCCCAAAACAGCTCTCACCGCATGATCACTCGCATCTCACATGAGTTCGAACGGAAGGGCCCAATCGGGGGCCGACATGATAGGGGTGGATGTAAGCTCCTTCTTCAACTTCTCAAATGCAAGGAGGCAATCTTCATCAAAATTAAAGGGGTGTCTTTCACTAACAAGTTGCAAAAGGGCTTTGTAATTTTTGAGAAATCCTTGATGAAGCGTATATAGAACCCGGCATGTCTAAGAAAGCTTCTATGCCCTTGATTGAGGTGGGAGGAGGTAGCTTCTCTATGACTTCTATTTTGGTTCTATCTACTTCAATCCCCTTGGATGAGATCCGGTGGCCTAACACAATGCCTTCTTTAACCATGAAATGGCACTTCTCCCAATTTAGTACTAAATTTCTTTCTTCACACCGTTGCAAAACTAATCCCAAGTTCTTCAAACAATTATCAAAGAAGGATCCGAAAATCGAGAAGTCATCCATGAACACTTCTATAAACCTCTCCACCATGTCTGAGAATATTTCCATCATGCACTGTTGGGAAGTGGCTGGTGCATTGCATAACCCAAATGGCATTCTTCTATATTCAAATGTGTCATACGGACAAGTAAAAGTGGTCTTCTCTTAGTCTTCGGGGGTAATAGGGATTTGGTTGTAGCCGGAATACCTATCAAGGAAACAGTAGTAGTCATGATCGGCCAACCTCTCTAACATTTGATCTATGAACAGAAGTGGAAAATGGTCATTCCGAGTGGCGTTGTTCAACTTTCGATAGTCTATACATACTCTTCACCCGGTGATGATTCTTTGAGGAATCAATTCATTGTTGTCATTAGGAACTACCGACATTCCTCCCTTCTTTGGGACTACTTGCACTGGACTAACCCATTTACTATCCAAAATGGATAAATGATACCTGCATCTAGTAGTTTCAAGACCTCCGCTCTAACTACTTCTTGCATATTAGGATTTAACCTCCTTTGATGCTCCACTGATGGCTTGTGATCTTCTTCCATTAGTATTTTATGCATGCATAAAGTCGGACTAATACCTCTTATATCTGAGATGGACCATCCAATTGCCCTCTTGTGATCTCTTAAGACTCTTAGCAATTTCTTTTCTTCAAGTCTTGTCAAAGAATCTGAAATGATAACCGGAGTGATGGTGATTCCCCTAAAAAGGCATACCTCAAGTGAGAGGGTAGTTGTTTCAACTCTAGTTGAGGCGGTTTCTCAATGGATGGGTGTAGTTTTGGCTTCCCAACTCCGAGTTCTTCAAAATGGTTCTTATTTCTCAAACTCTTCAAGGGTAGAGAGCTTAAGTGCAAGGCACGCTCCGCTATGCCCGTATCTGCATCATCTTCACTCACACCGTGCATAATGCAAGCCTCTAGGGGCTCCTTATGATTCTCCTTTTGTAAATACTCTCGAATCATGGGATCCACCACTTCAATTCTTGAAAAACTCTCGACCTCTCTAAGCATTTTCATAGCTTTCCTCAAGTCAAATTCAACTTTGTCTTCCCTAACCCGCAAAGCCATTTTTTCATCCTTCAAATCAATCAAAGCACCCACCGTTTTTAAGAATGGTCTTTCCAAAAGCAACGGAATTTCAACATCTTCCTCCATCTCAAGGATAACAAAGTCTACGGGGAAGTACAAACTCTCCACTTCCACTAGTACATCTTCCAAGACCTCTCTTGGGTATTTGAGTGACCGATCCGCCAATTGAAGTATTGGTTTAACCTCTCCAACATTAAACTTTTCAAACACCGAAAAGGGCATCAAATTGATACTTGCTCCAGAGTCGATCAATGCCTTTTCGAACTCCGATGTGCCAATGGTGCATGGAATGGTGAATTTCCCGGGATCTTGCAATTTTGGAGGCAACTTGTTTTGTAGTATTGCACTACAATCTTCATTTAGAGGCACCATTTCACAATCCTCCAATTTCTTCTTGTTTGCCAAAAGCTCTTTCAAAAACTTGGTATACTTGGGCATTTGTGCCAAGGCTTCGGTGAATGGGATATTGATGTGAAGCTTCTTGAAAATTACCAAGAATTTGGCAAAATGTTGGGAATCTTTATGTTTCCTTAATCGTTGTGGGTAGGGAATGGGAGGTATATAGGCCTTCACTTGCGGTGGTGGAGGTAAATCATGAGAAGTATTTGGGAGCACATTAACTTGGTTCTTCTCCACCGATGGGTCTTCAAATGTCTCCTCGTCTTCAATCACAACTTCTTTTCCTTTCCCGAAGTCTTTAGGAAGCTCAACTTCCTTACCAATTCTCAAATTGATTGCCTTGCATTGCTCCTTAGAATTAATCACCGTGTCGCTTGGCAAGATTCCTTGTTGGCGAACTTGAGACTCTTTACCCAATTGACCAATTTGTGCTTCGAGATTTTGAATTGCGACTTGTGAATGTTGTGCAATGTGATCAACTTTGGTATCGAGTTTCTTCAATGCCAAGTCTTGGGTCTCCATCTGATTGTCAAGCTTAACCATGTACTTGGACAACAAGACTTCAATTGTTGGCTTTCTCTCGGTTAGATGTTGGTAGGGTTGATTTTAGAAGTGGGGTTGTTGATTAGGAGGGGCTTGTTGTGGTATGGTAAATCCGGGTGGTTTGAAAGTTGATTGGTGTTGTTGGGGTTGTAGGTTGTCTTTCCATGAGAAGTTATGGTGATTTCTCCATCCGGGATTATAGGTGTTGGAATAAGGGTTATTGTTTGGGTTAGGGTTTTGGTTGTTGGAGTTGTGGTAAGGAAAATTTTTGTTGTAGTTCACAAATGAGACTTGTTTTGTGGGTCTGTTTGCGAATGGGTTTCCTACATGGCAATCTACACTTGCATGAGGCCCCGAACACCAATCACAATTCAACATATTCACTTGGGTTGTACTAGAGCTTGCCAACTTGCTAAGTTTGTTTGACAAAGCCTCTATTTGAGCTTGTATTGCGATCATTTGATCAACTGTCACCATGCCGGGTGCATTCCTTGGTACCTTTCGGTCATCCCCCCAATAGCTATTTATAATTGACATTTCTTCAATTAAGTCATAAGCTGCATCCATCGACTTGTTCATCAAAGAACCACTCGCCGAAGCATCCACAAATTGACGAGTGGATAAGTTCATACCCTGGTAGAATTTCTCTACAATAAACCATTTCGGTCTCCCATGACATGGACATTTCCTTAACAACTCCTTGTATCTCTCTCATGCTTCATACAAAGATTCCAATTCGAATTGGGAGAATTCATGAATTTCATTCATAAATTGTGTCGCCCTTCCGGGAGGAAGGTACTAGCTTAAGAATGCTTGGGCCAACTCATCCCAAGTAGTAATCGATCCTGGTGCCAATGAATCATACCAAGCCTTATCTCGGTCCTTCAATGAAAAAGGGAAGATCCTCAACCGAATTGTATTGTCCGTAGCCCTGTTGATCTTGAATGTTGAGCAAATTTGATCAAAATTCCTCAAATGCCCATTGGGGTCTTCACTTGGTAAACCACCAAATTGTCCCATCATTGTCAACATATGAAAGACAAGGGATTTGATCTCAAAGTTGTTCGCCGCTATCGTTGGGAGTTGAATTGGTGATACGTTTGGATCCACCTTTGGCATCACATAATCTCTCATGGCCCTATCATCTTCTCTAGTTTGCTCATTTTGCCCCCCTTGGGCTGCAGCTAGTATGGGATCTTGATCCCCTACTCCGTCTTCCATTGCTAGCCTTCGAATCCTTCTATTTCTCAGGGTCGTTCCCTCAATATCCGAATCGAACCTCAAATCCTGTAAATTGTTACTCCTTGTACTATGATGCATACAAGAGCAACCGCCTACAATCACAAGAAAATGAACACAAAGTAAAAAGTCTAAATTAGTAATGAATCAACTAGTAGTGATATCAATAAACCGCTCAATGAGCACCCGCAATAGTACGGAGCCGTGGGAGTAGTACAATGATAAATGATATTCGTTCCACGAGGATTGATGAATTGATTACCACAATTGATTGATTAGACTACTATTTAGACAAGCAAATATTTGATGATTCAATTATACTACTAAAACTAATTAACTATAAACTACTCATATAATTCAACTAATGAAACTTAACCAACAAGCAAACAAGACAAAGTCACACACAAGCAAGTGTTTGTATTGCTATTAGGAACTTAGGCTAAGACCTTGAATCCACCTAACCAATCATCACCAATTTATAGACACACCATTATGAATAAATTATACAAATATGAATGTAAACTCGTGACACCCTCTATTAGTCTCTACTCTCTCTCCAGTAAAAGAGACAACACTTATGTGCACCAATAACATATCTCTCGATGGTCATCTAAAATACACACAAGTTCATTAAGCTTAGTGGTTCAATAAATGAGTCCTAGAGACTAGCCTTGAGTATTTCTACCTTACTAGACCTCTATCATTCATTTCATTGAGCACGTTGTGTGCTTCTCCTCTCAGTACATCAAACACCAACCAAACACACATCAAATTCTAGCTAGACACTCAATTTAAATTAAAGCATGAAATACATATACATAAACATAAGCAATATGAATAAAGTGGTGGTCTTCATTAGCGAATCATAGTAAAGGTTTCATCTTAGCCTTAGCCAAGATGAGTTTAGTTCATAATGTAATAAATGACTACAAAAGATGTGATTTTTATACAAGCCATAGGCAAATGTAAGTGCTAAAATGAAAGAGAGAAAGATTAAGAATAAACTAAGTGTAGATGTCCTCTCTCTTGATTGGTGGAATATGCTTGACTTTCTCCTTCTCTTGATGCTCCCCTCTATGCTCCAAGGTTGGATTTTTGTGGTGAGAAATGATAGGAAGATTGGGTATTTGGTGTTTGGTAGAGTGGACTGGAAGTTTGGATGATGGATTAGAGGTTTGATGAAGTGATTTGGTGAAGGATTTGAGTGGAAGGTAAGGGATTTGGGTGAAAGGTAGTGTTTTGGGGTTTTGGATTGTAAAGGGAGGATTTGGAGCTTAGGGTCGTGCAAAAGATCTTCAGAATAGCTCAAGAAGGGGTATTTATATGTTTAGGAATGAGACACGAAACCCTAGAAGTTCTACTGAGTTGGACTGCTACGCTGGTGTTGCGCTGATCGAGTTGCGCCTCACTAGAGCAACACCGCTGATCTTGTGCACCGGTGAGGGTTGCACTGGTCGAGTGGCGCCTCACCAGCGTAACACCACTGATCTTGTGCGTTGGTGAGGGTTACACTGGTCGAGTGGCACCTCACCAGCGCAACACCCCTGATCTTGTGCGCTGGTGAAGGTGGTGCTGGTCGAGTGGGTCCTCACCAGTCCAACACCACTGTTCTTATGCGCTGGTGAGGGTGGCTCTAGTGAGGGTGGCGCTGGTCGAGTGGTACTGGTCGAGTGGTGCCTCACCAGCGCCAGCCTTGGCCTATGACTTCGGTTCTTCCATTTTTACCCCAACTTTTATCAATTTCGTATTATTACCCTTGGATTGCTAAAGGAACCTGGACAAGCTTAGTACACCATTAAATACTCAATTTTAACTCAGGAACGAGTGCAATTGATAGGATATTGAGGCTACACCGAGTGTAGAAATGGGAGTTATCAGTGAGGAATGTCACCTTTTTTTTTGTTGTGTTGTAATGATGTCACCAGTTTAATAACTTATATTTAAAATGCACCTATTACAGTGAACTACCCAAATTGCCCTTAAAATTTATCTTTGTGCTTCCATCTACACTTAAAAAAAAAGTTATCTTCTCTTTCTAAAAACATCATCTGAAAATTGTTATCCTTATTTTCTTTCATGCATTTGTGACTGGTTTAACAATGTATCAATCCGTATATGAACATGTAGTTTCCAAAATTTGTACGAGCTTTTTTTTTATTCTTTTCCGACAATTTTTCATTTTTTTTTCCTAGTTTTTTTTCTATTGGTTCGAGCTTTTTTTCTAATAGTTCGAGCTTTTTTTATTAGTCCAAACTTTTATTTTTTTGAATATTTTCGAGCTTTTTTGGAAAGAATTTGAGTTTTTTTGTATTGGTTCGAGCTTTTTTTCTATTAGTTTGAGCTTTTTTTTATTGGTCCGTGCTTTTATTTTTATTTTTATTTTCGAGTTTTTTGGAAAAAAATTGAACAATTTTTGTATTAGTTCGAGCATTTTTTTTTACTATTTCCTTACTTTTTTGGAAAGAATTCGAGCTTTTTTTGTATTGGTCCGAGTTTTTTTTCCATTGGTCCGAGCTTTTTTTCTATTAGTTTGAGTTTTTTTTCTATTGGTTCGAGTTTTTATTTTTTTGACTATTTTCCAGCTTTTTTGGAAAGAATTCGAGCTTTTATCAACACACAACAGATCAAAAATTGGTTTAGTTAAATCGGGTGAGATCGACCCCCGAATGCGTCTACGTAGCACCTGAGTTTCAATGGAACTTTCTCTCTCTATTTCATAACTTTTACTGTAAAAAAATAAATTAAAGAAATCTGATGGAACAACTATTAGGGACATTTTGTCCATTCACCATAATAGGTGTCTTTTAAATATAAGTTATTAAAACAGTGACAATGTTGAAATATCACCTCCAAAAAGTGCTATTTAATTTTTGAGCTTTTATAATAATTTCTCAAAAATTAAAAGAAAGAGCATTTTGTTAACATTGGGTGTACTTTACAAGTTAAAACCATTTAAAAGGGGTATATATACAAATAGGGTTGCACATACAATTTTTTAGGGTTGCAAATATCACATCCCAAAAATTTAGGATTTCACCCCTAAGCTTGATTATCGAGGTGCTAGGGAGGGTGGCAGATTTGTTCCAAAGTGACAATAATGACACTCTTCAAAAACCGTATGAATATTCCTTTTGTAATATTGTGGATATTGATACCCATAAAACTAATTACTATAGTCATTTTTTATAAGTACACTCATATCTAAAATTTAAAACATAAATATTACTATAAACACTCATCCTAATGACGATAATACCCTCAATAAAATAACTATATTCGTTTTAATATATGTTATTTGTAAACATTGATCTTAAATTATTATTACACACTTTATAAAAAAAACATATTATTTTTGGAATCAAATCCTCTATTAATGATGGTCCAATTTACTTTTAGAAATATCTCGAATGTAGAAGCCTTATAAAAGGGAATATATGAAACTGTACATAGGGTCCAGAGATTTTTAATATGGAATTCTCTTATTTATACAGATATCTTAAAAAAATGATATTACGTCTATCTTTAAAAAAAAATAGTTGATATCTAAAGCTATCGTTAAAAATAATATTTTGTTTATTGATAGAGTTTATACCTATACATAAAATAAAGATAAAAACAATATGATAACCATGTGGTGATGAGAAAATTTGATATTTGAAATAAAATTAGATTTTAATTAGGGTTTATCATAAAATTTAGGGCTTATCATAATTTTTTTTAAAGGTAAGTTTTTTTTTAATAAAGAAACATAGTTGAAGATATGGAAAAAATTGATTGCCACAGAAGATAGAAAGTTGCAAAGTTAAAAAAAAAAAAAACTCTCTCCAATGCAATTATCTAACTTCAATATGAAGATGATGTGGTAAAAAAAAGTTAAAAAAATATAGAGTAGGGTTTCTAATTTTAGAAACTCTACTAGAAATGATGGTTATGATTTCTAATTCTTTTCACCAATAATATTAAAGCTCGTTTAATTGTAAAATAAAATAAAAGAGATGGTATAATAATTATTTTATTATAATTGATCAAAAAATGGATAAATATTTGATTTTAGATAATTGCATTGGATATGTGAATATGCATTTCTCTAAAATATTTTCAAAAGTGGGTCCATAATGAATAGAAATGTTGATACGACATTATTTAGAAACTTCAAAATACATATTTACATTGAATATGTTCTTCAATGCTATTATGTATTTGGAGAAAATAAAGTGCCACATAAAGTTGATATTAAAGAAGTTAGAAAACCTCTTTCCAATGCAATTATCTAAATTGAGTATGGAGATGATGTGGTAAAAAAGTTAGAGAATATAGAGTTAAGTTTCTAATTCTAAAAACTCTCCTAGAAATGTTGACTAGGATTTCTAACTCTTTCCACCAATAATATTAAAGTTTATTTAATTGTAAAATAAAATATATGAGAAAATGTGATAACTGTTTTATTATGACCGATAATAAAATAGATACATATTTGACTTTAGATAATTGCATCGGAAATGTGAATATACATTTCTCTAAAAAAAATTCAAAAGTTGATCCATAGTGAATAGAAATGTTGATGTGACACTATTTAAAAACTCAAAAATACATATTTACACTGGAGATGCTCTAATAGTATTGAAGATGCCCTAATATTGATTAAAAAAAATCTAAAGCATGTTTGTAAGAAAGAAAGAAAAATTAGACATTATAGAGAAAACAATGCATAATGATTTATTTCTAATTTTCTTCAAATAAAAATTAATTTTATACTTTCTCTCAACTAAATTTGGAAGATTTTGATTCATTCTCCGTACTTAGCATAATCAATTTGCTTTTTTTAAAGAAATTAAAATTAGTATTTAAAACAGAATCTAGGGTAGAAGAAAATGTAAAGAGGTTTAATGATTCATATTGTTAATATTAAATCATTAATAGGATTTTTTTTCACAAAAGATTAAAATAGCAAAATAATTAATAATTATTAGTGGTTGTACTTATAACTATTTAGTCTCATTGATAATTTTACTCAAGGGTATTATTGGATTGTGAAAAATACACTAATTTAAGGTATACGTATAATTTATAAGGGGTGCAAATATCGTCACATATGTTCCTATGTTTGCACCGATTTTGAGAATCATGGCCCAACATGACCCACAGTACGGGTCAACTCGAATTGGGCCCTTATTGGCTGAAAACAGAACTTTTAATCGAATTTTAATTTTTAAAATTTGAAATTACTATATTATTTTACCCTTAAAATGTTAAATTATTCAAGTAAGGTGAGGGTAAATATGATTTTTTCGTTTAAATTTAAAAATATTAATAAAAAATTAAATCATATTGTGTCATATTGTACGTATCGTACCTTGTTTGACATGCCGAACATCTTATCCCACCCAATCCCCATATAATTCCGTCCAAAATCGTGTACGAAAAGTTCATTCATTTCAATCTCCGTGGTGGTTTGTTTGTGCCTGTACTTATGATCACAGGGCTGCAATTGCCGCAGTTTTCTACAATCTAAGGCAAAGGCATCCCACACTCTAACTGTCTGTCGTCGACTAAGATGAATCAGTATTGGAGTTGCTTGCTTTCAATGTAATTTTTGTAACTGGATGCTCATAGCCTTGCTAATAGGTACAACAAATTCTGTTTGAATTATTGCAATTTTTCTCATTGCTTGTTTTGATCATCTATTCATCATCTTGACGAGACAAATTGACCTGCAGTGATGTCAACCACGTCATGCTTGAAAGGAGTTGAAACTTGGAAAAAGGAAACCATAAATATGAATGTAAATCCAAGCAATACAAATCTTCATCATAAGCATGAACGGGCACGTTATCAGGATTCTATTTATAATTCTTATTCGTCTTAAAAGTTCTTGCTTTTCGCCTAACTTGTTTGAGGTTTTTCAGGAGGCTGCTAACTCCTCAGAACTGAATGGTGAGTTCATTGTTTCTTTAGCTGAAATTTGATTGATATATAATCGTCTTGGAAGCTTATTAATTTGATTCTGAATTATCATGTATCTTTGGGATTACTAATGTTTTTTTTTATGTAACACGTATACACGGCAACTTGTTCAGTGCTATACTTTTAAGTATTTTCTATATTTTCAAACGGTCCACATAACATATTTTGAATACATAATCTAATATTTTGAGATAAATGGATATATACATACTGTCCAAAAAAAAATCTAATATTTTTGAATAAGAATTAAGACAAGATAATTTCATCACATCAAACTGTCCTAGCACAATTGCAAGCAACAATAGAGGACGGCACACTCGAGAAAAGAAATTTGACATGTATTTTTATCAGTGATTCAGACACTTGTACACGTTGAAATCAAACTACCGTCAACAGGAGCGTATCTCAACTGTTAGATGGACGAGTTTAGTATTGGGATAAATGACTTCTAGATCAGCAGCTCGAATCCTACTGATAGCAAAGGCTTTCAAAAAATACTTAGTCCCAAATCAATAGATGTTGTCAAAATCAAAACGTCAAACTACCGAAATGAAAAGCTCCTGCTTTGGACCAAATCAATCTAATGTACGTACGGATGAGAAAATTCGTAGAATAATGTTTATTAATTAAGTTTTTCTTCCTTCATATGAAATATTTATAATGTGAATACATTGCCAATTGTTAAATATATATATAAGAAAAAAAACTACTATAAGTATAAAGGCATAGGTGTTATGTCGGAATAATTAAGGATTTGTGAGATCGGCATTTATATGGACTTGAGATCGTAAGAGTTAGGGATCGTTTGTTTTTACATCTGAAAATTGAACAGTCCTGAATTTTTCTAAAGATTGAATAATGACAGAAATCTGAACTTAAATTACATGTTTTTTTCTTCTTCAAATCTGAATGTATTGTCAACACGTTTGTTTTTTAAGAGTAAAATTATCTGAAAATAAGTAATTTAACATTTGTACCCATGTTAAATAATTATACGTATAATAAGGAATAAAAACAAGCAAAAAATAATTATTATATGTAAACACATATGATCATGATCTTCTTTTTCGATTACAAACAAACTTCATTTTTACTAAGAAGAAAATAAAAGGTTTTTTATTTTCAAAAAATAAAAGGGGCAAAAAGGATAACTCACACAAAACACTCTAAAAAAATTGAGTAATGCTAGACGTCCTAAATTTTTTTCCCAAATTTTGTCCCAAATGATGGGACACGTGAGGTGTCAACATCATATTAGTCAACACATAACCTCATGATTTATAAGATGCTGACACCTCAAGTGACACATCATTTGGGACAAAATATGAGGAAAAAAATTAGGACATCTAGCATTACTCAAAAAAAAAAATACATCACCCTAATATCATAATAAAGTATTGATATTAAACACCAATATGAGAAGTGGTTAGGGTTCTTTTTCATTTTTAAAGTTATTTAAAATAAGCAGTATACTAAAATAAAGATTTCTACATCATATATAATTATGATGAAATTGGAAATATGTTATATATGAGGATAATATCGGAAGAAAAGATTTTGGATTGCATTTAATGTGATTAAGTGATTTGCAATTAAGTGAAAAGTCATGATTTTTTACTTTTTATTTTAAATTGTTTTTTAGTAGTTTTAAATTGTTTGACCACTAAAAAAACAAACAAAACAACTTATGATTCAGACCATTAAGTTTTAAGTGAAAAAAAATAAACGACTCCTTAATTTGCATATTCCAGATCACTAATCCGTAGTGAGTGAGATCATGTACTGATTGTACTATATCACTAGGGAGTCGTTTATTTTTTCCACTTAAAACTTAATGAGTCTGAATCATAATTATTAAGTTATTTTATTTGTTTTTTTAAGTAGTCAAACAACTTAAAAATCCTAAAAAACAACTTAAAATAAAAAAAGTAAAAAATCCTGACTTTCAACTTAATTGCAAATCACTGAATTGCATTAAATGCAATATAAAATCTTTTCTTCCGATATTATCCCTCATATATAACATAGTTCCAATTTCATCAAAATTACATATGGTATAGAAATCTTTATTTTAATATATTGTTTATTTTAAATAGCTTTAAAAATAAAAAATAACCATAATCACTGTGTATATTGGTGTTTAATATCGATACTTTATTATGATATTATGGTGATATATATATATATATATATATTATAGTGTTTTGTGCGAGTTTTCCTGATGTCTTTTTTATTGTTTGAAAAAAAAAACATTTTCTTTTTTTAGAAAAATGAAGTTTGTTTGTAATCAAAGATGAAGATCATTATCATATGTGTTCATATATAATTATTATTTTGGATTGTTTTTATTCCATATTATATATATAATTGTTTAATATATGTATAAATGTAAAATTACTTATATTCAGACAATTTTACTTTAAAAAAACAAACGTGTTGACAATACATTCAAATGTGAGAAAAAAAAATATGTCATTCAGGTTCTATTCAGTCATTAGAAAAATTTAAGACTGTTCAGTTTTCAGACAAAAAAACAAACGACTCCTAGGTGTTATGTCTTAATATATACAACTATACAAGTATTTTGCTTATAGGTGGACGCTTGTATGAAATCTATAATCGGAAAAAGTAAATAAAATTGAAGCAAAATATGCCATGAGATATTTGAGAAAATTGCACAAATATCCTGAGTTTAGTGAATATTTCACTCTAACGACAACTTTTTCCAAACTGACACAAACCTCTCTTGGATTTTGTTGACTATTGGCTGACTCTATGGTCTAAGGGAAAAAATGAATTTCACACAACATTAACTATTAAAACTATAGAAAATTATGACACATACCTATACATTTCTATAATATTTATTAATTAGAATTATTATTATTTTTTGAATTACTCCACTAGTAGTGGAGTCAACTGCTGCCTACAGAGTGAGCAGACCTGCTCTCCTCTTTTGATCTTGAGGAGATCCCCGATCTCCTCCATGGAGGAGGTACGCAAATCTCCTCTCATAGAGCATCGCGTCTCTCCTCTAGATGGGAGGAGATATGTAGGGGTGAAGGGAGGAGGGGCCGGCAGGGGATATGGATCTCCTTCCCTCATGTTTTTTTAAATGATTTCTAAAATTGTATATATTTGCCTTTAAATTTTTTAAATATTTTACATTGGTCTTTCCTATTTATTTATTTTTTGTTTTACTGTATTGCCCCCTCCAAAAATAAATCAGTAATGCTAAACATCTCATCTAAAATCCTATATTTTTCATCTTAATAAATGTGTTACTTGAAATGTCAAATGGTGTATGGATATATGTGGTAGGTGAGATAAACTATAATTAATGTATATTCATTCATAATTTGACGCCTCACATATCATACGTGTTGAGATGAAAATGGTGGGATGTTTAGCATTATTCAAAATAAATAGAGACACGAATATTAGGTCAAGCTAGCTATATATGCTTTCTCAATTGATGTTGTCCAGCTTTATACATCGATCTAACTTCTTGACAAGATCTGCACGAAAGAGTAAGATAGATTAGTATATATATATATATATAAATATATCTTCTTCATATGCGATTCTCACCGATTGTTGGCGAAATCATGGAAGAGAAGTCACCAACACAAGTCATGTCCAACTCATTGATGTTGTTTATTTATACTAATTACGGCTAACACACAAACAAGTTTCTTTTCGTGTTGCATGTTTTTGGTGTAACAACAATTTTCTTTACAAATTGATTTTAATGGATTAAGGTTGAAAGTGTTGACATAATTAAATAATTGATTTTAATGGATTAGGGTTGAAAGTGTTGACATAATTAAATAATTAACTAAACCAGTTGGGTTTGTGCAGACTGAAATTAAATGGGTTGAGTTTAGATCCACACAAACATTATTAGGAGAAATGTTTGCTTATATTGCATTAGACCATCTATTTAAATCATATCATATAATATGAATAATTAATCAAATGAATATAATATAAGTGAATTTGACGTATTATACATATATTCAAACGTATTAAAGCTCTGAGTTATTCAAATCATATCACGTTATAGAAATATAATTATCAATCAAATGAGATATACACTCCACATAAGATGATATAAGTGAATTTGTTGTATACACACAAACGTAATGAAGCTTTGAGTGAATAACTTTTTACATGATACAGAACACTACAAAACAGATTTAATGTATTAGAATTGTGAGTTTTGAGATAATTAATTAAAAAGGTCATAGTTTATTTAACATAAACATGACATGAGATCGTAACAAGGATAGTCAACCGTAGTTTTTGGTGAAAACAATTGATTCTTGTGATTAATCTTTGAAAAAGTGTTTGAAGAATCGATTATCTTCTTCTTTAAAGAACGTGAAACCTCTTAAGAAGTTGGAAGACCAGTTGGCTGCGGTGGAGATGGAAGCGTTGACAGTTGGGTGGTCCGAAAATCTGAGAATGGAACGTCTGAAGCTTTTATCAGATTTATGGAAGGGTCTTAGGTTGGAGGAACAGCAGTGGAGGCAAAAATCCCGTGTTTCGTGGCTGAAGCTTGGGGATAAAAACACAAAAAAAAAAATCATTTTGCAGCTAACAGAAGAAAGAGAGGTAATTTTATTTGTGATATTTCCTTTGATGGGGTCAGATGCTCAGATCCGATCCAAGTTAGAGAAGGGGTTGTCAACTTCTTTGCGGATCATTTTAAGAATGTCTTATGGGAGCATCCAAAAATTAGAGATTTGGATTTAATGCGTATTTCAGAGGTAGAAAAAGTGTCTTTGGAGGCTGTTTTCAGTGAAGAGGAGGTATGGCCTGCTATAAGTGGTTGTGACAGCAATAAGGCTTCACGTCCGGATAGTATGAATATTAATTTCATTAAGGCTAATTGGGTGGGTATCAAGGATGATTTTATGAATTTCATCTCTGAATTTCATAAAGACGGTACAGTTGTTAAAGAGTTGAACAATACGTTCATTGCTCTAATCCCTAAAAGTAGGAAGCCTGACACCATAAGAGATTTCCGACCAATCAGTTTGGTAGTAATAAAATTTTGGCTAAGGTATTGGCTAACCGTTTGAAGAAGGCTATGAACTCTTTGATTGGTGAATCTCAAATGGCGTTCGTTGAAAAGAGTTAGATCATTGATAGCTTTGTTATTGCGGAAGAAATTATTCATTCGTAGAGGAGGGACAATGTAGGTGGTCTTATAGTGAAACTTGATTTCGAAAAGGCATACGATAGTATGGATCATGGTTTTTTGGATTCCATGCTAGAGGGAATGGGTTTTGGTCACAAGTGGAGACACTAGATTCATTGTTGCATTTCTTCCCCAAAATTTTCGATCCTTATTAACGGATCCCCTACTCCCCCTTTTGGTTTAAAGAGAGGTCTTCGTCAAGATTATTCGTTTTCATCGTTTTTATTCAATATAGTTATTGAAGGTATAAATTGTTTATTCAAAAAGGTATCGATCTTGAACATGGTGAAAGGTGTTGTTTTTGGTGAGAATTTCGTTCACATTTCTCATCTTCAGTTTGCTGATGATACTATCCTATTTCTACAACCTCAAATGGAGTGTCTTTTCAACTCGAAGAGGATTTTGAAGTGTTTCGAGTTGGCGTCCGGCCAAAAAATTAACTTTCATAAGTCTTGTATTGTTAGAATTGGGAAGTTTGGGGTTGCGGAGGAAGATTGGGCTGCTAGATTTTGTTGCAAAAAGGCTTCTCTCCCAATTTCGTATTTGAGTTTCCCCCTGGGTGCTAGACCGACTACTAAGGGTTTCTAGAAACCTATACTCGGTCGGATTGAAAAAAAATTGGCCCCGTGGAAGAAAAGATTTCTAAGCATGGGGGAAAGATTGGTTTTGATCAAAGCATTGATTTCAATTATTCCATCCTATTTTATGTCAGTATTCAAAATCCCTATAGGTGTTGCCCAAGCGATTGAGAAACTTCAACGAAGTTTTTTTTGGGACGATGGTGTTGAGAAGAAGAAAATTCATCCGGCGGATTGGAGTACGGTGTACAAAAGTAAGAGAAATGGGGGCCTTGGAATGCCGATAAGAATTCAAGTCTTTTGGCCAAATGGGTCTGCACATTTGGTATTAAGGATTCTCCGCTTTGGAAAGGGTGATTTGTGCAAAATACGGTTTTCCAGCTGGTGGTCTTCGTTGGGAGGGTAAGTTCTCAGCCAAGGATTCTTTTTTTGTTAAAGCTGTTGGTTCCTTGTTCGCAGAAGGGTCTGGGTCAGCAGTTTCCTTGAAAAATGGCTTGAAGGTGATAATTGGAGATGGTGGGCGTGCGTCTTTTTGGGATGATATTGAGTGTGGGGCGGTCTCTCTCAAAGCTGCTTTTCCAAGAATTTATGCTATGGCCTCTAATAAGACTGGATGCATATCTGATTTTGGTAAATGGACGGGTTCCTCATGGTCTTGGGAGGTTGTTTTGAGGCGTCGTATTTTCGATTGGGAGCTTGACCAATGGAGAGTTTTTCGTTCTTTCTTGGACTGTATTACTATCCGTAATTCGATCAAGGATTCGTTGGCATGGTCTTTCTGTCCCGATGGTATTTTTAGGGTGAGTTCTTTTCGGAGGTGTCTTGAAGACCTGGCTCCGTTCAATTCTCCAAATCCTAGAATGGATCTCATGGTTTCTTGGCAAAGATTTTGCCCGCCCAAGGTTGAAGTTTTCGTGTGGTTTCTTCTTAGAGGGAGGATCTCCGTGAAAGAAACTTTGTTTCGATTCGGGATTGGTTCCGCAGGAGGTTTGGAGTGTAAATTTTGCAATTCTAGCATCGACTAAATCAATCCTCTTTTTTTACATTGTGCTTGGACGTGGGAATTGTGGTCTACTTGCATGGGGCAGTGGGGAGTTTTGTGCTGCCCGAACCCTTCCCTGAATGGATGGTTTTTGGGATGGAGTGGTCTATGTCCTGCAGCTAGGAGTGTGAGAGCTTGGAATGCTCTGTTTTGTGCAGTAGTTTGGACAACGTGGGAAGCCAGAAATCAGTTAGTCTTCAAGGGCAAATCGGCGAGCTTGGTTCTTTCAGTGGATACTGTCAAGTTCCGTGTTGCATGGTGGTTCAAGAATCTTGGGGAGCCAATTATTTCTATTCTTTTAGATAAGAAGGAGAGATGTGTGGAATCTCTTAAGTTTAAGCTATCTAAGGCCGAAGTCTGGAACCCTCCTTCTCTTGATGTTCTGAAATTCAATGTTGACAGTTGGGCGAGAGGTTCTCCTGGTATGGCGGGTTTTGGTGGTGTGCTTAGAGATTCAAGAGGTAGAATCTTGTGTTTGTTCTCCTCTTTTATTGGTGTGTATGATGCAAATTCGGCCGAGATTCTGGCCATTCTTCACGCGTGTGAGCTTTGCCACTCAAAACCGAAGCTTGCGAGTCGGGAAATTCTCATTGTTAGTGATTCCAAGGTTGCGGTCCCTTGGGTTTATAATGAGGGGTTTGGCAGCCTTTCTCATGTTGATACCATCTATGACATTCGTACTATGTTGAGAGACCTTGGCAATACAAAAGTTGTTTTCAACTCTCGTGATTCAAACTTTTTCACTCATTCTCTGGCTAAAGATTTGTTCTTGGAGGAAAGGGGATGTCTTGGAGTGGGACGTTTTTTGATTGTGTGGATTGTTTGGTGGGTTCTTTTGTGGCGGGGTCGGCTTGGGTTTTTTTACTGTTTGGTCTTTCGGTGACAAGTCAAAGCAGATTTTTCGTTGTGTTTTTTTGCTTGGTTCAGTGTGTTTGATGTGTATGGGTGTTACGTGTCTTATTTCTAGTTGAATGTGTCTTAGTTATGCCTAATAAATAGGAAGTGGAATTAGTCTTTTCTTAATAATTTACAACTTAACGTTGAGGTGGATTGTTGTATATTCTCCTTGTTTGTTGGTAGAGTCCTGTTTTAATTGTAATTTGATTGTAATCAAACACCTATTTAAGGTAAAGGAATGATCAATAAAAGGTATCTTATGAATTATTCCTATTGTTATAGAGGTCAACCTTAACTTGTTTTCAAACTATCACTTCTTCCTTATCTCACCATAGGTAAGACGGGATCACACCAGTACGTACCAATGGGTCCTCGTGTTTTTCTTGTTTGTGATCTTTTAGTTGGCTGGCTTGTCCTTTGTTTGGCCTTCTTTTTGTTTTGTTTTGCTTGCTCTCCCTGTACGGCTGTGCCTTTTTGGCCTTCAATATATTTACCGTTCAAAAAAAAAAAAAACACCCTTCCCACGTTAACAGTTTTAGTTCTAACCATGAAAATTTATTATCGGAATTTTTTTTATTATTATTATAAACTTCTAGTGGTTGGCAAAAAAAAATGAAACTTTGTTTATACGCTTAATTGAAATCTTATGATACAAAAATATCGATAAAAATTACTACAGCTGAAAAATAACCGGCACTTTCACAGAAACGTGGAGAGCAACCTGTTCAAAGAATTGGCACCCATTTCCAGTTTAGATGATTAAGACATGACCACAGTACCATAAATTCCTGCTTTGGACCAAACTCCAACCTGGAAAAAAGACATTTGTAGTTGTAGAACTGAACTTTTTCAATCATGTATTTCATTATTTTTTTTAATTTTCACGCTGCTAAGTCATCTGGGACATTGCCAATGATTGAAACACCAAAAAAATGAAAATTTTTGTTTACAAACTCCATTGCCAATGTCTGGGGTTGGATCAAAATTGTTTGGAATCAGATTGACAGCAACAGTTTTGATTGGTTTACTTGGTGTAGTTTCAATGTGTGTTTCAGCAGAACCAAGTTTGAAACAAGAAGCTAAATGGAAACGATGAGGTTGAGAAACCGATAATTCAATCAGGTTACAAGCATTTTCAATCTCTTGCTTATTCTGATTATACTGTTTGATCCAAAATCTTCAATAGATGTATCAAAATATGTAAGACAAATCAATCTTGACATCTAGGATTCACCATGTAAAAGTTGTTGAATTTGCTTTAGTTTTATAAGAACTTTCTCTGTTTGATCAGGTATGATCACAGGAGCTGCAACCGCTACAGTTTTCTACGATTTACGGCAAAGGCATCCGACACTCGAAAAACCTGTCATTGACTACGACCAATGTTGGTTTTAGGAATCAGTAATGGAGTTGCTTTTAATGTCATCTTTGCAGACTGGATGATCACAATTCTGATAATCATTCTGTACTTAGGAATATATATATATATATATGGAACCAGAAATATCTTCTTCTGTTGGAATTGCCAATTTCAAGCTGATCAGAAGCTGTTGAGATGTAACAAGTATATTAGGCGGGAAATTACATCTGTTTGTAGACGTGAAATTATATCTTCTTCTTCCAACTGGCTAGTTATATCTTTAATCTTGGATGCCATACTAACATTGAATTTAACAGCTGTGGTAGTCAAAAAGCAGGGATGATGTTTCGTACTTTGCTAGTGCTAACCTGATGTTCTGCCTTAAAGTTGCGCTCTAAAGCTTCAGTGGCCAAGTGTTGGAGATCACCAAGCCACATTTTGAAAGCTCTGTTTGTCAGTTGCTTCTCCTCTGCGTCACTGAGCATAGCCTCGATCAACTTCAACATCTTTTCCAACTTTTTGAGTTTCGAACGTACCCTCTCTTGACGTGCAAAGTTCAGCAATTCAGGGGACATCAATCTCTCAAACAACACCTGAAGGAAGGCAGAAAGAAGGAGCTCTCCCACTGCCATGATTAATTTGTCTGTTGAAAGAAGTGAGCCAGAACGACCAAAACAAGCAAGACAGAGTGGTTCAATTGGAATCTATTTTTATTTAATTGATAAAAAAAAAGAGAATAATGCAAATAACATCTCAGTGCTAGCTGCTGATTCAAGAGAAAACAAGATTATCTATGCTTCGGTTTAAACCGTGTGGAGTCCAGTCTACAATAATGATCTAAGAAGGACAACCTAATCCTCTGGCTCTTTGTGCATCTCTGCTATGCATTACCAAGTTTCTTCTAGACATTATTTGAATCTAATAGTACTGTTTTAGATTCTCTAACACAATTGTTAACAGGTCTGGTCCATTATTTTCCAATCTAGGCCTAGAGTATCACACATACATGGTGGTTGTGGACTTTTTGTCGAACAGCTACAGGGCACAAATTGAGTTCATATGAAAGAAGAGAAGTCGAGCAAACGGTGGATTACTACACTGTGTGATTGCTTATACAGAGAAGAAGTTGTGGACCTCTGGTCTTGATCATACATCAAGATATTCCAGCTCCACAAGATATAGATGTAAATATGCTTCGTAATCAAGCTCATAAATCATAATCAAGCTCTCATTAGTCAGCTAAATAGTCAGTTAAAAAGTAGTTAAGAGTTAGTTAATGCTTAGGTGGCAAAGTCAGTTATTGATCGAAAAGCTTTAATCTTAAAGTTGGTTCATGAAACTACCAACAGTTTCAGTTTTAATTTATTTTATTTTTAAATCAGGTTTTGTTTGAGAGGAAATGACTCGAACTCGTAATCTCATTATGTCTTCTCATAAAACTTAAAACTTAAAAGCCATTATTTAAGTTAAAGCAATCTTGAATATAGTCCACGATTAACTAATAACCTTCTAGCCTTGTACTCATAATGTATCGTTATAATCCTAATAGTTGTTTGTGTTTTTATGGAAGTAGATTTTGAGTAATGCATACGGTCGACAGATTCTATTCTATTTGGTGTTAGATTTTTTATTTTATTTTATTTTAAAGTTGCTTGTTAGTTGTTGTTAATGTTCCGCAAAGGTTTATTAATGAATTTAATTCCTTAATGTTAAGTAAAAGATTTATACCATATACATAGCGTTTGATCTTGGTAAGTCACGAACTCATATTATACCGTTGACCTGTTTAGTGTCAAATTTTATTATAATACTTAAAAAAAAATTAAGGACTTGTATATATATTCTTCATTTTTAAAATACATAATAACCTTGATTAATTATAATAGTGAAATTATACGAAAATACTTTAAAATTAAACGGAATATCAATGGTTAACATCTCCCACTGCAACTTTATCTCTATCTCTAAATTAGAGTTCCGGAGAGGGGAATATTCTCTCAATACTCTTATCACTAATTATATACAAATTCTTAAGAGAAAACCAAAAATAGTCATTGGAAATATTAAACTTTCGTTAGTAACCACTTTTGAAACTTTAATCGTTAATAACCAATTTTTTTATAAAAAAAAATCACTTTATGTCCATAAATTACTAAAATACCCATGAATTTAATTTTTTTAAAAAAAACTGGAAGCAAACTTGAAATCATGACTAAAATCTAAACCAAACTAGAAATCACAATTAAAAACTTGAAACTTGAAACTTGAAATCTTACCTAAAAACTTGAAATTTTAAAACTTGAAATTTTTTCTAAATTGAAATGTTGAAACTTGAAATCTTGACTAAATTGAAATGTTGAAACTTGAAATGTTCTGGGTTTCTAGGTTTTTCGTTTTCAAAATTTGAAGCTTGAAATCTTACCTAAATTGAAAAGTTGAAACTTGAAATCTTGACTAAATTGAAATGTTGAAACTTGAAATATTCTGGTTCTAAGTTTTTCGTTTTCTTCTCCTTTGTTCTGCATATCACATCATCGGCGGAAGGGGAGCTCGACGGTGCTGTTGGACGGTCGTACAGCTCAGGCCACGGCACACTGGCATGCCGGTAAGCCAGCGACGTCGCGTGAGAGAGAGAATGAGAGGTGCATGAAAGACAGAGAGAAAGAGGGGAGAAAGAGGTGTGGGTGAGAGAAAGAGAGGTTCGGTGAGAGAGAGGAGGCCAGTGACGATTCGTCGGTTTTCGCAACGACGCCGACGATGATTAGTCGGCACATCACCGACGATGATTCGTCGGCACATCACCGACGAGGAGAGAGAGGAGAGGAGAGAGAAAGAAAAAAGAAAAAAAAAAGAAAAGAGAAAGAGAGTATTTGGGAATAATTTTTATACGAGGGCATTCAAACAATTTCCCAAAAAAATGATTATTAATGAATAAATTTCGTTTGTGTTTAAAAACGAATTTTGTACGTTATATATGGTTATTTTTGATAATTTCCACTCACTTCTTAAAAGGACGTGCATGCATAATATGTATTTCTGAAAATTGGAGATAGAAGTTGGGTTTTGTATCTAGATTACATGAAGGTTGAGAAGCCCATTTTTTTTTCTTCTTATTGGGCTCAACATCTCAAGACCGGCCCTAAGAGGGCATGCCTTGTGGACAGAATAATTGATCAATCTATAAATGACAACCTTGTCTGATAAGCCTGATATTTCTAAGTAGATGAATAGTAAAAAAAAAAAGTCTCACCAAATGTTAGTTTGGAGGCTTAAATGGTCAAGAATTCTCTGTAAAATTATTTTTCTGTTAAATTACTTTGTTTAATTATGGTGTTTTATTGGTTAATATATACATATATATATATAATTTTTAAAAGAATTCTAGACATGTAAATTGACCCGAACGGGCGAACCCTAGACTGTTTTGTGTCCTTTTTTCACTTCATGACTTTATATCTATCCAATTTTATAGATCTGGACTTGATACATGGAAATATGGAATTGTATGCAAAATAATTCATTGCAAAGAACTGCCCCAAAGATTTGGATATAGCATCGATGACTTTTCTTTTTCATTTTTTAATATTGTATGGTTATCTCCAATTAAAATATTATTGTTGAAATCCTGAAATGGTGGAAGAGAAATCACCATCATAAGTCATTTGATGTTTGAGTTTCTTTCTGTTAATTATATAATTATATGTGGTCAATACACAAAAACAAAAACAGAAAATTGATAGGACAAAAAAAAGTCAATTTTGTTGTCAATTTTGTGTTTTTGGTGTAAAATCATTTCTTGTGATTGATGCAACCCACAAGTATAGGTACGGCTATGTTAAAGAAAAATCGGTATAGTAATATGAATAATTGTTATGGATTTTGGGTATAGTACAAATTTTTTACTAGGTTCCTTTTTTCATGTTAAAGTCTTAAAGACAATGACACTACGGTGAGTAGCAAATCACCTCTTAGTTCATTCGGTATTACATCTTTTTTCTTCCACGTTAACGGTGAGAAGTTCAAATTTGATCGTATTCATTTTATTTATATATATGTTTACGTTGAAAGACAAGTAATTCGGTTTGATTAATACTGAACATATAAATAAATAATAATCGGTATTCAGTTTATCTAACATAGTTGTCTTGCCATTAACTACTTGATAAGTGTGGTCCATATAAGACATCCTACTACTGTTACCTTATTCCTAAGATCTACTTCAGCCATTACTAACTGAGCTTGTTCATGATTGTTAAATCTACCATCATATAAATACAAATGTGTATTTATATCTAATCCTACCCTAATTTGACTAAGTATTCCTATTATTACCACTCCTAATGTATTGAAGAAAATCCACTCCTTTTAATTTCTTTTACGCTATAAGGATTTATTAATGTGACTTTTCTCTATTTTTTTACTAAGGCTATTGTATTTATGGTTTCATACTTTCATCGAATATATTGTCAAATAATTAGTATCCGGGTCTGCATGACATATTGACATTTGTCCCGATTTGTTGTGACATTCACATACTGACATGTGTTGTTTTGTATAATTGTATACGATTTAAATGAATGCTAAATCACACATTAATTGATTGATCATCATCACCTTCTGATTCTCTAAACTAATGGTGTTGGAACCGTTGAAAATATAGTACTGCATGTATGTGATTTTCAGATGTGATCACATGCATTGCATGCATGATAAATATAAATGGACTCCGAAACAACCAACGATTAGATCCCAAAAATAAAATGTAAACACACACAGAATTGAATGCACATACATGCATGCTCTAGCTAGCTAGGTTGGATTTGCTTGTACCAAGGAAGAATTAATTGAAAGAAAACATTTTCGTAGATTATTAATTATTTATATGGTTGTATGAATTAGACTTTAATTGGATTATGAACGGGACAAAGCTAAAAATTCAAGATTGGGATGTCAATATACAAAAACAAAAAATATTATGATTAAAGTAAAAAAAAGTTAAACTTTTCATATATTTTATGATTATATTAATAATTATATTGCATGCACTCAGAAGGTGGATTCAAAAATTTTAACGAGGTATAAAAATTATATAAAAAATTAATAAAATATTTTAAATTATAATAAAATGAGTCTTTTTATATATAAAAATTGACAGTATAATGAAGTTTAAGAAAAATAAAATATTTAGTCAAGACGAACTAAATAATAAAAATATATTATATTTATTCTTTAAAAAAAATAAAATATAGTTTTAATAAACACTTTAAATTTATACAAAAATAATTTATTAATAAATATTACTATAAATGTCTTTGAATTTTGTATTCTTCTAATTATCAATTATAAATAAATTAAAATAATAAAACAAATAAAAATATAAATGATAAAATAAAATGAATTATAATAATATATGACATGTTTTAATACAACAAATTGAAATTTGAGATTTTATGATTTATTGAATCAAACTAAAAATATTAGAAATAAGAAAAAAAAATAGTAACTAATTTACTATATAATAAAATTGAATTAAGTATATCATAAATTAAGGATAGGTATTAGAAAAGGTTATAAAATAAAAGTAGATATTTAAAAATACATTTGTTATGCTTGTATTGAGAATTGAAACATTGATTAGTACGTGTAAAACGACGAAAACAGACCAACTGTGCAGACTAATTATAGCAATCTTGGTGTATTATTTATAATATATATCAGTACATAAATATAAAATCTTTAAAAAAAAAATTGAGATAAGACATGAGTCCCACTTGTTCTCCACGTGGGTCCGCCCTGATGTATCCATTGAGATGTATTCAGATGCATTATTAGAAATTCAACAAGTTTTGGATGAGGTTGAATCAAGAGGAAAAAATATATAATTTAGAAAAAATCTTAGAAGAGAAATTCTACTCATGATCAAGCAGACACTATTCTACAACAAGAAATTGAATATATACGTGTTAATTGTTAAACAAAGATATTTGGATTCCTATAGTGATCAAATTAAAAAGAAAAATAAAACCAATTTTTAAGATTTTATATACAATTAATACCAAACCTTATCAAATGAGTTAGGGAAGACATTTCAGGTGCATCCAATGAAGTTGATGTACTAGTTCAACCGTTCTTGTTCTTGTTTTGTTTTAGTAGTGTTTGTTTTCTACACTCTCTTTATATTTCTCTACTTTTTAATTTTTAATAAATTTCTCCTAGGTTGGTGTTTCACGCTTAGGTTTATTTAAAGGAAAAAAAAAATGGGTTTGGATTTTAGGCAACGTTAACCAAGAAAAAAAACTACCAGTCTTTAATTTCTTCATATTAATTGCTTTTATTTTTACTTTGAAGAACCCATTGGAAATCTTGTTCTAAGATTCATAATTCTAGTGTATAGTGCAACCTCCATTTATTTTCTTATTTTTGAAACTGAAGTAAAACCAGATCAAAGTTCCATTAGAATCTGCCCTAGATGAATTCAGCCTACATTTATGGCGTGAATTGTTACTCCTCTTGCTTTTTACTAGTAAAATAAAATGGATAACTACACGTGGTCATCAAATTATGTCACAATTATCAAAATGACTATCAAATGAGAAATTAGTTTCAAAATGATTATTTTTAACAAACACCGTTATACTAATGACCATTTCATTTCATTTCATCCTATAAATAACATTTTGGTAAATAAGGAAATGACATTAATTTATTTTAGATGGTTTTTTTTTTTTTAAAAATCTTATTTTAAAAAATCAATTTTTTCTTTTGTTTTTTAAAACAAATAATTATAATTAGTGTGTATAGATACGTACAACATATCTCAACTATATATATATTGAAAAGATTAAGACTTTAACATTTAAAAAAAATTGAGATAAATTGAAAACACACACACACACATATATATATATATATATATATATATATATATATATATATGAGATATGTTATAAGTATATACATACTAAATATAATTATTTATTTTAAAAAACAAAAGAAAATATTGATTTTCAAAACATATTTAAAATAAGCTAATATCTTTCCTTTATTTATCAAAATATCACTCATAGAATGAAATTTTATGAAAATTGATAGAACGGGATAGAATGACCATTATTAGAAAATAAAACTTGAATCCTTCACATAAAATGGAGAGGAATTACCTAACTATCTCAACTAAGAGTTTATTATATGCCGATTCTAATTTAGTGAGAGGCCAAAATATTTTTAAAATATTAAATAAATAATATTTGTGATGAGATATTTGGAAAATTGAGTTTTGGATATATCTGAATGTGGTCCGTGTGGAAGATCTCTTTCAACTAATGGTCAAACTATAAATTAACAAAAACATCTAGGTATATAATTTAGTTCTTACTGCATGTGCAAAATGTGTTTTATTTGGATTAACAAATTAGATTAGAAGTAGATTACACGTCTTTGATTTATTTATTTTTTATTTTGTTTTTTTTTTTAAGAATCGTCCCCACTAGAGATGCATCATTTTATTGATTATGTATAAAATATGACCTTGCTAATTACATTCAGACTCATGTGGTTCCAAAATTTATCAATCATCACATTCAACGATTGTTCGATTTACTTTTAAAATGAAGACAGTTTAATACAAAAGGTTTAATATATATATATATTATATTTTAAAAATTTTACTGTTAATATTACTTTTATTTTTTATTTTTTCTTTACGATTAATGAATACGTATTTGAAATCGTTTTTGTTTTATGAAAAATGGAAATGGATAGAAAAACAGTGATATAACGGACCTTATACCAACAAAATATTCGGTTTCCAAAAACCAAGTAGATAAAGGAAACAAAATTTAATAGAAGCATGTGGAGCTAGCTAGTTAGCTGGTAATGATGATGATAATTAATGCAATTAAGCAGTCAGCAGTGTCCCCAACAACAGGAATGAGCAGGGACCCGACAAACTTTGTTTTTCCACTCATTAGTCAAATGGACAAAGAAGGACCCGACTCTAATATCGTATCAAAAGCATACATGCATGATTAATAAATATCACTTGATGACTAGCTAAGCGGATCTAATTTGTACTATATGAATCTAATATGTTTCGGTTTTCACACATGTGGCATAAAAGTACATTGAGAATCTATGTTATTCTTATCACATGACTGTTGAATTTAGGTTATTCTTATCACATGATTATTGGATCGTGAAGTTAGATCAGTATTCTTTTTTCTTTTTTTTTTAAAACGTTTGAATGATTAGGGTTTAAGTACGTTATGTTATTCCTATCACATGACCGTTGGATCATGTTCTAATCGGTACTCTAATTTATTTATTTTTATTTAAACACTTTAATTATTAAGATTTAAGTATAAACCAATTAGAAAAAGAATATATATAACCGAATTAAAAACGATAAAATGTATTGTTTTATAATTGTAAACACCGAATTAACTATAGAAGTTGATCATTGATGTGTTTCGTGAATATATAATTATATTGAATCATGTAAAATATTGTATCTCTTTTTATTATTCTTTATTTTCTTTTTTAATTGCGGTTGTTACGATTGTTTTTGGATTTGTATAATATATAACAATATGATATAAGTACCGGAGATAAGAGGATATACATTTATTTCATCTAATTAATTACCAATTTCCAATTACCATTATTTAATATGTCAATATCATAAAATCGAATTGCTGGTAAATAATAATATCGTGTCTATATATATAATATAAAAAAAAAGTTATTCCATCTAATTTTTTATTATTATGTTTATGTCAAGATTCAAGAGAGCTCTGTGTAACTTTCTTTTCGCATTATGGAAAATTTAATAATTTGAAATGCTGGTGTAGGATACACTATTTAATTAAGTTAGAGTAGTTGTGCTGTGGGCCTGTGGGCTGTGGCAGTACATATTTGTGCAGTTTCTCATCATCCATACGTCAAAACCGTGGGTGTGATTCTACAGCACATGATATATATATTTCTTAATTAATTTCACTAATTATATATATATATATATATATAAACATGAATTTACATTTATATAAGGAAGTAATGCTCTGTTGGAGAACAATATTTTATTGATTAGGTTTTTAAAAATAAACTAAGTAAAAAGAAATTTTTGTAATTTATAGATATATATTGATTTTTTTTAAAAGAAAAAATAGTTATTAATAGTTAAAGTTTCAAAAGTGGTCACTTACGAAAGTTTAATGTTTCCTATAGTTATTTTTAGTTTTCTCTCTTTAAATAATATTTTCATCTCTTCAATATTTTTAAAATGATAAAAGTTGAATTAGTTTATTGGTAATTAAATTTCTCTCACACACAAGTTGTAGTCGTGATTCAAGTTGTATCTTTCTTCCCTAAATTTGTATTTCTGGTTTTTTTTTTCTTACAAAAATAACATTAAAGTAATTAATGTTATTAATTAATTTAAAGTAAAAATTAAATAAAGAATATATATTTGGGCTAAATTAAGATATACAGTAAATGAATGTTGAGTGCATATGATGAAAGCTCTTTTTCACCTAATGTTCAAACTAGCTACAATTATTAAAATCACAAAAAAAAAAAAAAAACTAAAGTGGGATATATACTCTAAATATCACATCTCTTGAAACATTTTATTTTTATATAATATATTGATTATGTCTCAAAATAGAATTAATTATATTAAAATTCATCAAAAATGTTCTGAAATGAAAATATGAGATCATCATTCAAATATCCAAATTGTTTAAACCTTAATTAATCATAAATAATTCCTTGAATTCTAGTTACAAATTTACAAGAAACTGAAATGGTCTTATTTGCATGTAATCTTTGGGTAGTTGGATTTGTTTCTTACTCAACTCCACTTGGACCACTTTTAACTAAGAAATGAAAAACTTTCTAATAATGTTTGTTTGTTTATATATATATATATATATATTATTAATATCGAAAATAGATGTTTGACTTTGTAGAAGGAACAAAATATGCAATCCATTTTGTTGTCATATTTGTGGTTTTTTGATTATGGGTCATGTCACTCATGTGTTATCATATGCTCTAATATGAAAAGGATTTAAATTTGAAATCAATAATTTGTTTTAAATTTTTTAATATATAAATATACAATTTCTTGTATCGTAAAACGATATATTTTTAATATTTTTAAAAAATAAATACAACTTTTTTATTCATTTTTTTTCCTTTTGTTAACATTTCTCTTTTAAAACTTACATAAATAAATTATTTCTATAAACCATTTATATTATGACTACTTAAAAAAAAATCAAGACGTTTTGCACAAGAACAAAAGGCTTAATCGATAAATAATGGCTCTTAAATGGATACGGGACAGTTAAATGTATCAATTATTAAATAAAAATAAATCAATTAACCGTTATTTTTTTTATTAAATATTTAAAAATTATTACAATAAAAATATGAGGATGAAATAATAAATGGACTTATGTACGGTTAGAATTAAAAATACAGGAGTAACAGTAACACCCACCATCGTACAGACGTACACACTTATTAAAATATAAGTCAAATGATAATGAAACCAAATTTGGCTACTTATAAAGTCAAAAACAATAATAATAATAAATAAAAAGCTTTAACATTATTTATTCTTTTTAACTTCGATAACTTCAACGTGTGAATGTACAGTTTTGAGATTTTAAAACACATCCTACGGATGAGATGACGTCGGTCAGATAAATCTTTTACACCTAAAGGTATAAGTCTGAGTGATTCTTCTTAAAAAAAAACCTCAAAATTAGGAAATAGTGTAATACCTATAATAATAATAATAATAATAATAATAATAATAATAATAATAATAATAATAACTCCAAACCGATAAAATAAGTTTGATTCGATATTAAGGATTCATTATGTAAATGTTTTTTGGTTGTTGTTTTTCGAAAATAAAAATAAAAATAAAAATAAAAATAAAAACAGTATTTTTTATTTCAGTTTCGAATTCTGAAAACGCATTTGATAACATATATTGAAAATTGTATATTGAAAATGAAAACAAAAACGAAAAAAACGCGTCTGGTAGTTTAAAAAAAAAACTATCACAATTTCAACGATCAAATTTTATATTTTGTTTAATATTATTACAATTATAAACAAATTGATTAAATAATTAATCAATATAAAATTTGTATTGTAATTTTTAAATTAAATAAAAGTAACACATCACACGTTACTAAAAAAAATCAATTAATCAATTGATCAAAACTAAACTCTTAATTTATAAATAAGTATTATTTTAATAAATATAGATAGTAGTAATAAAGTATATATAAAAAATTTACAAAAGAATAAAAAGAAAAGAAACCAGATCTATCAAGAAGAAGAAAAGAAAAAAAAAGGAAGAATATCGAAGAAGAGAAGGAGGAAGAGAATCAAAGAAGGAGAATGATTGGAGAAGAAGAAAAAGATGATTAGAGAATAAAAGGGTTCGGAGAAGAAAAAGAAGAAGAGGATTGAAGAAGAAGAAGGTTCGAAGAAGAAGAATAAGAGGATCAGAGAATAAGATCGGAAAAGAAGAAAAAATCTAAGTGAAAAATAAAAATAAAAAACAATGAAGACATGTATTTTATGTTTTTTAAATTTTTCTTTATTAATATTGATTTTATTTTTCGTTTTTAAAAATAAAATGAAAAATAATTATTGAACACGAATTTAAAATCTGTTTTAAAAACTAAAAACGAAAATAATCTAATAAACAGTTACAGCGCGAAATAATTTCTCACACTCTCGTACCAAGAGAGTGCGAAATTGAGCCTCATCTTAGAAAGAGCCTGAATTAACGTAATATTTAATGAAGTAAAATAAAAAAAGCTCCACACCACCGGATGTGGTAGGTAAGTGATATGACACTCGTACTTGTTGTTCCCTTTCATCTGTCATAATGGTATGAAAACCTTTTATTGGGTTTTGATTTTATTTTACTCTGTTTTCCAAGATCGAAAAGACAAGAGAATTATTGACAAATGATAATTCACATGAGAAGATAACTACGGTTCTTTTTAACCTGGGATAGTATCTTTTAAGTCCCTATATATTTGTTTAAAATTATCTTTTTTGTTCTTTTTTTTTTATTGGATTGATGTCTATATTTTTTTTAAACCACTCAATTTAGTCACTCTGATCAGAATTTTAACAGTCAACGGTCACGAAAAAAAAAAATAACATCTTTACCTTAGACTATTTAATTTCTTTTTAAAAAATAATAATACATTTAATTTATCTTTTGAGAAACAAAAAAGGAAATTTAAAGAAATTTGAAACACATTTAAAAAATAAACAAATCTTTTTAAAAAATATAATAAATCCACCACCACTCATCACTCATCGGGCATCATCATCGATCATCGTCTTCCATCATCAACTCAAACACCTAAAAAATCCCCCACCACCACTCATCGGGCAGTGGATTTTGGGACCAGAATCCCCGACGAGACCGAGTAACAGTTTTCGATGAACACACAAGTCCTCGACCACTGCTCGGCGTGGTACAACCTTTTGCACACTAACGACACTGAGCTCTGATCCTTGTATGAAGTTGACAGAGCTAAAACTCACTCGATCACCTTGTCCAGGAACGATGACAACGATGATTGAGTCGACGACGACAACGACGGCTAAGTCGACGACGACGACGGTTGAGTCGACTCGGGCAAACTCAGATATTCCCTTTTTTGGTTCGAATACAATGATGAAATTGTTTGCTATGGTTTGGTAATGAAATCTGATGGTGGAATGAAGTATTTGTTGTATATATATATATATTTTTTTACTTTTTGTTTTGAAATATGATATGGTTTTTCTTTAATATATGAGGTCTATAATTTAGGAGTAAGGGTATGGATGATGAGATTGAAATGAAGGATTTTAGGATTGAAATGATAAGATATGTATATTGTATTGTATTTTAGGATTTTAAGATGATGGAGTCAAACTTTATAGTGTGGATGATGAGATGGAGATGGAGATGATAAGGATTTTAGGATTTTAGGTTAATTTTTACAAAACGTGTTAAAAAAACGCACCTGCTAACTGTGTATGGTTTGGTTTTGATATGAGTTTATGGTAGTGGTGGTGGTGTTTTGGTAGTGATGATTGGTGAAGGAGTTGTTGATGGTGGTCCGGTGGTGATGATGAATGACTGTAGATCCGGTGGTGACGGTGGTCCGATGTTGATTGGTGGTTGAGATAGCGATCAGTGTTGGTGTTTTGATTATGTATTTGGTTGTGGAGATGTTTGATGATAGTTCTCAGGAAGATTTTGGTGAGTTGGATGATGTTTGATGATGGTTTTTAGAAAGATTTGATTTGATTATGTATTTGATTTTTTTTTATTGTTTTATTTTTTGTATGAATGGTTTTTTATTTATGAAATGTTTATTTTTAATTATTTATTTATTTATTATATAATTTATATTTATAATATTAATTTTATTAGTATTACATAAATATTTAAAAATGACGAAAATGACCTTCTTTCTGTTAAGTTAGACTAACGTTTGATCAACAAAAAGATCAAATTGAGTGATTTTTTAAAACATAGGGTCCAATTCCTCTAAAAATGTATAAGTGAATAAAAAATAAATATTTAAAAAAAATATAAGGACTAAATGAATAATATCCCTTTTAACATTTGCAGTTTATGGATGGATAGATGACAAGAACTATAAAAAGTCAAGAGTTAAATAACAACAACAACAGTAATAAGGAGGAATTGCACAAACAACTTTACAATTTTATAAAATTACACGAATATGACAGTTTCAAACATATACATACAAACTTTTCCTAACATTTGAAAATTGTTACAAAAAATCTCATACCATTAGATGGATCCGTTAGTCAATAGTCAAAAGTTTAAAATGCCCTTATATTTTTTTTAAAATAAACAATTTTTTTTTAAAAATAAGATAAATATTTAAAAAATATTTTAGAAAACATGAATGTATCTTAAATCTAAAATCTGAAAAAAAAAAATCATCTTTATATATATAAAAAAAATTAAAAAAAAAAAATAATAATTAAATTTTAAATTTTAAATTTAGTTAAAATCATAAGGGATTGCACAAACTATTTAAAAAAAATTGAAGATGATTTTTTTTGTTTCTACTTCTTATATTTAAGATACATTCATGTGTTTATAAAATATTTTTAAAATATTTTTTATATTATTATTTTAGTTTATTTAAAATAAAAATATATGGTATTTTAGATTTTTTATACGTTTGACAATTGATTAACGGATCTATCTAATAGGAGGGGATGTTGGTATAACATTTTTCAAATGTTGAAAAATGTTGAGGGAAGTTTGTACATATATGGTCAAAACTAATATATCTATGGCTCAGTTTGGCATTGTTGTGTTGTGGGGAGAAGTGCTTTTGAAATTGCTGTTGGGGGAATTGCTTTTGGAATTGCTGTGGGAAGAATCAGCTGAGTGCTTGGTAAACTGATTTTCAAAAGTGTTGTGAGAACTAAAAGCAATTTCAATGTGTTTAGTAAACTGAAATAAAAAGTGTTGTGAGTGTGTGATATTACTAAAAGGACATAGACATCTAAACGGTACTAATGTGATATACTTTACATTTTTCTTGTTTATTTGTGTTTAGTGTTAATTGTTATATAATTATGGTACTTTATTGAATTAATTAACCCCATTTTTTATTATACTTTATTTAATTAATTAGTCCATTTTATTTATTTATTTATTTTATTCTACTTTATTTTTTAATTTTATTTTTATTCTTTATTAAATTAATTATCCCAATTTTTTTTATATAGTTATGACAACATTTTTTTTGTATAAAAATATAAGTCCATTTTTTTTTGTTAAATTTCATTAAAGGTAAGGACAAAGTTGGAAAGTTAGTATAATTTCATTTAATATCACTGTAGCGCGTTTTCTAAAAGCAAAAAACCAAAAACCAAAAACATGTATTTGTAGCTTCTCAAAAACTCAGTTGGGAGAAGCTAAAAGTGACCAAAAGTACTTCCCAACGATTTTACCAAACACCCCGTCTTAGGTCTATAATCACTTTTGACTCCAAAAACAGCTGGAAAAACAATATCAAACTGGACCTATATAATTGTATCAAATCTCAAAGGTTATTTATGTAATTCTCCCTAATAATAAAGATGTAGCGGAGAAGGTCGATGATCTAATAAATGAGAAATATTAATCTTTTTAATAAATTATTCTAAAAATAATTATAAATTTTATTTTATTTTTTTAAATCATTTTTTTATTAAAATATTATATTAAATTGTACATATTTTTTTGAATAATTTATTAAGAAACGCATCCTGGCCCCTGCTCTCAATAATATACCCTCGATAAATAAGTCATAACTCATTATTGATTTGTGAGAATATCCCATGTGAACTAGATAGACATGGAGATGATAAATGATGTACGCGCTCACACACAGAGTCAGACAATGACAGGTTCTAGGAAGAAGGTGAGACTTTGAGAGTGGAAAGACAAGTATAGAGACTAATAAGACAATAGGATATGGAAATGGAAGTATAGAACTGCATCACATGCATAGAGAGAGTGAGAACTGAGAACAGGGCAGAAAAAAACCTAGACTTTTGTACTGGTTCTGTTTCCATAAAAAAAAAAAAAAAAAAAAAACCCACTTGTCAAAAGTGTTATCGGATTCATTTGCGACCGTAAATAACTTGGGTTCTTTCCAAGTTGGAATCTTTTTTTGTGTATTTGAACAAACTGTTTGAGCTCTAGCTGCTTTGAGTTCTGGGTTAGAGCTCAAATTTGATATTTTTTGAGAGAGAGAGTCTGATGGCTGGATTTTGGTCAAAATGGTGGTGGGTGGGTTTGGGACTGATGATGAGAAGAAGAGTTTTAGTTGGTTTTATTGTTGTGGCTTGTCTGTTTATTGTAGCAGAGCCAAGGTTGGAACAAGAAATGTTGAGTCTCAGTGAGAGTAGTAATGAAGAGGTTGTTGTTGAATCTGGTTATCTGAACAAACTTTGGAGTTTAATGTGGGAGAATGGTAAAGTGGGCTATGCACATGTTTGGCCTGTAAGTTCAATTTCTACAATCTGTTTGATGAAATTCCATTTCTTACTTTCTGTATTGTTAAAATTTATGATCAATTTATGCCTGCTCTAGCCTTACTTATGTTCATTGTTATTGGTTTTATATGTTGAGTTTCTTGGTTTTATGTTCATTGTTATTGGCTTTCTACATGTTGTAATTCTTTGTATGTGAAATATAATGAAGAGATAAGAGTCTATGATGTCTGTGTAGGTCTATGATTTGGAAATTGAATGATCAACTAACTATATGTGAAATTGTGTTCCCAGGAGATGAAATTTAACTGGAAAATCGTGGTGGGTTCGATAATTGGATTCTTCGGAGCAGCATTTGGGAGCGTAGGAGGTGTTGGTGGGGGTGGCATTTTTGTGCCTATGCTCACCCTCATCATTGGGTTCGATGCCAAGTCATCAACTGCAATCTCAAAATGTAAGGAAAAAAAACAGTAGTTACGGTTTTTCCAGCTTTTGCTAACATTAAGCTCGGTTATGAGACTAAACCAAACCCATTCCCTACTGTTTTCCGGGTTTAATTCAAAAGTTTGAACAAGTTTTCATGTTGTAATGGCTTTTTATGTACTGAAGTAATTTAGCGATAGCCGTTATGACAAGGGACACTGATTTGCTTTCTTTTGGCCTGATTTCCAGTATTTCTTTTCTAGTACTTGATTAATTATATAAGGGTTAAGGCTAAACTAAACTCGGTGGTTTCAATTTTCGTAAACATGTTCCTTCCTTTTCTAGTCCTGCATATGGTTTCTAGTCTTCCTTTTCTAGGCTAAACTAATGCATTTTGTTTCGGTAACTATTTCAGGTATGATCACCGGTGCAGCAGCAGCGACAGTTTACTACAATCTAAAACTAAGGCATCCTACACTTGATATCCCTATTATCGACTATGACTTGGCTCTTCTATTCCAACCAATGTTGGTTCTAGGCATTAGTGTTGGAGTTGCTCTTAATGTTGTTTTAGCCGACTGGATGATCACAATTTTGCTAATTATTCTGTTCATAGGTATCAATTGTTTGGTATATGATTTTCTCCATATTTTC
Organism: Dipteronia dyeriana; assembly: GCA_032871835.1. Classification (NCBI taxonomy): domain Eukaryota; kingdom Viridiplantae; phylum Streptophyta; class Magnoliopsida; order Sapindales; family Sapindaceae; genus Dipteronia; species Dipteronia dyeriana. The sequence goes on along the minus strand of CM065298.1, from coordinate 14,123,392 downwards.
TTCCTGGACAACTTCCTTGATTCACCTTTCTTGGACAGCTTTCCTAATTGGTCCTGGTGAATGCAGGCACATCTACTAAGGCATTCTTCAAAGGCGTTGAAACGTGGAAAAAAGAAACCATAATTAAAAAGGTGGTCCAAGTATTTTTCTCATTTGCTAGAATTCACTTAAATTTGTTCTAAAACATCTGATATATCTACCAACCATTCTCTCACATATTACTGATATATCAGGAGACTGCTAGATTGATGGAATCAGACGGTGAGTTGGTCTTTGGTTTATTTTCTGTTTGTCTTCTATGGTTTTATTCTTTCGTTAGATGTCTATGATATCTTCACTCGTAGATGGCATGAAAATTTATTTACAAGGCTGATTTACTCTTTGATCTGATGGTACTGAAGATATGGCATACAGACCTTTACCTGGAGGATCTGCCAATGGACGTCAAACGTATGTGTTCGAATCTAGAAAAGAGGTAGTTAGAACACTATGCAATCTGCTTTTTGTCATATAATAATGATTTTGAAACTGATATCTGCTACCTTCCCAGGTTTCTATTCTTGAGAATGTTTGTTGGAAGGAACTTGGAATTCTTTTTGCCGTTTGGATTGCAATCCTTGCACTACAGATTGCAAAGGTATGATCTACTGTATGATTATTGTCCTTAGAAGCCTATCTTTCTCTGTTTTCCTACATTAACGAGTTGAACCGATGAGAATTCTTCTTCTTTTCAAAACAGACTTACACGACCACCTGTTCAGTGACATATTGGGTAACCAACTTACTCCAGGTACCTTCTTTATGATACGAACATAGCATTTACAGATTAGCTACGAGTCATTTTGGATATCTAGCTCTGAATCATCAGTATAACTATGTTCTATATTGTCTTCCAGGTCCCAGTGGCTGTAGGAGTAACTTCATATGAAGCAGTTAGCTTGTACAAAGGGCGGAGAATGATTACTTCCAAGGGAGAAGCAGGCACAGACTGGAAAGTACATCAGCTGATTCTTTATAGTATCTGCGGTTTATTGGCTGGTATCGTCGGTGGGCTGCTTGGTCTAGGGGGCGGGTTCATTTTAGGACCTCTTTTTTTGGAGCTTGGGATTCCTCCTCAGGTACATTCTTACTTTACTTAAAGGTTTGATGATACTACTAGATGATGATATGTTTGTGTTTGATGTCGGCTTCTGTCCAGTAGTCTACTATATTGTTCGGCGTTGAAAAGCATTGCTTTTTACAGTAAAACTATATGCATCAATTTCATGACTGACTTGATAAAAACTTACATGTAGGTATCAAGTGCAACAGCCACCTTCGCCATGACATTTTCTGCATCCATGTCTGTTATAGAATATTACCTTCTTAGGCGTTTTCCAGTTCCTAACGGTAACTACTACACGAATCATGGCTCCTATTAGTTGGAACAAATCTTTCTTTCTTTCAAATAACAATGTAGGTATTCATAATTCTTCATATTATATTGTTCAGCTCTCTACTTTGTCGCTGTGGCCACCATTGCCGCCTTTGTTGGGCAATTTGTGGTAAGAAAGATCATCAGAATACTGGGGAGAGCTTCTCTGATCATCTTCATACTGTCCTTCACAATCTTCGTGAGTGCGATATCACTAGGTATGTTGTATCTTTCAATCATAGATGCACATAGATTAAATTTCGGTTTTTTTCCCTTTTCCTAATCAATGAATACTTTTAATTATTATTCGAGCAGGTGGAGAGGGCATAGTAGAAATGATCAAAAAGATTGAGCGAAAGGAGTATATGGGATTTGATAACCTTTGTACATATAGCTCTTAGTCAGAAGTTATCTCTTCAACTTCTTAGCTACAAACTTCCTCATACTTTGTACCAAATATTGGATCCAAACGATGTGTTAAGAAAGAAAAAAGTGCTGGCTTGCATGATCCTGTCAAATCTAACGAGTCTGTGCTTGGAATATGCTTCTGCCTCTCCCTTCATCTTTGAGCGTAAAACAGTAGATTGAGACCAAACTCTACTTTGATTTTAAAATGATTTTTTGACTTGTGTCAACTGAGGTTTTCAAGTCTAGAGAGTAAAGACCTTAAAATCTCATAAATTTGGCGCTTCAAGGGGAGTGGTTGTGTAATGTGTACTTTCCCTTCACTTTCTATGATTGGGGTTAGAGTCTTACTTTGCTGTCTTACTTTGCCCATTAAATCGTAAGTATGAGGAAACTCCTCTCCAATGGTAAGAGTTGCATTCCTGGTAGCTCTTGTAACAGTTGATCTTGTCAAATTCCGACAAATCTCTGACCCAAGCATCATCAACACTAAAATAACAGAACCGATGCATATTGGCGTTTTGCAGATCAAGTGGTGAAATTGGGAAGTATTATAGATTTTCTTTATGTAGGAAGCATTTTTTTTTCTCTTAATTGTAACAAAAAGCACATAAAGTGAATAGTACAGTAGCATGACAAGCATTCTCTCTTCTTAATGGCATGATCGTGATTAACCAAAATAACAATGTATGTTATATAATAACATTATATAATCAAACAAATGATAACTTTGCAATTAAAATAATGAACACATCAACCAAACAACATTTTTGTGCCTGTCCCAGTTGCAACTATATATTTAACAAATACTAATCTATTTGAAACAGGCTGTTTTGATATTTCATATTCTAAAAGCACTTCCAGAAACACACCTTGATAAAGGTTGGCATAGGATAAACCAAAATCTACAGTTTAGCAGCAGATTCCAATATATGCAAAATACAGCTTCACTGTATCAATATAATCAACTAACATTCTCTTCCCTCTTTTTTTCCTGCTAGTATTGTAATGAAGAAACAATATAAGATTACTAGACAAAATTCCTATCATTTGAACTATAAGTAAAATATTATAACTTTCTTGTCATAGCTCTCAAAAATTGTATTAGTAATGCAAACCACTTAAAATACTGGTGGCACTTGAAAACAAGTCTTCCAGGATTTTACTTGCAAACTAATTGACACCATTTCTTGCTTCTTCTATTTCTATGTTATGATTCTTTTTAGTTGAAATATCGAATATACCGAATCAATGTATGTTCTATAATTCATCTTTGCGGATTTGATCTTTGCCTTTCAATTGTTTGTTGATAAATACTGCCAAGTCCTTTCCGCCAGATTTTGCTGAAAGTTTGATCTGCACAGGAAACAAAACTCTGGCATCAGAAGGATATCCAAGTACTACAAAACAAAGTAAATGAAATGAAACTTAAGGCACGGTAATTACTGGATTTGCTTTATTATCAGCTGGGTAGAATAGAAGTGTCGGATAGTCATCCATCTGCAATGGCAAAAAATAACAATGCATAAAACCTTCTAGGTATCGACATTTTCAATGATTTGTAATCTCAAAACTTTGATTTCAGTCCAAAATATTTTTCACCAATGAAACTCCAGAAACTTTATCTGCATGAAAAGACTGCATAGTTTTTGCTTAGTATGATAAATACCAGTTAAGATCATTACTAGATTTCTACTCATATCAAGCTCATTGAAATGAAACAGATGACACGATCACGATGAACCTTTCAATAACATGTACTCATAGAGATGCATGATCACATCAAAGCTAACTGAAATTTTAGTGAGTGTAATTGTATGTTTCACTCAAATTTTGTTTTCATTGCACATCTATATATAGCATCCAAAGGCCATGCATGTGGGATGCCTCCCTCATTAACCGATGATCTTTTACTATTGCTGTAATATCATTTAATATTAAAATAAGACCAATAAGGAGACCGCCATTGATTATCTATTTGAATTTACCACTCTTTACTATGTGAAATATGTGGACACATCACCTTTCTAAAAATGATGATAAATCCAACTTGACTCACAACACTCACCCTTAGATGTCCACCACTTAATGATTTATCAAATTATTGTATTTCTTTGTATTAGTTTTTTGTTCACCTTATAAAGTGGTGGAAATCTAAGGGGGAGTGTTATGAACTTAAGGTGCATTTACAACCATTTTAGAAAATATATCTCATATGTACAGAGCAGCAAATAGCAGCAAATGTCAGCCGACTTAGGGGCAATGCCTCGTAAAACCAAATGTTATTTGTTCATGACTCATGAGTTTGCAAAAGAAGTATCGGATTGACCAAACGTTTGTTTCAACAATTGGTTAGACCAATCTGACCTTCCAAACCTTATCACAATTTATTCACGGATCTCAATTTGCAGCTCCAAATTCATGCTAAGGCATACCAAAATAAATTATGACTCTGGGTGAGTGGGATAAGAATCACATCCATAAAACCAAACAACGCTCGAGAAAACTAACTTGAAGATGTAGGGGGGGTGGTTCCCGTCTTGTTAAGTGAACAAACTTCCCATGTCATCACTTCATAACCATTAATTTTTAACTGGGGGACAAAATTGAAATATTATGTACACATAATGAAGAATGTGACTCTTGGTTAAGTAAACTAAAGAATTAATAATCTACAAAATAGTATACAATACACACAAGTTCTGAAGTGCAGACACTCGCATCTTTTCTCTATCCAGATGTAGTCGTGAATGATTGTGTACAAGTTGTTCGGGACAAAATTGAAATATTATGTACATATAATGAAGAATGTGACTCTTTGTTAAGTAAACTAAAGAATTAATAATCTACAAAATAGTATACAATACACACAAGTTCTGAAGTGCAGACACTCACATCTTTTCTCTATCCAGATGTAGTCGTGAATGATTGTGTACAAGTTGTTCTAATCGTGATTGGCTGTTTACACTGTTATTATTATTTAGGATTAGGGGTATTTTTGTAATTATGTTTCTTTTATAGCTTTGCATCAGATTTGTTTATGTTCATTTTCAGCAATATTTCAATTGATTTCACATGATTTTTTTTTATTCAAAAAACAAAACTGATGCAAAGGGAACAAAATCACTATCGGCTGCTTTGTGCTCACACAGACATACACACACATATATTTATATATAGTATTACAAAGTAGGGAAAAAGTAAAGAAACATAATTACAAAAATACCCCAACGCTAAATAACAAAATATAAACATACACGAGCATTCATGACCTATCACAACCACATCCAAAAAGAAAATATATGCAGACACCCACACCAAAGAAAGACTATATATGTAAACCATTAGATTCATGCATTTTGAATGGCTGAGATTATATCTTGCAAGTATTATCTAACTCAGAGACACTTTACAAGACAACAACCTATGAACATACTTCTAATGTAAAGACTCACTTCACAAACACAACAAGACATAGACCACTACCACAGTACCACTAACGCAACAAAAACATGGACCGCTATCATCATGAACTACAAAACTGGAAAACCTTATTAACTCCCACATGCATAAAAATAGAGCCCACTAACACATGATGAATTTAATGCACCGTTTATTAAGGTACAAGAAGTGCCTCATAAATGGCCTTTATTTTAGCTTAAAAAAATGCCCCTTATTTTGACTCACAACATAAGTTCTACGAAGATTAATGGTAATGAGTTAAATATAATTACATTTGTTCAGTGATAATTGTTGAGTTGCCATTTGTCACTGCTAGTTTTTCCGATTACTGCTCTAGCTCTAATATCCTCATGTATGTAAACCAAAGTCTTTTTGCAACTGCTATTTGGCTCTCTTCAAAATCAGCACATGGCATGAGTCAGGTTGAACCAATGGCAAACAATGTAAGTTTGATTCCTACAAAACCTAAAATCCCACATTCTCACTCTTTCGATATGGTGGGATTGATATTGGTAATTCATACCAAAAAACATAACTATAACTTATCAGTCATTTTATCAAAGTTCTCTTCTGCCTTTCACAACATTTAAATGAACCTATTTCATTCCGATTACTGTAGTTTGATTCTGGAACGAGGAAAGAAAAGAAAGAAATTGCAGAGGTGTTTTGCAAATATTTTTCTCCAAGTCAAACAAAATGTCTTTCAGTAAGTTTGTACTAAAGAAAAATAATTTCATGGGAAGTAAGGTACAAAATTTAAGATAATGTATAGCACACAAAGTCCTCTATAGGCCATAATATTTTCAATCGTAGCTTTCCTGGCATAAACAATGGCATATGAAAGTTTTTTCAACCTTTTTCTTAAACCTCTCCTCTCATTCTACATTATAACCCAGATGCTTCAGGTTGAATGACTTATGAATGAGAAATATGTTTTCAGATGCTATGAAAAACAAATATATAACTTCTTTTCATTGCAACCCCTAAAAGAATCATTAAATGGTTGATTTTGATGTACTGAATATTGCACCAAGAGTGTGGCTATTGGATTTATCTATAACACTTACCTGCAGTTTAGGATGCTCATTTGTGGAAGCATCTAACCTTGCAAAGACCAGATTATCCAAACCCTTGAAGTGCTTAGCCAGCTTCTCGACTTGCTTGCTCGTTGTTTCGCAGTTGATGCACCATGGTGTATGTACCTATTTTGTAACATTCAAAGGCAGACAACATTATTATGGATAACTTTGGCAAAATTATTCATCCGTAAAGCTTAGGTATTTTGCAAAGTGTACAGGGCATGTGGTTCCAAATAATCATACTCCAATGCACATTCAGCAAAAAACATCAATATCACACACATAATGATAGTTCTACAACATGAAGGGAAGCATATATAGGGTAACAGTTTTGTGGAAATTGGGTGGCATGCACGTTTCATTGTCCATGCCAGGCATAAAATAGTGTTCATAGAATATATAGTGATATAATATAACTAATGGAATGGGAATGATACAAGCACAATTCTCCAACAGCATTTGTAGCTTATCGATTTCATCTTTTAATCAACAGGTAAGCCTAACTCCAATGTAATGATGTGTGCTTAGTTGCTTACCAAACAGCTGAGACAAGATTCCAGTTCACCATTTACCAGAAGAGATCAAATAAAAGGACCAAAATGAAGAGATGCAAACCTCTAGAAAAACATTCTGGGGACTGTTCAAAACCAATTCATCAAATGTCTTTCCTACAACAATCTGCACGCTTGCATTTGTCTGCAATTCACAATAAAAAATATCTTTATAAAATAAATAAAAATATCATGATAAAAGATATTTCAGGTTCCCTTAGTGAGGTAGTTCATAACATAACAATATAAATTCTATGAACTCAAAACATGTTCTGTGCATGCAAATTTACACGGACCATATTTTATATAAGATAATCAGCTCATGTTGCTTTTTATGACATTTAAATGATGTCATTTCATGTACCAAACACATGTTTATCTAAGTGTTTTATTGGACTTAAATCTGACTTCATCTGTTTAATGATTATTATGATTGTTATTACAACCCATGAAATTTGTGGAACTAATTAGCAACAAAGACTCTATTTTCAAACCCTGTTCAGCCATCTACAAAAAGAATTAAACCGTCTCTAAATACTTATCATAAATTGCTTCAATGACAACAGTGGGTACATGTTAGTAGCATTGAGGACATCGTTCTTTTTATTATCTTATGGTGCCTTAATGATCACATGAGGTATTAATGCAAATGCCCAAAAATTAATCATATTGTTGCAAGACAGTTATAATGATGCAACTGAGTATTTAAATTCTATTTTTGAACCCTGCAAATGCCACTGTAGGAAGACAATAGATGAACCGGTGACTAAGCTCATTTTCCTCTATAAAAAGAAACTGAGACAACTGAAATTAATTCAACAATGCACCATATCCAAAGCCTACCTTCCATAGTTCCATCAGCATGCAACTAACATTCATGTCTATAATTTTAAAAAAGAAACAGAGAAATTTACTTCAATCTTGGATCACATATTATAAAATCCAAAATAATTCTCTTAAAGACAAAAAACGTTACACTCACATTATCTGGTATTGGCTGTGATTTGAAGTAAGGTGACAGAGTACCATGCAAAAACCTCGAGCAAAAATCCTATCAGATCATTTCAGACAGCATTAGTCACAGCTATATTATTTCACAATTGTAGAGATTAAACAGAGGAGAAATGTTACTTCTATGTTGCTTGGCGTCAGATCCGACTCTAACAAAAACTTTGAGCTGATTTTGTTATCAAAGGCAGTCACCTATGAGGCAGATAGGAATGCATCAATTTATAGCTTCATTTAAGGATATTAATATGACAGCCAACAGTGAATATTGAGAACTAACCACAGTGTTCTCTGAGTCTTCAAGTCCAAATAAAGTTAAGTAAGGTTTTGCAACGTTTTCATCTGTAATGTCTATGTGTATAAACATCATCTGCGCTAAGAAGACAATGTTAGAACATTCATACTAGCAGAAGATGACACTTGCTATAACAGCTTCAAAAATATATGAAGTAAGTACCTTTCCTTTGAACTTTCTAGCAACATTTTGAAGAGGCTCAAAAAGACTCTTAAACTCATCATCCTTCACAAAGACAATAACCTGGGCAATAATGAAAAAAGTCATTATAAGCTTTACCTCATATAATCAAGTTTTGATAAGCAAGATTTGGCAAGTAAAATTGTGATTGATATAAAGCTTCGGTGAACATATTCTCTATTCTGGATATGAAATTTACAATTGTAAACTTGTTGCTGTTGTAAGCAATACAGTGTTACAGACATGATCCAAAAGTAACTTCGGCATCAGATCGACAAAAATCATTCAGTTGCAATGTTTCATTTTAGAAGGAAGATTAAGAAATGCATGGCAAAAGTGACGTAAATAGTCTACGAAGAATAGAAGAAATTCTACTGGCTCAGTAGGAAACTTCATTAATGGATAAATTTTCTCAAAAGAGTATAAACACCGAGTTTCTGAAACGAGTAAAACAAGCTAAAATCCAAAAATGACAACAATGCAATAAAGGAAAAGTATTCTAACGGCACCAACAAACCCCTTGCTACCAAGTGGCTTCTAACAACAGAATACCCAAATAAAAAATAAATGGGCCAATGACACCTTCTTAAGCCAAACAAAAATCAACACTACTCATAACAATGACAGTGTGCTACATCAAAAAGTTTCTTTGGATTGTCACAAAGAGGACAATTCCCATGTTCCTTACAATATTTTAAAATATGAATTTGATATGTGTTTTTGCTAGTTTTTAAACTTGCAATACAAACGCCAACCATGGCATTCTAATTTACCAATTACCAGGCATAAAATATTGAATAAAACTTCTATAAATCCACATAGCTAAATTTACAGTAATTTGGTTTCTAATTGTATAATAAATTAGTTCTTATATTTCTTATCATAACATCATTGCCATTCATTGGTGCTAAAATTAACAGAAAAATAGTAAATTAGGAAATATTTTCTTTTGGCCTTCTAAAGGTGTTGGTCAGCAACATCTAATGAGCACCAAGACATTCTTCATAATTGATGTAGTTAACACTACAATTTATATATATATAATATGACTTCGTTAAAATAACTTAGAAAGTTTATTTTTACATAATTTTTAATGATGAACTTCAACTGTTACACATCTTGTTCAACAGTCTACAATGGTTACCCTCCTTCACTCCATAATCTTATTTCAGGGAACAGGGACATAGTGAAAAAGAAGAAAGCATATTAAAAATTATGATAGAAAAATAGAAATTGAGAAGGTAAAAGGAAACTACAATTTTAAGTATTAACCTGAAGTTTGATAGGACTGGAGTAAACTCTGACAGAGTTTATATCAGTAAGTTTGGTAATTAGTGCAAACTTGTTGTAATCCAAAAACTGCAAAATTTTGCCCATTTCAAACGTCCCTTCTGCAAACCAAACAAATTTATTCATCATTAGTCAGTAAATTCTGGCTGACGTTATCAGGAAACAAGAAATTCCCAAGAATTGAAAGAACTGTAAGTTTTCATTTTCTATATAGATCTCTATTAACATGGCCTTATATCGGAATTTATTTCACAAAATAGAACTAATTCAAATTTCGTAGTCAGAACATCCATCTCTAGGATCAATTGAAAATAAAATTCAGATACGGCACGATTTTTGACAATAATGAAAAGAAGGGTACACAATCAACAGGCACTGCTGAAGAAATTAATATGCTGATGGCAGATACATTATTGCCAAATCACCAACTCACCATATTCAGTGTATCTTTCTGGCTCGCTTTTAACAATTCCTAGGAATTGTTTAGCAGTTTTGGTATCTGGGAAGAGAACCTTGGCCACCTCAGTATTGCTCGTTTCAGTAAACTGGATTTCATTATCGGAGGCTGCTGATTTTACAAATTCTTCATAATCAGGACCCTGTGAAAAAAATCATATGATGTAAATAAGCCACTAATTGGATCTGCAAAAATGGGACAAGATGCCTCTTAATTAGAACAATCTTGACAGCGATTAAATTATCAACGCCATGTTGAGTACAGAAACATATAGGGAGTACAAGAAAAATCACAACATAGAAGGCAAAGCTGAGAGATGAAGCCTGCTCACATATGTCCTTTGCATCACATTTAGAAAGAAATGAGATAATGCTTGAGTATCATTATCATTTTAAAGGTAGGCACGGTATCAAATTCAATTTAAGACAACCTTATTATTACTCTACCACTTGAAGAAATCCTAATTGGAATACTCTAGCACACACTAGGATTGCTAGACATATGGTAAACAAACAAAAACAAACTTGCGAAAATTTAAGAATATGAAAGATTTTGAAAAATGTTTGATTAGACTGTGCAACTTCAGGTACAACTACAAATGCTGCTGATTCTTTGTTCACACAATTTCCCCAACAAAACTATTTTAACCGTGAATCTGCATCACTGAAAAAGTCCCATGTTTAACTAGAGTATTATATTTTACATTTTTACCCAATAATACATTTAGAAGATTACCCATAAGTCAATAGTTTTCTCATCCAGATTCCCCTAAGATATCATCAAAGCTACTGCATGTCTATTATCAGTACCCTAGTCCTTAGATTCAGAAGCAGTAGTAATAATTTAGCTAACTAAGGTGATAATTATTGACTAGCTAGGCACTGCCTTAACTAAATGAATTTGTAGTATTTTATTTTATACTGGTCTTAAATTGCCTTCTTGTTCCCTGTTACTATGACTTCAGTTTTTCGTTTTGATTTTCCACCTTTAAGTTTTCAATTTCATTATAATTTTCAGCTTTTACCCATCCACATAAAAATAAATATCTAGCCACATTCCACAACCTAATAAAGAGATATGTTCAATCATTAGACATACTAATTACAAGACCAACCATGTATATAGAACTATTGGATTACTAGCAGCCAACCCACAAGAAAGCAAGTCAGAATATTAAACTACAATCGGAAATTGTTTGAATTGATAACGTAACTGACTGGAATTCAGTGTTCAAATTCATGGCCTCAATAGCAATAACAGGTTGCAGTGTACCAGTACCAGTCAGTTCAAATAACACGAGATATTGGGTTTGCTACAGTAATCATACAACAGCCAACCCCAAAATCTTCAGTTGTTATAAGTTGTCACACCCAATGGTAGACCAAGGGCATAGAATTTAAAAGACATATATTAGCATGACAGATAAAAATCCATCCCAACAGAGAGCATTAATAGTAAAACATTACAAAACATTACAACTATACCAGACACAAGACAGTTCCTTATGATTACAATTTACAAGCAATGTTGTTGGCAAAAAGAAATATACCACGATGGCAAAGAACTTCCCCAAAATTTTAAATCACACTCATCTCCAAAATGAGGCTCTTAGAATTCGTTAATGTTATAAGCAAATGTAGAATATAAAGCAATGTCATGTACCTCAAATTTATCGAACACACCAAAAACAAAGGTATGATACTTCTTGAGAAACTCTTCTGCTTCATTCACAGAGCTTATTCTTATAACAGGCACACCAGTCTTTTTCCTTGCCCAAATCACTATCTCTTCCCTGAATGTAAATCAACCACATTAAACAAGCTAACACACATTTCAAGACATTAACAGCATCATACACTTATAATAATCAAAATTATAAAAATGGACAAACTAAGAGAAAGTCATCTGTTTTAATTACTCAATATGACTGCATTGGAGAAAGCATATGTAGTTTGCTTAAGTTTAGAGCATTAAACTAATAAGAAAATGACATGACAACAAATGATTTGATCCATTAAAATGTAAGATTTTTCTTAAAATAATCCAAACAAAGCATTGCAATACGACAATTAAGTATAATTTCATATCATTTAACCAAAATCCACTAAATGAAAATGACATTAGCCTTCAACAAAAACAATTGGACAACAAAAAATAATCAATCGAAACCAAACTTACGTAGAAAATCCACCAGTGTAAGGCTGAGAGGTGCCATTGACAAAAAGAAGCAGAGTAGGGAAGCCCTTGATATCAAGCATAGAAGCAGCTTTTGTATGTCTATCAGCATCAAGCTTGGCCATCAAAAGAGAACTCTTCAACTCCTTCAACAAAGTTGCAGCCTCTGCAAATTTAGGCATTAGCTCAGCACTTCTAGGACACCAAGGCGCGTACCCAAGAACCAACACAAACTCTGCCCCATCAGTGACCCCCTTCACATTATCACTGTTCAACTCCAAAACAATTCTCTGTGCCTTTGACAACACCTCTGCCTCTGATTTTGCAGAAGGGTCCCCTTGAGACCCTTGTTGTTCTTGGTCTTCTTGCTCGTCTAGTGCAAGTAATTCTTCAAAATCTGTGTCTACTTCATCGTCGAGATCAGAGGCGGTGACTATGGTGGTGGTGAAGAAAGAGAGTAAAAGAAGGAGAGAGAGAGTGAAAAGGATGAATCTTGAAGTGGGTTTGGTGGGAAACATTGAGAAAGTAGAGATTTTGATTTGTGAGTTCTTGAGATTTCTGCAAATGAGATCTGGGTTTTTGAGGGTTCGATGTTGTGTGAAGTGATTGTTGAAGTCAATGTAAAATCAGGACAATAGTGTCATTCGGTCAAAAGACAACTGCAAAAGTGATGTCCATGCACTACTTTGGCACTTCTCTTATTTGTTCTTGTTTTTCTTTTTCAAGGACTAATTTTTCATTTCCGATCCAAAAGTTGCTTTTTTTCAATTTTTAATTTTTAATTTTTTAGTTCATAATCCCAAATTTTCCAATTAAGGGTTTTGTGCTGTTATTTAGTTATTAATTATTATGGCAGGTAAAATATTTTGCTCCTCCTTAAAAAAAAATCTCTTATTTATTAAATGCCGAGGATCCTCTCCCTCTCCAACTTTTTTTTCCGTTGATTTTTTCATAATTTAATGATACTTAAACCAAATAAAAAATACATGATCATGATTTGATAATTTTTTTTCTCATACAATCCGATGTTTTAATTACACTAAAAAAAAAAATCAAGAACTAATGAGAGGATCATGATTAGGGATGGACAGCCCATTGGGGCAGGGGGATGTCCCCAACCCCCACCTCCATCCCCATTCTTAAAACCTTCTCCTACCCTTGCCCCCGCCCCCAAACCCTATTTGGGGAAGTGGGGATAGGGGTGTTTGGGGAGAGGTTCCCCTATCCCCTATCCCCTATCCCCCATCCCCCATCCCCCATCCCCGTCTCTATTTTTTTCACTTTTTTCATTTTCAATCCTAATATTTTTCAATTTGGCATCCGAAATTTAAAATTCGATATTCGAAATTCGATCATTCCAATAGTTCGATTCATCCTATTTCGATATTCAATCCAATAAATAATTTAAAATATATAACTAATTTAATTTAATTCAAAATTAATACAAAAAATTATACTAATTTAGTATTACACATAGACATGTCGCCGGTTTCGGTTCCGGTTCCGACGGTTTGGGTTTTTTTTTCTTTTCATTTTTCGTTAACAAAAATATATTACACATGTAAAAGTAAAATTGTAAATGAATGCTATTGGATCATCTAAAAAATTTAACTAAAATAAATAACAAATTTTTAAAAATTGTTTTGGTGGAACCGGAATCAGAACCGTGCACTGTAACGGTTCCGATTCGGTTCATTGGTTCGAATCGAACCGCCATCATATCTAATTATACACATATATATGGAAATGGAGAATATAGATAGAGATTAAATGAATAATAGAGTTAAAGTTATTATTATTATTTTTAAATAAAACTAAAAATATATAAATATATAAGGGGAATCGGGACTCCACTCCCACAGTTCCACCCCTATTAAAAGAAACAGGAGAATAGAAAAATGAGAGTGGGGATAGGTTCTCCCGACCTCACCCCATTTAGATTTTAAAGATAAAATTACCATACTTCCACCCCTTATTTGGAAGAAAACTTTTCCCCCCAAATAGAGGTAGGACCCATTGGGAAAATGTCCATGTCTAATCATGATCCTTTCTTAAATGGGTACAAGTCTCCAAATTTTTGGGTTCACAAGAGGTAAGATTAGCTGGAAACATAGAGCCTAATTATGATTTTCATTTATTTTTCCTTTCGAAGCATAAATTTGAGATTTGGTGATTGCAATCGACTTAAAATCACGGTCTCAATCTTGACATGTGTAAAAGGTTTATTATTGGAGTTGGGGACAATTAAATAAGATTATTCAAGATTGGTTGATGTACTGTGTTGTGTACATGTTATTTGGCATATGCACCGACACTACTCAGCATTTTCTCCTCCCACATATATATCCCAATTCCACAAGAAGGTTGAGACTACTAAAGTCTAAAGGTTTCATGCACACTAAACATGTCTTTCATGTGTTCCACTGTAATTTCATTCCACAAAATCATGTCAAAAGAACAAAAATATAATTCACAGATGTATATACATTACATATCTCTCCATGACTACAACAAGAGGTATGAATATATCCATCCAATCCATTTCACCTCCACCAACTCAATTTGATCATTTTTCCTGAAAGTCATCGATGTCGAGGCTTGGCAACCCAAACAGCAATCTAGATTTACAGGACCAGAAACCAGAACAAACACTAGAACAAGTGAAAAAACAACTGATGATGATGCATGATGCAACAACCCATCAAATGAAACGAACATTCATTCATTACTCATCATTCATCAATCATCACATATATGTGCAGGAACTTTTCTTGAACTTGATGGGTTTGGTGCCGAGGATGTCTATTTTTAAAGGGCATGAGACTTGCTTTTTATGTGTTGTCTTCACCAACTTACCCACCACTTCTCCTTTGGACTTGATCCCAAAATTCAACGTCAATGGCACTTCACCACCGGTTTGAGAATTCACTGACAGACTTGATCCAGCTCCATACATGGGAACCTTGTTCCCCTCCAAGTTCACCGACACCGTCCGGTGGCTTTTTCTTGGTTGATAATATTTCTTCAACTGCAAATCATACACATATAGTAATTAAAGTATGTACATTTTGATTCATTGAGACAATACTACTAACACGGACACAAGACACATACAATGTTCACGCATTTTGCTCATTTGCTTTAAAGGGTCCAAATAAAATCTATTTCGCATGAAACCTGACACATTATCGGACTGAATTATTTACCTGACCAGTTGCAACAACTATCTCCGAATAGACCAGATTGACAGGGGTGGAGCTAACATGAATGCCAAATAGTGTAGCAGGATTGTATACACTTATCTTCAATGAGCCATTCACTGTCAACATCTTTGTTGGAACTCCAGTGGAATCCGAACCCTCACCGACGTAGAAGTTGTTCACTAACAAGCTCTGCAAGAACCACAGACACACAAATCCCCTTTAGAGAATCCATCAAAATCCACAGAATTCACATCAGAAAATTAAGCCTCAAATTCTATCAGCAATTGGTTCTACAAAACAGTGACAGACCCTGGAATTGTAATCAAATTGCTTGAATTAAAGAACAAACCAAAGAAACCAATACCTTAACTGTAATCTCTGCCTTGTAAGGCCTACTAGCTCCCCAGATAATCAAGCAAAACACAGTAAACAAAAGCACAAAAGTCAAGACACCAATCAAGGCTTGAAATCTTCTGGTAAATGCCTTGTCTTCTAACTCATCATATTTGCCTTCTTCAACAATCACATCACACTCAGGCCAGCCTTTGTCATTTCTCTTCAATCCCGTGCCTTTTCGCCCCGAAGACGACCGGAAAATGCCTGAGAATCTGCTGGAAGATGAGTTCCTTGAGTGGCGGCCCATGGATGGATGTGAAGGTGACTCCATGGGACTCGGTTGCATTGAAGAAAACTTGTCTCCATCGTGAGAGTCTCTTGAAGGACTCTGCACATAGTAGACTGGTCGTTTTGGTGATCTTGATGGTGATGATGGTGCCAAACTTGTGACATCTGATTCGGATTTCGATGTTACCATCATTTTCGCAAAGATTGTGAAGAAAACTAGAAAAAAATTGAAATTTTTTAATACCCAGAAGTTCTTTTTCAAAGAGAAATTGGAGGTATTGAAAAGTAAAAAAAAAAAACAAATGGTAGATTTCAAAGCTTCATTTTTGTTAGATTTTTTGAGTGAGAATTAGCTAAAAAAAAAAATAATTGAATGAAATTTTAAATACCCAGATAGATTTTCCAACTTCTGATAAAATTAAGCAACACAAAACAGTATATTCAGGCTTGAACGAGCCAAAAAAGTAACATAAAAACAGAGCTCAGTAGGGTTCATACAGAACTATATATGAAAAAAAAGTGAATAAAACTGTAAAATTGAAGCTCCTGAGAGTGAAGAAAAAAAAAACTATTTTTGAAAACAGAAACAGAATTATGGAGTCTCTGTTTGCGCTGTTGCATGAAAACAGAGTGTAAGTGAGTGAGAGAGAGACAGAGAGAGAGGTTTTATAAAGCAATTAGGACGTTAAAAAGCTTTTGTAGGGAGCGTTTAACAGATAATACAACTAGGCTCGGGTCCTAGCCTAAGACCAAGCCTTAGGTACGGCATAAGTGTCGGCAGCTGCATAATTGATTAATAGTGAATTTAATCAATAACATCTCAATATTAAATTTGAGGGGGGTGAGATTTTTTATTCTTGTTCTAAATCAACTCAAAGGTACAGAGAAATAAAGGAAAAGTTGAAATAATTTTAAATTTCTTTTGAAAAAAAAATAAATTAAGTTAACATTTGTAAACAATCTCTATATTAGATAGTTTTTTTAGAAATTTTTATGGCTTTTTTAATTAAAGAAACTATGGGGAATAAGAATATTTTAAAGTGCATTTTGAATAAATATTTAGATAACTTTTAAGAGGCCACCTTTATAAATAAGATACATGAAATATTAATTAAAAAGCTTTTGATAATTTTTATTTTTATAAAAAATATACTTTACATATCATTTATGCAAAGCATTGTTAAGTTTAATATATATATGCATAAAAATTTGTTCAAATTCACCCTAAAAATTATTTTAGTTATGTTACATTTAATTTGAAAATTAGAGAATGGCAATATTCAATTATTATGCTTTCCTTGTATAATATTGTTTAATTTTGTGTGGTTCATTATTATATTTTGGGTTAGTGTGGGTGTTTTTGACAAACTACCTAAAACATATTGGTTCTGTATTTGTTTTCTTGTTGGTGTTCAAAGTTTATATAGTCCGGACTGTACCTACCAAATTAAATAAATAAAAAATATGAATAATTAGTATCCATTAATTAAAGTATTATATAAAAGGGTCATCGTTTTAACATATCTTATGTATGGGCATACGTTAAGCTATTATGAGATGTTAAATAATTAGTTTTATTTTATTTTTTTTCAATTGGAGGAGGAGATTTGAACTTGGAGTCTCCATTTCATTTAGAAGTGTGGTTACCATCAGTATATTACATTTAATCACAGTAAAATAACCAGTTATGTAACGTATCAAACAAAAAAATTGTATAGACTTCCAAATTTAAGAAGAAAAAAAAGTTACATAGTTAACGTAATCATATATATCATCATCATTATCTTTTATCACCATAAAACACCACATTTGCAGCTTTTTTTGTCCCAGCGTCTTGATTCTTGAACCACTAAAGTATTTTAATTCCCAGTGACATCATTATCATATAGTATTTTCAAAAATATATATGATCAAATTAACAACCACAGTAACATATGCATATAGTATATTACATATGTATATAATTCCATCCCTATAATTTCGTCTCTAGTTTTTCTAATGCAATTGTTACTATATATATTTGGTAATTTTGCAATTATATATATATATATATATATATATGAAACATATCTTATTTATATTTAAAAATTTATATTTAAAACGTATAAAACATTTCTCTTTAAAATTATTACAATTTAGAATTTAAGAGATGCGAACATTATTTCGTTCCATATTTTTTTGATATTGCCATATCGGTGTGTCTGTGGGGAATATAAGAATTATAATTGAGAGGTTATGTCAAAATTATAACATCAAATACGTTTTGAAAATTTCGAGAGACAATATAGACCTGTAATAAAACCTAGTTTTTGATTTAAACATAAAGTCAAATAGTAAATGCTTTCTATATTATACCTTAAAACAAAAAATACACTTTTTTTAAAAATACTTACATTATTAAAATAGAAATAAAATCAAAGCATATTTTATACACTTTCAGGGATATAAAAAAAAAATGCTAGACATCACAACCAATATTACAATTTTTCAATCAAGATACATGTAACAACTGATGTGTTAACTGACGAGTGGATACATGAGTAAATGAGATAAATCATAATTAATGTATATTTACTCAACAATTGACACATTAGCTGCTGTATATGTTGAGACTGAAAAGTTATTATATTAGTTGAGATGTATAACAATATTCAATACAAAAATACAAAATTTTCTTCTACTTCTCCAAATACTAATATCACATGCAATTTACTGTTTTTGTTTATATAGAAACTGTTTTCATAATAGATTTAGATACACTCCTCAACATTTTATGTTCTCACGTTCATAATCTATTGACACGTATTTAATATAGTAAATTAATGGTATGGATTATTTTTATTAAATATTATAACAAGATAGAATAATCCATATTATTTATTCAGACGAGGATATAAAAGTCGAGAGCATCCAAATCCTTTCGTAATAGTCTTATAAATGAAATCAATTTTTTTAATGGTTTTATTCCAAAAAATAATATTTATAAAACAATAGCTAGTTGTGAAAGACAACAAGGTGGTGATAATGACAAAAATAATGGACCACTTTAGTGAGAAAGGGACAACTCTATTAATATTTAAGGGTATTTCCAAATATTAGTTTACTAATAAAGATAAATTTATATTTTCTTTCGGTCAAAACCACCCACCATGGTATTGTTGATTTGGTGTTTCTCTAAAATCGAAAACAAAAATAGAAACTAAAACCTTTTACAAATTCTTAAAATGGTAGATAAACACGTTTATTTATTTATTGAATTATTAAGTGCATATATAGGTCTAGAGTAGTTTAAATAACTAAATATCTTCACTTTGGGTTTATAGTTGGTTCAATGAGACGGGTTGGGGATGTCCGACCTCAAACACAATGGGAAATTTAGTCATTGTTGTTTCATTTATAATTTAAACACTATCTATCTATTATCTGTTGTTTGAAGTTGTATCAAACTTGTACCTATGATGCGGTTGGTTTTCTAACATGTTGGGTACACATTTCCAAGTTTGATCAACATATTCATCAGAGCACAAACGGTTTGATGTAATTGTCAAACTTTTCCTTGCCAATAAATTTCCCTAACTTCCACACCATTTTGATGATGTTCAATGTCGCCAGCAGACTAATTGTTTCGTCGTTCTTCTTTTCTCCGCATGTGGCTTCTGCCACGAGTGGTTTTCGAATCATCAAGGCCAAGGGAGGCATCGATGAACTGTGTGACACAGAGCTAAGTGATGACGACGACAGTGATAATTTTCTCTATTTAAAATCTTTACTTGTTTTTTTTTATCAAGATGTGTTGTCGGAACTTATTTATTAATGATATACATCTTTGATATTTTGAGCAACATGTCTTTTTCTATTAGACTTTTTTTCATTGCTGACTCATCAACCAATCCAATGTCTATAAACAAATTATAAGCACAGAAGGCACGGAGTGAAGAAACCTCCTTTGAATAACCCAAGCCAAAAATCTAAATTTAGGAGGCACTCTACCTTTCTAAATATGTCGAAGACAAGAAAATATCTTAAGATACAAAAAAAGAAAAAACATCATACATGCATCATCAAGCTAGAAGGTTAAAGGTATATTCAGTTCAATAATGTTTTTGATTTAATCAAACCATCCAAAACAGAAACAATATAAACACAACCACAGCTGGTCTCTTCTAATTTTGTTTACGGTTTAAGGCATTTACCAACAAAACACATTATAAATTAATCACAACATCTATCAAAATCAATATGAAAACACAATCACAAATTAAACCTGCCACAACCTACCTCTTCTAATTTAGCCAAGGTGTTCCCAGTTCTTGACATTTAGAATTTATGATACCAACAAAACAGGTTTTAGAAGTTACCAAACACTTGGATAAATATTTTAAAAAACAATCCGAAAATAAACTTAAGTTCTAGAAATTGATGGACAATCTCCTAGACCCTTACCCTCCCGTACTCGGAGCATAAAGCATATATCTTATCTTCTCCATTTCTAGCTCCTCATGGGACACACATGTTCGTTGTCTCTCCGGTAAATCTCCTATCTATTCTACAAATAATAATAAAAAAAAAACTTAGATGTTTTTCTGCATCTTAAGCTTATGGGAAACATATATATATATATGGCATTTTAAAAATATCGATTTACTTACCAAATTTAATATGTAAGGTCGACTGACTCCAATTCGTAGACCTCAATAGTAGCGATTTTGACTCTTTCGTCTTTTGTAACGATTGCATTAATTTTTAAAGTCTCAATATGTGCATATCCTCAGCATCTGCAATCTGGACCGGACAATACAACGTAATAGTAAAAAATAACATTTCTATGTATTTATTTGATGGAATGAAAAAGAACATTGTAAGACCATCCATCCCAAGAAACTCCAAATTTCGATTTCGCCTGTTCATGTATAACTTTTGTAGGTTAGAGTAGTCTGTTTAATAAAATAGCTTGTTTATATATATATATATATATATAACTTTTTAATAATTAATATCAATAATCTTTGTTACCTCTTGTGGGAGGTCTGATCTAGGGTATTAATATATATATATATGTTACTTGTGATTTAATGTGGATGTGTTCGGGTAGAAGTGTCAAAAGGGCTGGGCCTAAAATTTTCAAGTTCAGTTACTGTTTGTATCGGACTTTGATTGAATCTAATTACTATACGCACCGGATCGGACCAGATTTATAATTTAAAAACATGTGTTAAGCCTAGCCCTTAAGACCATAGTAGTAAGGGCCCAATTTTATTGGCCCAATTTTATTTTGAAAATAATAATCACATTAAGAGTCGAATCAGTGACCACTATCAAAATCAAAACAATTGATTTGTCACTTGACTGAACAATGGTAGATGATATTCATTTAAACATTTATTTGTATATATAATATATTCGAAAATAAAAATTAAAATAATATATATTCAGATGAGAATTGCATTACTGTAAATCTATTATTTCTATATGTAGCCAACGTTTATCCATACCATTTTAATATTTTTTATTTAATAATTAATATGTTTTGACTTTCGAGACTTTGAGAAATCAGATGATAAAAATCCTACAAATCTTTAAGGGTATCAAATCAAACATTATTTTTATATTTTATCAAAACAATTTAATATTTTATTTTATCTTTATATTCCATTAAGTCATTATCTCTTTTCTGTTAGGAGACGTAGGCCCAGATTTATATTGCTTTCTCAGCTGTTTTTGATGTCAAAAATGATTCTGGACCTAAGATAGAGTGTTTTGGTAAAATCGTTGGGAATTGCTTTTGGTCACTTTTAACTTCTCCTAACTGAGTTTTTTAGAAGCTATAAATACATGCTTTTGGCTTTTGGCTTTTGGCTTTTGGCTTCTGCTTTTAGAAAACGCGCTACAATGATATTAAATGAAATTTTACTAACTTTTCAACTTTATCTTTACCTTTAATGAAATTTAACACAAAAAAATTGACTTATATTTTTGTAAAAAAAAATGTTGCCATAACTGTATAAAAAAATTGGGATAATTAATTCAATAAAGTATAATAAAAATGAAATTAAAAAATAAAGTATAATAAAATAAAGAAATTGGACTAATTAATTAAATAAAGTATAATAAAAAATGGGGTTAATTAATTCAATAAAGTACCATAATTATATAACACTTAATACTAAACACAAATAAATAAGAAAAATGTAAAGTATAGCATATTAGTACCATTTAAATGTCTATGTCCTTTTAGTAATTTTACACACTCACAACACTTTTTATTTCAATTTATTAAACACATTGAAATTGCATTTAGTTCTCACATCACTTTTAAAAATCAGTTTACCAAACACTCAGTTGATTCTTCCCATAGCAATTCCAAAAGCAATTCTCCCCACAACAATTTCAAGAGCACTTATTTCTACAGCACAGCAATGTCAAACTGGGCCGTTGACAACTTGATGTGATTCCCTATGTCCTTATCTCTTTATTTTAAAGACAATATGATGTGAATCATGTGATATGTTTTTTATATATATTATTAAAAGTTATTATACGGGTTTGGACTTTTTGGATTCAGACCGGGCCTATTATGTATATTATTGAGTCCAACTATGTTTCAGACTTATACAGTAAAGGGCCGGATCGGATCAGACCGGACCGGATAAATCCGGCCGTTTTGACACCTCTAGTCTAGGGTAGGCTTCATTTTCTATTTTCTATTTTCAAAATAAGAGTTACAACCATCAAATTTCAACTTCATGGCAGTCTAATTCTAGCTTTAACACTTTCATGCTGCAATTGAAGTATAATAATAATAATAATGCTAAAAATCGAAAAAACTTGCATGGGACCTAACTCATTAAACCATATTTACTGTAAAGATCAAATTCCTTACGTAGAAATATATATGTAGCTCAAGAAAACCTAGACCATTACACAAACACTTCTGTTGTCTGCTAATATGTGTGTAAAGAGCACTATTATATTTAGTAGTATGTTGTGATTAATACAATTAAGTAGAGCAATATCAGTGCTTCCAAAAGAAACAATTTATAGCTAGAGTCTAGAAGAACTTGATCAAGAGTATAACTTACTTTTATCAAGAGTCTAAATTAAATTGCTAGTTAAAAGTGTCTAATAACTTACTTTTTGATTTTGATGTGGTGAAGTGCTTGATTGTTTTGATGTCTAATGGCTTTCGGTATTCTCTCCGTTCTTGCAAGAGGAAAAGAGAAAAAGATATGATTAGCATATTGTGAATACCGTAAAACTATGGTCAGTAATACAATTAACTCAAAATTTTATATGAAACTTTAGTCACTCACTTATTGTCCACATTATTGAGAATGTTGTTCCCTTCATAACAAATATACAAAGAGTTAAGTCTAATCAAATTGTTATTCAACCTCAAACAAAACAATATCTAAGCATTACCACCGCCGCTGCAACGATGGTATACAATATGAGTTTATACTGAGTTATGAGGCAACCGATAGTGTGGATCGTATTTACCCACTAACATTGAATGATTCGACTAAGTTACGAATTATGGTAACCTCATATTATATTTCCTCTTCTGTTTTTTTTTTTATCATTTTAATATATTTGTACTCAATTTTTTTCTCTCTTTTTTAGCAACTACAATGCGCTGGTAACTTGGGTTACCAACTTGACCTAGAGTGTTAACGCTTTAATACTTTGATGGCGTACCTCCAATCTTGAGGTATTGTTCTGCTAGTCGTTCCACGTCCAATAGTAACAAGAGCAAACGGCAAACCATCACACCCATGGACCACTATTTCAGCAAGTTTTGGTAATTCATGATGAGAGTTTAGTACATCTTCATCTATTTTTTATCAAAACAATCTGAGAGCATCTTACTTTGGTAAACCATTCAATTTTAAAACTTGTATTAGCTTTCATCCAGAGCCGGCCCTGAGGGGGGGCCAGCATGGGCGCCCGTTCAGGGCCCAAGAAAAAAGGGCCCAAAAAAGGATTCAATTTTTTATGTTGAGTGTTGAATTGAATGATTTTGATTTAGATAAAAAGAGTTCCAAATATTTAAAAAAAAAACTCAAACATTAAAAATAATAATAATAATAACAACAAATGGTCCAATTATATGGATTAAGATCCTATATCTAGGTAATTAAAGTTTTTTTTTCTTTTACAAATCGATTTAAAGTTTTTTTTTCTTTTTTGATTCAATTTCGAAATTTCTTTTTAGTTATGTGTTATATACCGTGTAGGTCCAACCCCTTACAAATGGTCCATTTTTTAGATTTTACCGAGGGACCTCTGAAAAGTTAGGACCGGCTCTGCTTTCATCTGACCGCAAACTTCTCCCGATGGAGTTGTAAAAACTATTTTACACCCATTTTGATTATTTAAAAATGAAACACCCACTTTTGATAGATCTAGCTGATCACATAGATCATCTAAGAACAAGATTCGATGTGGCAGGTAAATAATAAATCTCAAAGCAAAGATAAAATAAAATAAAAAATCTAGTTATTTTTAATTGAATATAATAAAATAGATAGTAATTTTAAATTTTAAACTCCATCATCTTCTCCTGTAATGATTGCATTAATTTTCAAAGTCTCCAGATGTGCATAACCCCTGCATTTGCAGTCCGGACCGGACAATACACCATAATAATAATAAAAAATTACTATGTATTTATTTGATTGAATGAAAAAGAACTTGATAATTTTGATTTGATTTTACTGTCATTTCTAAGTTTATTTTATTGTCACTATGTATACAATGTAATAGTAAAAAATAACATTACTATGTATTTATCGGATTGAATGAAAAAGAACATGATTATTTTGATTTGATTTTATCATCATTTTTAAGTTCGATAAGTGAGTCGGTGTACATGGTTTTGCATACATATATATTCAAGTCAAATAGTAACCCATGTTACATGAGTATAAATAAATTAAAGTGATAAAAAGTAAATAATATAAGTTTACCATAATGCCTATCTATATCGAAATATCCCATTCCAGCAGATAGATATGAGATATTTCGGCACAGATAGTATGATGTGGTTAGTACAAGTACAGTAATATTAGCTATCAGTGCTTTCAAAAGAAACACTTTATTAATAGAGTCTAGAAAAACTTGATCAGGGGTATAACTTACTTTTATGGAGAGTCTAAATTAAATTACTAGTTAAATCCAATGGTAGTGTGTAAAGCTGCCCCTAATACAATTAAGGAATGGATATGGAGTTAAGTGGATTTATGTCCAAAGACAGATTGTTGGAGGCCTTGAAGCTCACTCTTTTTTGTGGTGGTTTGAATTGTTTGGGATACAAGAAATCAACTTATTTCTAGATGTAAGGAGGCGAATTTAACGTAAGCCGACATTATAGAACCAAGTACGCGTCAATAAGTGTCTGTCTCTTGTAGTAGTCCGAACACAACGATGTGAAATCCAAGTTTCGCTCTCTGTAAAAAACAATGAAAACGATGAGGTTCATGTTTCAGTAATAGTAACCGTACATAAAAATTTGTAATGTACCTTACGGTAGCGAGTGTTTGAGAACATGAAAATGATCCATTTGGAATTTGTTGCAAGTGTAGGTCTTTCGGGCTAATTCAACAGTCCACTGTTTTCCAGACCGCTTCACCCAGAAAATGTTCCAGTCGACTGGATTTACGGTCATAAGACCGCACTTTTCCACACGTTTTAAGATCACAAGATGTGCTTCGTCGGTCAACTGATGACGCATGAACTGTACAGCTCGATAGCGATCGTGAAACCACCGCTGTAGCATATTCCTAATGAACTCAGCCAGAGTCAACATAGTCAGTTGTCATGCAAACTTGAGACATGAATTTATGCATTATGCAACATTTGTTATCATCACCCTGTACCTTATTTCGGGACAGTGTACACATGACTACTTGTATAGATCGGCATCAATTACATAATCATATGTATTATGGTGCAAGTTTCTTAACTCTTACATGTGCCGGTTATATTTCAACTATGTGTACGCGCGAGCTGCTTTATTCATTATTGTGGCAACATCTTTTCTGTGAAATCACTAATATTTTCAAAAAAAATGTCAGCAATATGGTATGGGTGGCATAAGAGAACACTTTGAAAATACATGCTTCAATGCTTGCATGTCTATCGAAAATGAAAACCAGATCATCAATATGACCAAGGACAACCTTCAAGCAATCAAAAAACCTTTCCTTTAATTGAAAATGTAAGATTCGCTTACAAGAAAAACAGGAAAGTATAAACATATGAAAGACAACAATTCGGATCACAGAAGAAACAAACCACAATCAATAGTTTACTTAACTAAACCTATATCAACAAACTTTCAAAAATATTACAAAACCTAATCACTGATTAACTTCTTTTATACAACATCACCAAGCAAGATACACTTGTATATTAAAGATGACAACATAAATGTATAACAGATCATATATTTCAAAAAATATAACACAAATAAATGAAGAAATAATCACAGTAAAAGCATGCAAAGGAAGCTGTAAACGACACACACAAAAATATCGTGGTTCGACTTGATAATCAAGTCTACATCCACGTTGAGCAGATCAAAAAATGCTCAATCCACTATATATGAGTCTTTACATCCGAATACACCAACTGATACAAAAAACCAACCCAGAATTCCCTCAAGAACACTAGATCTACAGCTCACTACAATAATCGAACACAATCTTCACAGAAACTCTGCACAAAATAGATTGAAACCTCTCAATTTTTCCTTATAAACATGTATAATCACTCTAGAAACACTCAGAGAATTAGATTATACAAAGAAGCACTTGGATTCACTAAGTAATCAAAGAGAATCTGATGAGAGTACGAGAGAGGTTGAGAGAGAGAGAAATAAGAATCTAATTGTTTTTTCCAACAAGAACCACTTAATGATTTCTCTCTCTTCCTTTTCCTTATAAAGCCTTATCGGCTGAGTCACCACCGACATCCTCTTCAATCAATAACAGCATGCCACCTTGACTTTCATTACCAGGTCACCACTTATCTGATAACAATGGCAAGAAGCATAAAACGCAGCGTATTGAAGTTATTGGCTCTGATTTGGGCTCTAGAGTTGGGTATCGAGTTTGGCTTCGGTTGAGCCTATAATTGTCAAAGATGGGCTAACCCATTTTCAAAATGCTGTGTGAGAGAAAAAGAGAGTTTTAGAGTGAAATTGTACCAGGAAATTCAACCATTAATAAAACGTTTCATATTATTTGTTCTTCTTCTGTAAACTGTTCTATTATCCTGGTTCTTGACTCGTATAAACTACGGTGCCTAGAGTTACTTATCCGCTGCGATCTCCTAGATTCCGATTTGAGGTGTTGATCGAAATTCTAAACCCAAACAAATTTTCGGTTAACACCTGCCGTACAAATCAGTTTGAGGGAGAGATTTAGTCAAGTAAACAGAGGACGATCAAATGGCGGCGGCAGCAGCAGCCTACGTCAGCCTCGTACCACCGCTACTTGGTCGTATCGATGCCGAGTTGAAAGAAATCCGAGTCTGCACAAACCGCACTTGTCGTCGACAAGGCTCAATACAGACTCTCCACACGCTGTCGGGTCTAGCCCAACCCGAAGTCACCGTCAGCTCGTGCGGCTGCCTGGGCCGGTGCGGCGCCGGACCGAACGTCGTCGCTCTCCCCGACGGTGTTATCATCGGCCATTGCGGGACCGCCACTCGAGCCTGCCAAGTCATGGTGGAGTTGTCTGGTGGAAGGACTGGCTCCGTTGTTGATGCGAACAAGAGTCTCGAAGCGCTCGCGTTGAGAAAACGAGCCGAGAGTGAGATCGAGAAGCGTAATTTCTCGAAGCTGAAATCTTGCTTTCTCAGGTATACACAATATTTGCCAATTTGCTGTGTTTGTTGGTTTGTTTCTTTCACATTCATGTTATTTTGCAAAAAAAAAAAGGAAATTATTAGAAGATTTATTATCTGTGTTGGTTTTTGTTTTTGATGCTGTGTTTTTGAATTGATGTAGGCTATTGATTTGAAGCCATTTGGTGGTATACATGTGATATATAAAGTCAGGTTTGTAATATTGAATTTTATCATCTATGAAAATAATGTTTTATTTACTGTGCTCCTGAGAAATTGTTATGTTTATTTGGTGCCTATATAATCCAGTTTTGTATGGAAATGCTCTGCTTTAGCAGGATTTTAAACCTATTGCCGCGTGAGAACTGGTTTTAGGTGAGTCGGGAATCGACTCAAGTTATTAAAACTTAACTAGTGAGATCCAGTTAAGCACCTAGAAAACATTCCTGTCATGATTCAAATTCAATATAAATCATAATTCTGAACTTACCTCAGAAAGATTTCTTAAGCCACTTGTATTTTTTTTATTATCAAATCTATAGCCTTCACTAGATGAGCATGTATATAGATCAATCAATTGAAAACTTTTCACAAAAATAAAAAATGATCTGTTGATGATGAATTGATGAGATTAAAATGTCTCCTACATGTCATTATATTAGACTGAAATAATATTCCTTTGTTTGGCATTAAATTAAATATATTTTCTTCGATAAAAAGAAAATTCCCTCTAGGACTGGTATCGTCTTTTGTTTAACAAGCACGTATGACTGTAAACTGGACCACAACCTGTTCTGCAGTTAAATGGGGTTTGTGTCATAGAAAGTTTTGTAAAGTTTTGCTTCCATTCAGGTCTCTTGCAAGATTGGCTATGGGTAATTACTCTGGAGCTCTCGAAGATGTCAGAGAAGCTTTAAAATTGGCATCCAACTATACTGAGGTGAGACTACCTATTTTAAATGTTGGAGACAATTGTTGCACCTTAGATGCCACATTACTACAGGTACCAAATTTTGAGATCCACCGCTATTGAGCTTTAATTTGACTGAAGTGAGCAGTATGTTCTGATTGCATGTGGACATCTTTTTACACAACATTAGCTCTTGTAATAAAATCTGTTTTATAACCTTATTGAGAATAAGTATCTTCCAAGGTTATTAACATATCTCATGGATATTTTTAAGAAAATAAATTCGTGGACATATGATTTATTAATCGACGATGTTCACTAATGAATAGAACCTTTTCATTAGATAAGTTTTCTACAGATAAGTTCGACATGGTCTCATACAATTCTGTTTGATACAGGCTCTACTGTAGGATGGTTGTTGACTTGTTATAGGTCTAATCTGATGCAGGTGTTTCTGTGCACACATTTATTGTCAAATTCTTTGCAAGATGATATATACATTATTATACATGTATAACTAGTAATATGGTTTGAGTATTTCATAAAGAATGTCATAGGTGTAAACTGGTTCCAACGTTGCAGGCTTATATTTGTCAAGGTGATATTTTTCTGGCTATGGATCAATATGATGCGGCTGAGAAGTCTTATGCAGTATGCCCAGAGATAGATCCTTCCATTCGTCGTTCCAAATCATTCAAGGTTTCATTCAATTTATAAAATTACTTTTTCTTTTTTTTCTTAAGTTTCCTAAAATCAGCGTTTCCATGAGTTGTGGATGTAAACAGAACATTTGTAACTCAAGAAGCAAAATGAACTCGGTGCAATCTTAGGAAGAATGCTCAGTGCTTAAAAGATCCTGCTTTTTTCCTTCTAAATTTCTCTAGTAAAATCCTAACCACAATTTTATCCTTTGTTATTTATTGTATTTGTGACCAAGTGATGGGGGTGGGGGGATCGAAAATCTCTGATTTAAATCTTATATATCCTATTTATTTTCAAAAGTATGTTTACAATGTGCTCCTACTGATCTAATATTGTACAGTAAGTTTGCTTACGTTTGCATGTCGCATAAATTGAATGGGTTATTGAATTGGAAATTTATGGTGGTAGTTTTCTTATTTGTTTGTTGTCTTTCTTCTTTCTCTTTCTCTCAATTTTTTTAATGAACTTTTTTCTCTCGTCAAAGAAAAGTGGTTAAGGACTTAACTTGATTTAGCACATTACTTTTTGTCCTCAATATTTCTCTCTTAGATTTTCTTTTGTAAGTAAAATTTTCATGTGCCTTCTATGCAGAGTCGGATTGTGAAGCTACAAGAAAAACTTACAGCTGCAAATATACCTTAAAGCTTGCATTATACAGAATGCGCATACAATAATAATGACCAATATTGTCAGAACAAATTCCATGTTTCAAGGTTTTGTCCCTTGTCTCTTGAATTGCATTTTTTATTGTTTTTTTTTTCTTAATTTTTTTTTTCTATATGGTTCTATGCATCTAAGGTTGAAAAAAATAAAAAGTTCTTTTTGTAGTTCTCAAATATTGTGTTTTAGTTGGCAATTTCTTTTCATTATTCCGAATTTTTCTTTGTTTTTGTTTTCTGCAAGTTAGTTTATTATTCTAGTATTTATCAGCATCTGAACATATTTTAGCATTTTGTATCCATAAGAATTATAATAAATAGTACATAATTTAAGATTTTTGATTGATATAATAATTTGAAATTATAAGTTAATTGACAGCTGTTACCATAATGGATTGATGTTTCAACTTCTAGCATCCCCTCCTCTGCAGCCCCATACTTTATCGCTCTTCATGCCATTTAGTATGATGGTTCTCAAGGTAACATTTGTTTTATTAAGACAGTAACACGCACACTATTTCCTCGTTATCTACGGAACTACATTGATGCTGAGCTTCTGACCATTCTCACAGTGATCACCCACTCCACAAATGTACCAAAATTGGCCAACCTCTGATAAAACCAGAGAGTCACTGCCACTAGTGAATACCCTTATATATGGTTCTTTTATGCAATCTTCATATCCACTTGAGTTCACTTGCATTACGTTGTGTAATTCACTTTTGTAGTTGAACACTGTCAGATAATATCAATGATTAATATTATTTCTAAAACAACTTTTTTAGTAATGCATGTTTACAGAATTAAACTTTTGTGAGACTGTAGATCTTGCATACCATGAGGAATCTGAAACCGGGGCATGCAAGTTGGTATTATATGTAAATTCTATACTTACCAAGAATATCACCAACATGAAATTCTTTTCCCTTGGTCCAGTTGGTGGAGCCCGTGAAGAGAGTCCAGCCATCACTGCCTCCGATAACGTGGGTTGCTCCTCTTGCTTCAAGAATATTAAGGGATGCAGCGAGAACAAGATAGAGTATAATCATATTGGAGTACCAGTAAGCTAGAGAAAACATTTCTTTTTGTCTTTTTCTTGTTGGTGAAGATGATGGTATGATATATATTTTTAGAGGGGTATGAATTTTTTAAATTCTTTAATTCGCAATAACATCAGTAATATAAGGAGGCTCACAATATGCTTATGTTGTCCTGATTAGGTAGTCAATGTAAATGATGTTTAGAACTTTAGATGTACCTATCATGACAATCAGTCTGCGTGGTGTAACTACCGACACATTTCCTCTAGTAGTCTAGCTCTAATTGAATAAAGTTTATCTGAATCCATTGGATGTTGTCAAGCGATTACTGTATCAGACCATCCTTCATGCTAGTTGTTTAGATAGAAAGTGTTTATATAGGTTAAGAATCTTTTTAAGCTTTTATGAATTTGGATCCTCTTCTGATCTGATCTTTTTAAAACATATGATTGGTTGTTGGTAAAGTGATTGTGGAAACCAATCACTATTTAACCACACATTCATTGCAATACTTATGTGTCATAAGATTAGATGAGGTCAGGAAAAAGATCAGATTAGTAGATGATCAAAATTCTGAATTGAATATGATATTTTGATAAATCTATTAGATGAGGTCAGGAAAAGATTAAATTAGTAGATGATCATGATTCTGAATTGAATATGATATTTTGATAAATCTATTAGATGAGGTCAGGAAAAAGATTAAATTAGTAGATGATCATGATTCTGAATTGAATATGATTTTTTGACAAATCTATGCAATCTTGGAGCATAACTAGACGCCGACTAAAACAGTTGTTTAGTTGATTGTTGTTCGACTGTTGAACACTGTGTGCTTGACTAAGATCTTGTAAAGTATAAACATTATTAACCAATGTATGGTTAAGAATTTTTTTTTTTTTAATTACCGTTATTTTTATTCAGTAACTTCACCTGTACTCGGATGAAACCTCAAATTTAGTTGAGAATTCAGGCTCGGCTTGTTTCATGATGCTGAAAATTAGTCCAACTTGAATTCACATTAATGCTAACAAGTTGCCATTTTGCCCAAATTACCGTCAAAAGTTTTTAATTATGTTTTTTATTCAAGGGTCTAGAATATTTATCCCTTCTCCTTCTTTCTAATCTTGGAACTCTTGGATTAAAATCTATTAGATATCGAATCACATTAAATAGTTACAGATTGTACAATAACGTAAACCAACAGTTGAATTCTTTGTTTTTATTTCCTTGAAAGTGACTCACAATCAATTTGATTCTTAGTCGGTGTTAGCAGCAATTTTTCTCTTACAGGCATTAGGCATTAGGCATTAGGCATTCTTAGTCGATCGATAAATATCGGTGTTTAAAAAGAACGCTCTCGGCAGCCACCTAGACGTTGGGCGGCCTCTGGTGACGTCGGCCATAGCAGGCGGCCAAAATAAATCGGCTGAGTTGACCCTTTTTTAAGCTGAGTTAGCCGATCAATCGGTCTTGATGGGCTCAAAACCGTTGACCCGTCTAACCGAGTTGGCCGATTTTCGACCGAATGCTTTTGTTTCTCTAAAAGAACACGACTTTGAAAGAAGAAAAAAAAAATATTAAAAAGGAGAAAAATTAGGCCGTATAAAGGAGAATGAAGAATCATGTGGAGAATCAGATTCAAGCGAGTGATACTGACGACTTTTGTTTCGAATCAGTCAAGAAGCTGAGCTTGCTTTCACTCTTCGTCGAACTTGTTTATCAATTTCATATTTTTCAAAAACCAGAGACAGGTTGAAGACAGACAAGAGTAAGGTTTCGTGAGAGTGAGTAGTTAACTATTTATACTTTATAGAGGCAAGTAAGAACTAGGGTTAGGGTTTAAAGAAGTGGGCTTGTTTGGGCCACTTTTCCGGAACTTGAAATGTTAAAGCCCAACATGAAGATGTATTGCTTCAAATGTTATGGACTTGGTTATGCATGAGTGGGGGGAATAAGTGAATGACCACTCACTCACTCCAAAAAAATAAATAAATTGGGTGTAAAAGGTGAAAATGTATTTTTATTTTGAGTAATTGGCACTGGACCCCTTATAGTATACGTGAAATCATAAACTGCTGTCTGAATGTTTTTTTTTTCAATGGTAAACCCCTCGAACTTTTTAAAATTGGCAGAAAGTGACGGAATAGAGACAGAACTGTAGTTCCGTCTGATTTTCCTTACACGTGCACCTTCCGTGCATATGCAATTTTGTCTTCAAAAGTTATGAATTGTATGTTTCCAAAAATTAAATTAAAATAAAATAAAGGAAAATGGAAACATTTTTTTTAAAAAAAAATTGTTTCAACAAAAGAAAGAGGAAGAACTGAAATCAAACACTTTAAAAGAATTTTAAAATATATATATATATATAAGAAAATAAATTAAAAACAACAAAAAAAAAATTATAAAAAAATTGTTGCAAACACTAACCCCAGTTTGAATGTTTACAATTCTTTCGTTTTAGACACTAACCTAGATCAAGAATTTCAAAAAATTCAATTGCAGACACCAATACAAATGACAATTTTCTAAAATTTCAGTTTCACACTAACCCATAAGGCAAGTGTCAAGATTTTCAATTCCAGACACTAACCCAGATAAACATTTTCAATTGTAGTCCCCAACCCAGATGACAATTTATCAACTACAAACACCAACTAAGCTTCAATTTCGATCAAAACAACAACACCTAGAAGTCAAACTTCATAATCACACATATATTTAGTTATTTATTTATTGTTAAAAATGAAAAATAGCAACTGTCGACGTCAAACTTCATAATCTCAGAGCCGGCCCTGCTTTCCTTTTACGTTATAGTGTTCGGATTGCAGATGCAGGGCCTATGCACATCTCGTCAAAATTGCCGGGCCATGCAACATTGAATTTTGTAAGTAAATCTATTTTTCTAAACATTTATCCAGGTGTTTGATAACTTCTAGAACTTTGTTTGCTTTTCTAATCATTTATCTAAGATGTCCGGTAACTCCTGGAACTTGTTGGTATCATAATTAGGTAAATAGAACATTTAGATCCTGTCCTGCAGCTGTTTTTCAGTTTGTTTTCGTTTTTATTTTTTAAAAACGATTTCGAAAACGCGTTTGTTAACCGTTGTTCATTTTATTTTTGAAAAAAAAAATGAAAAAACAAAACCAGTGTTAAAAGTGAAAGATTTGAAAAACACAAAATACTTGTTTTTCGTTTTTGTTTGTTTTTTATTTTGTTTTTCATTTTATATATATATATATATATATATATATATATATATATATATTTTAAAAAAAACTATTAATTATACTGTTATGCGTTTGATATGACTAGGACAAGACGGAACAAAATTTTCAAATGACCAAAGCACCCCTCTTATATTTATATATTCCAGAATAATTTATTTCCCACTGAAACTAAAAGCATTTAATTATTATATATATTATTAAATATAAAATGATATTATTATATATTATACAATATAATAATATATATATTATAATTATTTATATATAATTTAAGAGTTTAGGTTTGATTAATTCATTTTTAGATATATTTTTTTAAATTACTTTTTGATGTGTTACTTTTGTTTAATTTAAAAATTACAATACAAAAATTATATTGGTTAATTATTTAATCAATTTGTTTATAGTTGTAATAATATTAAACAAAATGTCAAAATTGATATTTTATTTTTTGATAGTTTTCGATTAACCTACCAGACGTGTTTTTTCCGTTTTTCTTTTCAAAATACAGTTTCGGTATATTCTACCAGACGCGTTTTTAGAATTCAAAACTGAAACAAAAAAATACTGTTTTCATTTTCATTTCATTTTCATTTTCGAAAAACAACAACTGAAAAATGTTTACAGGACGGGCCATTAGATTTAATTTATGCTGTTTTTGCTTCAAAAATAATGAATAAATAAATAATAGTTTTCTGATTTAGATGACAAGAGGAACATATTCTGTTATGCATAACCAAAAAAAAAAAAAAAACCCTTATCGGTTACAGTCTTATAGGGATACTAAAATCACTCTCTTAACCAACTATTTCTTCATACGATGACATGTGTACAACATTTATTTTTTTCTATTAAACTTTGAGATGTTAGACCATCTCCGATATGTTTTCATTTTATCCATTTCACTGCGATGATTCTTTTCAATGGAGGTTTGATTTGAATCGGTAATTTTATATATTTTAATCTTAATCTCTATTTTACTATTCATATTAAATAATATTATTTTATCCCTCGTAACTACCTTTTAAAATCATTACATATAAAAATAGTTAGATGTGAATAATTATTAAAAAAAAAAAATAGTGTAATAAAAATGAGTAAATTATTATCTAAGATAATAAAGAAAAATAATTTTATTAAAGAAAGTTTAAAAAATATTTATATTTTATTATTTAAATATTGTAAAATGGAGAATAACTGGACTTGTAAATTTATAGAGATAAAATATTTTTAAAATATTCTATTTTCGATCTCTAAAATGGTGAAAAATATAGTGAACCATTAGAGATAGTCCTTATAAATGGCTTCACATTTCTCACATCTCATTTTATTTACTGTACAAACCAATAACTAATTTTCTTATTTATCCTTTCTTCTTTAACTTTAGTAAATTGCCATTTAACATCTTTGTGAACAAAAAAATCATTTAATATCAGTTTTTTTTTATGAGATGGTTACAAGTAAAGGGATGCAGAGATTAAAAAAAAAAGAGAGTAAAGGGATGCCATGAAGCGGTGCAGGCCTGTTGAGACTAAAAATGAAAATGGATCGGGTTTGGGTGGATTACGCAAAATCCAAATCCAAATCCAAATCCAAACCCAAACCCAAACCCGTGATACTTTGTGTCATCTAAATCTGTCTATGAACCCATGAAAATAAATGGTTTCGGGTTTCACCCATATAGAAAACTAAACCCGTCTACAAACCTATAAAACAAAGTGGGTCTATGGGTCAAACCTGTGAACTTGCGAACCCGTCAATTTTTTTTTAAAAAAATATTTCTATATATTATTTTAATGTATGAAAATTTTAATTTGAAAGACTAAAAACAATAGTGAAAATTTCAACTCATTTCAAGTGTATTTCTTAGGTGAAATGTTTATATTTTACTCTTGATATAGTTAATTTTTTTTTATTAAAGTTTACATTTATTATATTTTAAATAATAAATGTTATATAATTTTTATTTAAACGGATTCACAGTTCACTCATGGGTATATTTTGACAATCAAACCCGCACCTAAACCTGTTAGATTTTTACTATAGGGGTTCGTGGGTAGTAATTTCACCTTCCAAACCTGCTTGAAGCGGTTTGGGCTCGGACGAATCCTACAGGTTTGAGTTTGGTTGTCTCCCTAGTTGACTGTTCATAACCATATTAGAATACAATTTGGATAACCAGGAGATCAAATACCTTTTTGTAGAAAAAAATATATAATAGCAATTTGAATTGGGACTGTACACAAACACAGGTCTGATGTTTTTTTAATATTATTTTTGTTTCTCGACAAAGGTATTAAATGATAATTTGTTAAAGTCAATATTTTTTTTAAAAAAAATTGTTAAAGTGAAAGAAATAAATAAGAATGGTAAGGACGATTTAGAAAGTGGGTTGATGGTTTTGCATTGTAAATAAACTGAAGAATGGGGTCATTTATGATAGCTCAGGATTTGATGTACAAAAATCAAGATTGAATATGTACAAAAATCAAGATTGAGTTGAGAGTGTAATTCTGATAGTCGTTAAAACAGTTCAAAAGCAGTAACAAACAACTACTTTTTGACTGGTCAAGTACTTTCACTTGAATTATCACCTGCCCACCAAGTACCATCTTATTATAGGGGCATAACAGTAAATTTAGTATTTACTTTTATAATCGGTTATCAAGTGTTTACTATATATGGTTTAAACTATTTATATTAATTTTTATGTTTTTGTTTCATCAAATATAAAATTAATCAATACTATTGATTTAGATACCTATAGTATAAAGACAAGATATGTTGAAAAATAGTCCAAATCTTTAGGTTTAACTACAATACAATGTAGAAAATATATTTTAATAAGTAGTTATATGAAAGAGGATTAATTACTTTTGATTGTAATTCTATTTTCAATTTTCAATTTTTAATTTTTATACATCCTTTGATTAAAATGAAAAAATTGACACAGCAACCATATAAACATATTCGGCAGCTAAACCTCTATATTTTTTTTTTAGATCTTAGCTGTTTGCCTTCAAATTTCAAACCATCCGATTTTGCCTTATCAAATGTGCATAATGCTCCAATTAATTTGTTTTATGTGAAATTACTTTTAAACCCTTACCATGCTTGCAAAAGTACCGCAGGTTCTTAATAAAGCTATCATTAGGAATTTGTTATTTCTTCAACAATTAATTAGTTCCACCTTCACTAAATTGCACACAGTAATACACATTGACATCAAATATTATATAAGATAGATTTGATACCGGTTCGGTTCAAACCACGAACCGAACCGGAACAGCTCGGTAAAAACTAGAATTGAACTCGATTTTCTATTTTAAAACCTTAAAAAAAGGTTAAAAGAGAATGTCACGACAGATAAATTAAGCTATAAATCGAACTAAAATTTTCCAACCCCTTAAAAAAGGTTCATTCTCAATGATTTTTAATCGTTCACTTTCTGAGATTTCAACTACTTTTTTCAATTAAAAATTGTAAATAATATGTAGTTATCTTAATGTCTATATGATTTGAGTCATCTCATGACAAGAGATATCACACGTGTTGATCATATCTATCCATTGATATTGGATATTTCAACACATATATACATTAAAATAACCTCATATTATTTACTTTTTATAACTTAAATCTATTTAATTTGTACTCAATTTTTATGTTAGATGCAATGTATAAGTAACATGGGTTACTAATTTGACTTGGAACTCATTGTCATGCGAAGCAACACACTTATGGCAATCACAAAATAAACTTAAAAAGTAATGGTAAAATCAAATCAAAATAATCACATTCTTTTTCATTCATTATTTCATTATAATAAATACATAGTAATTTTATTTTTTACTTTTACATTGTATTGTTTAGATTGCAGATACAGGGCCTATGGACAGTTTGTCAAAATTAGGGCCTATGCATAGTTCGTCAAAATCTGGCCCTGCAAAATTAATTTGTTAAGTAATTCTATATTTTTAAAATTCATTAAAATGTAATAGTTTCCTAAATGTTAAAAAAAAAAAAACCACTTAATTTATTTTTTATTTTTTATTTCTAGAACTTAAGTTTGTATATCTAAACATTTTATCCAAATGTTTGGTAACTTTTTCAACTTGTTTGTATTTTTAAACATTTATCCAGGTGTTTGGTAATTTCTAGAACTTATTTGAATTTCTAAACATTTATCCAGGAACTTGTTAGTATCATAAATTCTAAATGACAAGAACTAAATATCCATAACTGGGAACAATTAGATTTAAGAGATATAATCATTTTCCGTCTTAGTTTGTCATATTAGACACTTTGTCCCATTTAGTTTCAGTAATGATCATTCTCTCTCTCGTAATCCAAAATATTAGACACTTTTTTTTTTTTTTGGATAGAATATAAACAAATTACAAAGCATAAAAACCAAGAGAAGGTCTAGTATCCAACCATAACCGCTCCTGCACAGAGGAGAAGGCAATCGATGCTAGACTATGCACCAAGGAATTCCCTTGAAAAGAGGAGGTTTGGCACTTACAAATTCTAACATCAGAAATTAAAGCATTAATGTCATTGACAATAAAAGAACCATCCCCATAATAGTAACAGAATTACTCAGGGAAGAAATAACACCATGAGAGGAAGTCTCCAAAATTGAAACAGGGGAATGGTAAAAATTAGCAAGCAATAGACCTTCATGCACTGCCAGAAACACTTTACTCCCTTTAGTTTCAATAATAGTTATTCTTTCCATGAAAATCAAAATATTAGATATTTTCCCCCTTAACCGTTAGGAATTCCGTACCTAGTACTTTAACCGTCAAAAAATTAATTAAATATTCTTATTACTCTTGAACACATGAGTTATTCTGCATAATGATACCACTAATTATTTTTAAAGAAAAAAGTTGGAATTAAAAAATAAAAAACTAATAAAAATATTTTACAAAAACATAACTGAAAAATAAAAAATGAAAAAATTGACAACAAAAAAATTCAATATAAAAAAAACAATTCAATATTTCAAAATATTAACATTGTTTTAGTTTTTTACAATTATATTATTTTATAATTCTTTATATGAATGCTTTTTAAATATTTTTTTATTTAACATTTAATTATTTTTTTTTTAATTTTTAATTTTCAATTCAGTTATTTTAAAATACTTTTCTTAGTTTTGATTTGTTTAATTCTGATTTTGTTTTTTTTTTAAAACAAGTATTGCCGTATTGGTATCATTAGAATGCATAACTCATGTGCTCAAGGGTAATAAAGTAATTTAATAGATTTTTTGATAGTCAAAGTACTAGACCAATGGAATTCTTAACTGTTATGGGATAAAATGTTTAACATTTTTGTTTCAATGCTGAAATTAGAGGGAGTAAAGTGTCTAATATTTTGGTTTTTATAAAAGAGAATGATAATTATTGAAACTAGAGAGGGTAAAGTATTTAATATGATAAATTATAAGGGAAAATGATTATATCCCTAACTTTAATTTAAGTTGTTTTTGCTTTAAAATAAAATAATAATAATAATAATATTCTGTTTTAGATGATAAGTAACACATTCCGCTTTACACGACCAAAATTAAAAATGGAAAATAATAATAATAATAACTGCCGTTTATTCGAATTCGGTGGACAGTCAAAAGTTGCTGAACAAAACAACTAGTCAAGTACTTCTCTGAATGATTAATTTTTTCACTAAGTACCACCTTCTTATAGGGGTATAATAGTAAATTTTTTATTTTTTTTTCTATTTATTA
This sequence comes from Dipteronia dyeriana, assembly GCA_032871835.1. Taxonomy (NCBI): domain Eukaryota; kingdom Viridiplantae; phylum Streptophyta; class Magnoliopsida; order Sapindales; family Sapindaceae; genus Dipteronia; species Dipteronia dyeriana. The sequence goes on along the minus strand of CM065298.1, from coordinate 14,083,103 downwards.
GATTTTCCTCACCTTGCATTCCTTTAACCTATCACCACGTGTCTGCTATATGAAACCATCTCCACTTCAAAAGCTGTTGTTGGTCAAAAGATATTAGGCTATTAGCTACTGCATCATCGAAATCAAAACAAAATCTGAAGAATGGTACTGTTTGAAAATTTATATTCTTCATTATGTGTATGGCCGTTGGATTGAAATTATTACAATCCAATGGCTATTTGAAACACTAGCTAAAGCTTATATAATATATTCATACTTATGTGTTATCACTTACCCACAACTCCTCGTTTCTCTGAAATCTTCTAGATGTTTCATTTTCTTTCAACCGGCTTTGAAGCTCTTTTCATTGTTTTCTAAAACTAATTGTTCTCAATGTTGAGAGAGGGTTGCTTGTTGGGTCTTCTCAAGTTTAAAATCGATCTGTGGTTTTTCCCATAAAAACCTAGAGTTAACGACTGCAATTACATAGGTACAAGTACAATTAAACTTAGTGTTCAACTGTTCATGAATGATATTTTTTTTTTCTTTTCAATTAGAGTATTTATATTACTCAGCTCGAGTGTTATTTTGTTTTGTTACTTGGAGCATGTATGTGTGGGATTTCTTTAATTTTTTATTTTTCTTTTAGTGATCGTAAATATGTTTGATTTCTTCCATTTTTTTATGGAAAAATTGTTTGTTTTTATTGTATTGTATTGTTGCGGTGGTTAATATGCATATGTTTGTATTTCACATGATCTTTGTTTGTTTTTTAATGATATTTACACAACATAAGGAGTGATTTGCATGCACATAGCAATTCTATCTATACATGATGTAAGTTTATATTAATTACAAATATATCTAGATATTTTTGAATTCATTAAACACCTCCCTTAATTTTTCTTTTAAATACTGAAATTTTTTTAGCGAAATTTGATAGAAGATTTTACCAAGATTTTTATTTTTTTTTTTAAACCAAAATCTTCCTTAGCAAAATTTGTGAAATCCTAAATGAAATGTTAGGAGAAGAGAAATACAGATATCTTGAAATCTAGGAATAATTGTTAATTAGGATTTCTTGAAAGCTGGATGGGACTTGGGAGCCTAGGAATTTACTGTGCAGTTGAGGAATCGTGGATTTTTAGGTAGATTCTTCCATTTTTACCTTTTTGGTCCACCCGAAGGCGCAACATAAATTAGAATTTATATGAAACTTTGTACACATTATTTAGAATACTGATCTCTTTAAGTCTAATTGATTGCTATTTCAACCTCATACCGAACAATGCCTAAGTATCACAACCGCCACCGTTTCAATGATAGCATACACTATAATGTTATACTGAGTTATGAGACACTCCAATAGTGTGGATCGTATCTATCCACTTGTGTTAGATGCTTGGATGATTCGATTAAGTTACAAATTATGTTAACCTCATATTATATTTATTCTTCTTTTTTTAATACCTTTAATATATTTGTACTCAATTTTTTTTCTCAATTTTTGAGCAGTTAGGATCACAAAGCTCCGGTAACTTGGGTTACCAACTTGACCTTAACCTTGACCTAGTGTGCATATGCATGTGGAACAAGATTCGATACGGTAAACACATAATGAATCTCGAGGCGAAGATAAAATCAAATAAAAATAATCTAGTTATTTTTAGTTGAATATAATAAGTAAATAGTAATTTTTTATTCAACTTTTATGTTGCAGTGTCTCTAGTTATTTTTAGTTGATTATAATAATAAATAGTAATTTATATTTAACTTTTACGTTGTAGTGTCTAGACTGTAGCCGTAGAGGGTATGTACAGCTACTCACATATGTTACACATTTTCAGTAAATTTATATATCTTATATATGTTGTGGGATTCATGACTTCGTTCAGTGTCATTTTTATATAAGAATGCAACGATCATCATAATTAAAATCCACTAATTAAAACCCATCCAGGTGTTTCAAATTAAATAAATAAAACCCTTATTTCTTTATTATTATTATTATTATTATTATTATTATTATTATTATTATTATTTGAGATTTTAGCTTTTTTCCCTTCAAATTTTGAAGAATATTAGGCAAGACACAAATTTAATCCAAATGATGTGGTAAATGATTTTTTCATTAACCACATCATCACATGTTGTGTGTGGTGGTGACAACTCACTTACCACATTCAATGGCGTATCCAAGATTTTTTATTAGGGTCGGCTAAAGAATACTATAAATTTTTTATGAAGAAATTTCAATAGTTGAAATGCAAAAATACATTTAAGGGATAATTATCCCGGTGACCATCAACTCTTGCCACCACTATCAAAATGACCACCGGATGGAGAATTAGTTTCAAAATGATCATTTTTGGTAAACAATGTTACACTAATGATCATTCCATCAATTTCTATCAAATTCCATCTATTTTCATCAAATAAGTGGTATTTTGGTAAATAAGTGAATGTTATTAATTTATTTTAGATATTTTTTGGAAATCAATTTTTCTTTTATTTTTTAAAACAAATAATTATATTTAGTGTATGTATATACGTATAACATATATATCAAACATGTATATATATATATATATATTTCTTTTTGAGAAAATCAATGTTACAAAATCTAAAAATTCTAAAAAATATATTTGATATAAGTTGAAAAGGTATATATATATATATATATATATTCATGTTTGGGATATGCTATACATATATACAACATTAAATATAATTATTTGTTTCAAAAATCAAAAGGAAAAATTGATTTCCAACAAATATATAAAATAAATTAATGACATCTCTTTATTTACCGAAATATCACTCAATGGATGAAATTAGATGAAATTGTCATTAGTGTAACATTGTTTATCTAAAATATCCATTTTGAAACCAATTTTCCACCTGGTGGCCATTTTGATAGTGATGATAAGAGTTGATGGCCACCAGAATAATTATCCCTACATAGAAATAAGGGGATATAACCATCTTTACCTCTTAACATGAATATATTAAACAAATTATATAAGTAGAGAGGATGAACGGAATCTGTAAAATCACACGTTCTCTCGTTCACTTTAATTTAATAATGACACTATACGATGCTTATTTTTCATTTGTTAGGTCCACCAAACTGTTAATGTTGGTATTACGATGGTAACACTAACATGACCCTTGTTTTAAATTTTGTAAGATTGTGTTGCCTTTTTATTTGTGGGTATTTTGACATCATATGAAGAAAGCATGTATATTCATACATCTTTGGTTAGAATGGAACTAGTTTGATTGGGCAAAATTGCAGAGATCAATGAATATATAGTTATAATATAACTGTAAAAATTTAATATGAATTCCGATCGGGAGAGTAGAGCAGTAACTATCATAATTTGATAGTCTAAAATTCAATATAATAATATAATATAGAACACTAGCTATTATGATTTGATTGTCTAAATTCAATATATTATAATATAATATATAGCACTGGCTATCCTGATTTGATAGTATAAAATTCAATATAATAATATAATATAGTAGTTTGATATAACATGTGATTGTGATGTAATGAATTCTTTTTTTTTTTTTTCCAAAAGCTGACCCAGGTCAGCCCTCTAATCCGTCCACCACTTACCATATCATTTGAATTGAAATTTGTATTAAATTTGTGGGTTCTCTAGGATTAGTCTCCGAATTTTCCTTATCAAATGTGCATAATACTTGCATTTAATTTGTTTTCTTTGAAATTACTTTTACACCCTTACCATGCTTGCAAAATTACCGCACGTTCTTAATTTATAAATCTGTCATTGGGGATTTGTTATGTCTAAAACAATTAATTAGTTCCACCCTCGCTAAATTTCACACAAATATACATTGACATAAGTATTATGTAAGAGGTTGAAAATGTCATTTTCTTTGTTGAATCATCAGGTTTTTTGAAATCCACGCCGCATCCGGTTATTTGCAATTTTTTGGTAAGAAAAAATAATAAAAGATATATATTCTTAATTTCAATTTCAAAATTTAAAAACGCTTTCGGTGATATGAACTAAAAGTTGTATTGTGAAAAAGAAGAATAAGGTAAATTAACCAAAAGAGATTAGTTTTCGTTCGACCATCGTTAAATTCATTCGACACATTCGACCAACGGTTTTCGTTATCTACCGGTTGCCAAATGTTGAAATGGGCTAGCCCATCTTTAACAAGTATCGGCCCAAACTCGAAGCCCAATCCGGTACCCAACTAAGGAGTCCAAATCAGAGCCAAGGGCTGCTGTGTATAATTTCCTTATATGCTGCATTTTATGATTGGTTCAGCTGTTATCAGATAGATGTTGACATGTGATGAAATCCAAGGTGGCGTGCTGTTATTGGTTGAAGTAGATTATGGTGGTGACTCAGCCGATAAGGCTTTATAAAGGAGAGAAGAGAGCGAAAAAGCATTCGGTGTTTTTGTTGGAAAACGATTAGGTTTTATATGCTCATTCTCTCTCTCCCGCTCTCTGAAATACTCTCTTCTGATTCTTTGTAATGACTTGGTGAACCCAAGTGTTTTTCGTACGTAATCTGATCTTTTGAGTGTTTTTCAATCTGTTCTTGATAAAAATTAGCAAGGGTTTACGTAAGTGTTCTTGAGGGATTTCTGGGTTGGTTTTCTGTATCAGTTGGTGAATCTAGTTGTAAAGACTCGTATACAGTGGATTGAGCATCTCTTGGATCTGCTCAACGTGGATGTAGACTTGATTATCAAGTCGAACCACGATGTTTTTGTGTGTTCTTTACTGATTTTTTTTCTTGTTTTTAATCTCTCATATGTAAATGATATGTTTGTCTATGTTTATATCTGATTCATCTTTCCTTATATTTGATTTGCAAGTGAATCTTGCTTGTTTGAGTAATATAAGTGAAGTTGTCTGTAATAAGTCTGAGTATAGTCTTGTGATATAATTGAGGGAATTTATTGATACAGATTTTGTTAAGTAAATTGTGCTTTGTGCTTTGTTTCTTCTGTGATCAGAATTGTTGTTATTCATGTGTATACTTTCCTATTTTTCATGCAAGTGTATCTTACATTTTTTTTTTCAATCAAGTGTTAACAGGAAAGGTTTTATAGGTTTTATATAGGTGTTATCAACCCAACACTTGCACAACATTTCGAGTCTAAATACACCCTATTTATTTTGTCAATGAACGGTTCGCTTTTGTAATAAAATAATGTCAATAATCGTTGTTACCTCTTGTGGGACTTCTATAATCTCTGTCACTTGTGATTTAATGTAGTATGTTTTGGGGAAGGCCTCAATTTCTAGTTCCTACTTTCAAACGTCAGGGGCAATCTACAGTTTAACACTTTTATAGGTGTTGTAATTGAAGCAAAATAATATTAATTATGCTAAAAACCGGAAGAATATATATGTAGCTCAAGAAAACCTAAACAATTTCACAAACACTATTTAGTAGTTATGTTGTGGTTGATACAAGTAGATATATTATTTAATAATTATTGTAAATATCTGAAGGGTAAAACAGAATTACATAAATAGGAGATTTATTATTTAAATAATTTTTGTAAAAACTTGAAGGGTAAAACAGTAAATAGAAATTGTCAAAAAGTGTAAAACAGTCTCGTGGTCGGGGTGTCCTGAGACCATTCATTTAGCTTTTGACTACTTTAACGACTTTGTACTTGTTGTAGGAGCAGCATAACAGTAAATTTATTATCCTCTTCTGCTTCATTTCCCAATCTGGGCTTTTTTGCTTTCATATTTCAAACCATCCGATCAAAATGCCTCACCCCATTCATTTCTTCAGAAATTACTTGTACACCCTTACAATATTTGCAAAATTACCAATAAAGGAGGGGCATATCTATCATTTTAAGATTTTTTTTTTCTTCTATATCTCCTCACCGATTAATCCATTAGTTCCACCCTCACTGCATTGCACATCAAATATTATCCAACAGGTTGAAAATGATTATTTCCCTAACTTGAAATAATTTTCTACTATGAAATGTTCATATGTAAAAACCATTTTACCCTTGATTGGAGATTTAGGAGATATCTGTGTTTTCTCTCTTCTTGATCAAAATAATAATAGTAATCCCCTTTCTTCCTCTTTTCTTCCTCTTTAAAAAAAAACATCAGTAACCAAATCCGAATTCTTTCAAGTTTTATTTTTTCTTTCAAAACCAAACTCTGGTTATAAAGTAAAAATCAGTACCAAGTACAATCCCATTAAAAGCTGGTGGAACAGGTGAGAAATGAAAAGCAAACACTGAATTCGGGTGGGAGAAGTAAAATAGTAAATGAAGGTTGAGAGTGAGGTCAATGATTCTCTATGAAAACAAGTATCTGGGCTTGCTCATTTCTTTTTTCAAGAAAAAAAAATTTGATTAAAAAATTTGATTTTTTAATATCGTTACTCTAGATATAGAGGAACAAAACTCATACTCTAAACTTACTTTTTAATATTTTATATTATATTTATATCCTTTTATCTTTATTATTGAATTTAATTAATTTATAATAAATTTTAACATAAAAATTATACCATTAAAAACGTGTCATCTAAATTTTTAAAATAAATCTAATATTGAATATTAATTAATAATTTTTTATTTACTCTAATTTATCATTTATTTGTTACGATTTCTTTCTCTTGTTCAAGCCTTCTATTATGTTTTCCTCATTTTCATTTTTTTTTAAGATTTTGTATAAATAATTCAATTTTAATTATCAACTAGATTATAGTTATTATTGTTAATTAGTAGTTGTAATTAAAAGAAAATAATTAAAAGGTTGTTCATTGACCAACCAAACCCCTAAAAACAACCTTCATTTTATTGTTATTATTATTATTATTTTGTTATGATTTTCTCTAAAAAAATATATTTTGTTATTATTATTATTATTATTTTGTTATGATTTTCTCTAAAAAAATATATTTTGGTGAAAAAGTTGTATATAAAAAAAAGACTTTGGTGAAATCTAATTATTTTTTTTGTTATAATTTTGGTGAAAAAAAATTAAATTATTAAAATTTTATTGAAAAAGTTAGAAAAGAAATAAGTAGGTTGGAAAAATTAATCGAAAATTGTTAGAAAATAAATACAAATAATTAAGAAAATTAGTTAAAAAATATTAGAACCAAAAAAATAGTTATTATAAATTCATGCACTAATAAAATATTATACTTTTACAAAAAGTAAAAAAGTTACGAATGTTGTCAAAAATAATATTTGTTAAAATTTAGTTGAACAATAATTTATTAAAGACAGTAAAAACTAATAATAAAAATATATGTTTTTTAAGGATATAAATAAAAATAAGGATGTGGATAGAGATAAAAATATTAAAAAAAAAATAGAGATTGAATTTAGGTAAGAGTTTGGGTAAGAGCAACTCCAACAATGCCAAGTTGGAGCAAACTCCATTTCAAAAAAAAAAAAACAAAGTTTGGAACTGATAAATCTTTTTTTTTATTATGATCACATCTAGTGATCTAGAAAACGTCAGACACTAGTCGGACGACAATCCAACGCCTAACGTCTAGATGACGTTTAGATGGTTGATAATTTATTTGATTTTATAATTATTTTACAAAATCAATATTCAATTTCTTCAAAAAAAAAAATCAATATTCAAAATTTAAACCGTGTAACTCCATCTAAATGATTAATCGGTAAAATCGTCTGATAAATTGATCAAATTGTCCATTTTTTTACACGCTAACTAATACAATCGATTTTGTTCTAATCGGGATAGCTAGACACGTATTTTCAAACACCGGTCACATTAATCAAATCAAAAATTTTATTTTTTTAAAAAATTCCTAATTTAACTCTCTATACTTAATTAAGACAATATGTATTTCAAAAAAGTTATTCCATTGGAAAGATCTCAACAAAATCTTTAAAATGACACCAATATATATATATATATATATATATATATAGTGATGTTCACATGAGTGTACTTATATAAATACATAAGTGTATTGAATGTGAGTTGTTACTTATTAGTTAATGTTAAACTTTCATAATAAATATTAGAAGAATGTTAGTGAAAAATTTGGTATGAAATATTAGTATGTAAAAAAAATAAAAATTGATGTAAATATATTTCCCAATTAGTTAGGGTTGGCCCTTCTATTTTGTTAGAGGGGCAGCTAGAAGGGCGGCCGCCCCCAGACCTAATTTTAAATAGCCATATTTTTTTGTTTTGGGTAATAGTTTAGAGGTCCATTTTTATGTTTACATATTGAGGGACGATATTTATACTTCTTAAAAACAGTATATACATCTCTTTTTGTACCTACACCCCATTATATTTTTTAAAATATGAAATTTTGTAAGCACACCCCATGAATTACCTAATATGCCCTTCTTTCAATTTTAATAAATATTATAAAAATATTTAAAATCAGTATATATATATAATTAAAATCATAGCATTGAGAAACCATGAAACTTACAGAAACAAATGAGATTTTATACGATTAATCAGTATAAAAGGATAACTGTTTTAATTTTCCTAAGTGAACAATTATCATTAGAGCAAAAAGAAAAAATGAACCATATGCAAAAACACAACAGACTTTAAGACCATGTTATATTTTTTCTGGTTTTTTGAACATTTACAAGGTCTGATTGAGTAAATGATTCATCTAGGCTCTAGCCATGAATACGAAATAAAATGAAATACAGAATTATAATAACTTGAAATGCAGAGCAATGCTACTCACAAAGAGAAAAGTAAATGAAATGTCTTTTTCACAAACTACCACACCTTAATAAAGGAGGGCTGAAAATGTCTTTTTCTAACTAAAATCTACCATTCCACTTTCCACCACCTTGAATTTAACTATCATATATATATACCGAAAATGTGGTTACCGTCTTTGTATTTGGAAAATATCAAATAATAATTTAAATACATTAATGCATTAAAAATAATAAAACAACATTTGGCTGGGAATATATATATAAATATTTTTTATATTTTATTTACCTTAATTAATTTGTAGATTTATACTATAAAAATAATAAAACAACGTTTGGCTGGGAATATATATAAATATTTTTATATTTTATTTACCTTAATTAATTTGTAGATTTATACTATAAAAATAACATTTTATTTTATCTCCAATAATAGAGATTTCACTTATGCAATTCTAACATTTGTCAACTATAACAGTCAAATGGTAAGTCAAGGGTATTGTTTTTAATTTTGATAAAAAGTACGATCTTGTTGCATTTTAACTATACATCGGGTACTATATTGCAATTCTCACAAATAAATATAGGCCAAATTGCATAAACCTCTCAACTTTAGGTATAATTGTACAAACTAACGCCGCTGTTAGGCAGAAACAAGTATATGCCGTAGGCATACATGGTCATTGGCCCGTATCATATCAGCAAGGCAATCGATGAGTAGGTAGTTTAATCAATAAAAGTATAATTTTTAAAATTTTCCTATCGACGAGATTTTCAATTTTGATTAAGAAAATCTCAATGGTGCTTACGAGTTTTTATTTTTTATTTTTTTGAGTTTTGATTTATTTCAATAATTCGGGATTTTTTTTTTTAAGATGGTAGATACTCAAACCCATAACTTCGTGCTGTGGATATGATAGATATACCACCGAACTAACCTTATCTTGGCAATTTTTAATCTTCGTAATATCACAATGATATCAAGAATTTCAATTTATATTTAAATATGTGATGTAACACTTTCATTCAACTAAAAAAAAATCTCCTTAAAATTATTAATATATTTCGAGATTTAACGAAATGTACATCACTCAAACACGTAACCTCATGGATACATGTATAAGAGGTTTACTGCCATTTAACCTTATCATATCAGGTCATCTGAAAAAAGTTGATATTCATATTTGCATCTTTGGCATTAGTTATACTATCATTATTTATGGTTCCAAATCCAAACATCACCCTTAATCAATTAATTAATGGGTAGTTTGTTTTCTTACGATTAAAACTTAATAGATCTGAATCAAAATTATTAAGTTGTTTATTTGTTTTTTTAGTAGTCAACAACTTTAAAATATTTATAAAAAAAAAACTTAAAATAAAAAGTAAGAAATCTAATTTTTAACTTAATTCCAAATCACTGATTGCATTTAATATACATTCTTTGATGATTAACCTATTAAATATAACATATTTTCTATTTTATCATAATTTTATATTGTTTACATTTATTTCTCTTATCATGTTACTTATGATAAACATCTAAAAAAAACATTAATCACATTATAACTTTAACACTATCGTCGGGTCGAAACTTAAAAAAAAATAAAAAAATTCTAAATCATTATTTATCCTATTCTTTTTAAAACAATTATTTATCATATTTTAATACATTGCAATTATTACATAAAAAAGGTTTAAGATTTGATAACATATTTTTATTTGGTTGTTTGCATCATATAAAATAAAAATACATAACAATTAATAGTAACAAGAGCATAAATATCAGATTACTTATTTTTAGAACATTTTATATTTTTAAAACAAGAAAGTTGACATTCTATACATAAATGATAATAAAAAAACAGGCGACCCCTTACTTTATTCCAATTCACTGATTGCATTTAATATATATTCTCAAAAGATTAACCTACCAAATATAACATATTTTCTATTTTATCATAATTTTATATTGTTTACATTTATTTCTCTTAACCTGTTACTTATGATAAACATAAAAAAAAACATTGATCATATTGTAACTTTAACACTATCGTCGGGTCGAAACTTAAAAAAAAAAAAAAACCTTTTCTAAATCATTATTTATCCTATTTTTTTAAAACAATTATTTATCATATTTTAATCATAAATAATACATTGCAATTATTACATAAAAAAAGTTTTAAGATTTGATAACGTATTTTTATTTGGTTGTTTATATCTTATAAAATGAAAATACATAACAATTAATAGTACACAAGAGCATACTTATCAGATTACTTATTTTTAAAACATTTTATATTTTTAAAACAAGAAAGTTGACATTCTATTCATATATGATAATAAAAAAACAGATAACCCCTTACTTTATTTTTACATATCACCTCTTAGTAGAGTTGATAGTGCACCTCTCTCTCTCATAAGTGATGGGGATTCAAATCACATCATATAATTTAAGCCCCGACAGTCATATTGTAATAATTTTTATAATGCTTTTAAAAAAAATACTTACTCTATTTTCTATTAGAAAACAAATTAAGATATATTTAATTTCTTTATAATTCAAAATAACCATTTAACATTAAGATACAATTCAGGATCATGACTTTAACACATTTTACAATAATAGTAAGAATAATAATAACAAGACTAGAGACTAATTAGCACTCATCCCTCCTAAACTCTTCCCAAATTCGTATTATACCTCTGTACTTTTTTTCAACACTAAACCCATCAAACTCTCGTTTATTGACAAATACTTGGGTTTATTGCCTCCTTTATGAGAGCATCTACATTCAGCTTTTACCAATTTGTGAGAATTTAGTGGGCTTTTACCCAAAAAAATACAAGGGTTATAGTACAAATGTTTGAAGTGTTTGTAAGAACAATCCATTATTACTTTCAAATGTTATATTTTCATCTCATAATTATTGTTGTTTATCTAAATATATAACATTTGGCCCGTGCATACTGGGATTGACCTCGATAGAACAATCCGTTATTGCTTTCAGATGTTATATTTTCATAACAGAATTATTATTGTTGTTTATTTATATGAAATTTGGACCATGCGACAGTTTCTGATGCACACATGTACGAAATTATTAGGTATATATATTTTTGACAATATTTATTAATACCGAACCTATCTTTTTTAAAGCTTTTACCGATGGTAGATTTTGAACAACTAATCTGGAAATCATTTACCCAAAACACAAGCTCGTCAATCTATTAACTGAACTACGTCCATGTTGGCTGTAATGTTCAGATTAAAAAGATAAATCAATCTTATATTTTAAGTGGATAAAACGTACAAAATTTTTGAAAATGGTCTTTTTTATTACTACTCCAGATAAGTCAAATACCAATTATAGATATCTGGTCAAACATATGAGACATAGCACTTAGTTTTTTGCATTTTATGTGCGCTTGGTGATGAATAAAGGATGAGAGATATTATGATTTATAATCAATTTTTCTTACTCAATTTTCGGGACAAAATCTTAATTATTACTTAATAATACTTCTAATTTATGTAAAAATAATAGTATCACATACCTAATTAATAGAAAATAAAAGTAATATATGTAAAAATTAAGATATATATTACTAATCTAAATGTAATATATATTCCCACAAATGTAAAACTAAATCAATGTATTTTATTGGATTTAAGATCCATTCTTGTTTTCAAAGAAAAATGAATTGGCAAAGATGCATCTTTGCTCAGTTAGGTCCATTTAATATTCTATATTTGTACTTTAGACATAGGAGTGTGTATCAATGCAGTTGTGAAATTTTATAATGGAGTTTTTCTGACTTAATTTTATATCAATACAATTATGGCATATGGGGACGATGAAATGCAATCAATTGATATTCATTCAATACTACACTTAGATTAGGGATGTCTATTGTTGACACGATCCGATAACACAACATGAAATTAATGGGTTTGGATTCAAGTCATTTACAGGGTAAACCCTTTAAGTAAGATGGTTCTCTTTCTGTCATTTTAATGTTAATTTGTGAAAATGATTATAATAAACTAATACTTTTGATAATACTAAATTCTAGTATAGTGCCATTTAAATAGTTACTCTTACTCTCCACATAACATCAAAAGTTTTACCATAAAATTCTTTATTTATTGGTCCATACATTTTTTCCCTAGTGATAAATCGATCCCTCTAAAAGTTTAACGACGTTAAATATATCAATTGATTTTAACTATTTTAATTAAAATAGATAAATACCATTGATTTGTTATGTTATAGAAAAGTTGTTTTGTTTTCTGTGCATTAAATTCATCATTACATTTACAATAACATCAAAAAATATTATTAATGAAAACACCATTTATACATTTTTAATTAAACTTTTCTATTAATATTTAATAACATAATGTCGATTATACCCTTATTTTATAAACAAAGTTACCGTTCATTCTCGGTTTAGTCTTCTACCATTTTCATATAATTGTTTTTTTTGTTAATATTTTAAAACACTCTTGTCAACATTATTTAAAAATCAGAACCCACAAATAAAATAAACAAAAATATACGTCTATTAAAAAAAATGTACATGTATCATTATTATATTGTTTATAAGTAAAATACTATTTTACCCATATACAGTTAAAGTTGACAGACAAAACTTAGTTAGAGAGACTAATTTAACACTTGTATAAAATTTGAGGATCAATTTAGCCACTTTTATGAAAATCACAAGCAATTTGGAATTAAAAAAAAATATTGACAATATCGGCAATTTTAATGTATTCTACTGTTTACGTGAAGCTGAATTCGCTTTTAGCTCTTTTATTAGCTATTTAGCTCCATTTTGCTTATATCACCAGAATAGCAAAGCAAGACTTACTTAGGAGTCAAATTACCGATACATGTTGAACTGCACACTGATGAAAGTGGAGGATGTTTATTGCTATGTGATTTAGAAAAATGATTTGATATTAAAATCCAAATATTCAAACCTTTTTTAACATATAGCAACAACAATCCACATAAGAAACAAGTTTTATTACCATTACACACATATTACAAAGATATAACCGACAAGCAAATTACACACCAGTAATCAAATCACCATAAATCTTTGAAACAAGGACGAAAAGCATTTTGAGCAGATGGATTATCCCAAAAATTATATATATTATGATTATCCCTTACGATAAAAAATCAAATAAAATAAACCACTTGCTTCTTTCTTAGTTTAATGACACGCAACAACATTTGATATCGAATTTTCAAGCTGTACAATACAATAATGTCTACAATTTTGTTAGGCATCATCACTAGACCATGCATCTTCATTCTTCAAAGACAAAATCCAGCAAGAATGCCGGATCTAAAGAAGGATACCGATATGTTATGGTCAAGACATAGACTCCATTAACTATCAAATTGAAGTAATAAAAATTATCACAAGCCATATATGAAAATGTATTATGGTTAAGGCATAGGCTTCTTTTAAAAGGACTAACCTAGTCAAATGTTGTCCTGCTTTCCAAAAGATACATAGCATTCCAATCAAGGATTTTGCCCACTTACACTGAATTAGATTAAAATATTTATGATAAAAAATAAATTAACTATAAAATATGGAGATAAAACAACGAAGACAATCTATTAACCTTAGTGATGTCAAACATTCTGATCAAGAGTAAAATATTATTGCAAAATCTTCATTATCTAAAGTTGCCATAAACCAATAAAGCCACATCCTCAACATGGCATAATGAACTCATATAATGAAGCCTCTACCATTCACAGGGCCAATTGTGTACCCTGTCGTAGGACAAGCAGTGGCACTAAGAGCAAGAAGTGTTCATTACAGATGATTACATCTTTGGCATGAAATAACACAGATCAACTACATTGTATACAATCATTCAACTGAGAATCAAATTAATTTTTAACTTGCCATTTGGGACTAAACATAGGTCGTTAAAAATTAAAGTAATCAAGAAATACCTAATGATAGAAAATTAAATTAACATCGCATGCCATCATATCATAATGCATCTTGATCTTAACCTTGAAATTAATGTTCAATGATAAGAACACAAAAGCCTTGCATAGAAAATCATAATCTAGATATGCCTTGAGATAGAAAATCATGTAGATAGGATATTTACAACTGCTTACCTACTTTAAAAGCACTTCCATGCCATTGCTGAATATCGATTTTTCAAGGTAATAAAAGACATTTTAGTCCACCAAAATATTTGTTGTGAGGACAATTTGATTGGCATTAATCTGAAAATATAACATATAATGCTTGTTAATTGAAAGGGAAAGTCTGAAAGCAAAAGAAGCAATAAGATCAACATACACATCTGATGGAATTACATGATCTTCATCGGTCATAATCAATGCATTACTTGCCCCTTGAACGATACAGAATTGGATTTTAACCAAAAGATGTTTCCGATTATCCATCCACTGAAAATCCCTTCTTCTGATGCACATCTCACTCTTCTCTCTCTTTCATCCCTCAAATCACCAAAGCCACTTTGACGACAAATATACGTGTTAACTTATCAAATCAAATATCTACATTAAATCATGATAATCAACATGCATGCTTGAAATGATACAAAATATGGACAGAAAATTGGATATGATTCTATGGCCAATTACCACCTGGTTTATAATTCGTATATCAACACATCGGACGTGAATTGAATAAAACCATGGCCTGCCAATGAAGATCTGAAAGCAAAGAAAGTAATAAGATCATGGCCTACAATATATATTCCGCATTAAGAAATTAAAGATAATTTATATTATAACCTGATCAAAGAAGTATTCATCAAAGTCAGTCAGATAGGATCACCACCGATCCAGAATCTGTTGAGGGAAGAGACTTGGAGTGCTACAGGTGGGCATGAACAATCTCAAAACAGGCAAAGTCTTTCTGGGTTCTCACGTTTGATTCGCTACTATTGAAACTCTGCCACTTCCAATCACAACATAATGAAATTATTGATTCGCTATCTTCTTGTTTCATTCTTCTTTTTGACGCATCCTATCAAGTCTTGAAATTTGGGTGCTTTGAGCATCTTCTTCTTGCCTCTTTCCTATGCAGAGAAACACCAAGCACCAAGATAAGAAATTTATTACCTCTCCTTGCGATACATAAACTTGAAAACGTACAAACATGCATAATTTCAAACATTAAGAAGTATAGGGCATCAACTGAAAGTACACACGAATAAATTGAATGAGCATTGTTCTTGACCTTTCTTCTCAAAGCATCATGGCATGACAATACCAGATTTCTAACAATTTGACATCAGCTCTCTGTATACTAGGAGCCTGCAAGTAATAGAGCAAATGGCTAAAAATGAGTATATTGATCAAATTGTACATTAATCAATTACCTATAACCAGTTTCCAATAAGTGGGATATATATAAATATAACAAACTGTTGAAAACAAAAACAATCATGTAAATACCTGGAGTTGGAAACATGTTTTGTCTCATCCTTCCAAAGAGTTCACCGGCAATCTGTCTATCAAATTGGATATTAGGGATGTGAGAGATGTCGGACCACTTTCTATAAACTTCACTTAAAATAGGACACTGATTTATGCACAAAATTTCCAGCAGTGCCATCTAAAGAATCTGCTTTGGCAATATCTATAATTTGGGACAATTTTCGATTTCCTATAAACGAAGAGATGACATGATTGTTATATTATCATCTTCAATCCCAAAATCCCACTTTCCCATTCCTCCATCTCATAAAAGTAGAGAGATTTCAATTTGGGGGAAGATAACGATGAGTCATCACTTTCGAATCCCAAAAGTTCATTACCCACTCTATTCATTCTCTGTATAACAATTGATTCAACAGATGATACTTTTCCAAAATGGAGGTAGTTGCTTATAGTTGATCCATTCAAACAAAGATACGCTTCTCAAATCGGTTAATGACATTATCCAATTGGGTAACACCGTGTTGCCTGCGTACTTTGATATTTTTAACAGTTGTAAATTTGGAGGAGGTTGTAAAACTTTAATAATTGCTTCATTGGTCAGGGAGGAACTTACATGGAATGGTATGTTATCGTGTCTACCATTGACAAGGCCAATTGTAAAGCTTTTGTAACTTGTCAAGAGCAAGAAGTGTCCATTACACATGATTACATCTTTGGCAAGAATTAGCATGGATCAACTGTATGGTATAAAATCAAATTAGATTTTATCTAAACATTCAAGACGAAACATAACTTGGTAAAATTAAGTAATCCATAATACGTACCTTAATGACAGATATTCAATATCATATTCAAAGCTACTTGTATAGTTTAATGTCAAAGTCACACCATCATATGTCATTGATTCTTCAAACTATACAAGAAAATATTATAAAAGTTTTGACAGCTCATTCTTCAATGGCAGAATCCCCCTGTAGAATGTGGAAGAAGGATGCCAAAGTAATGAAAGTAATAAGATCATCACACACCATATCTATAAAGGACATGCCATCACTGAACATATATTTTCATGGTAATGCAAGACATTTTGGTCCACCAAAATATTGTTGTCAGAATCTTTAGATTGGAATTAATCTGAAAATATAACAGCTAATGCATTACTTACCATTTTAAAATAAAATGGTCTGCCGATGATAAAATGTGGTGAACCACATTCCAATGAAGATCAACCAGCTTTGACAGACTCTTAAATGAAAATCTGAATGCAAAGAAAGTAACAGTATCATGGTCTACATATATTCTGCATTAAAAAAAATTAAAGACAATTACTATTGTACTTCCACTGTGTTATATTATAACCTTACCGGGTAAGTCTTCATCAAAGAAACTCATAAGTACGGATCAACACCGAGCCAGCATGTGACGTTTGGCAGAAGTTCTAGAAGTTTTAAGTGCTCCCAGTTCTGTACATTTACCCAGTTATGATAACAACAAGTTCCAGAAGTTATCGAACACTAAGGATAAATGATTAGAAAAACAAAGAAAGTTCTATAAGTTGCCGAATACTTGGATAAATGTTTAGAATGTAAACTTAAGTTTTAGAAGTAAAAAATAAAAATAAAAATAAAAAAATTAATGTTTTTTTTTTTAAGGAAACTAATATATATAGCATACTTCTGAATTTTAAAAATATAGATTTATGGGTCGTTTGTTTTTTCCACTTAAAGTTTAATGGGTCTGAATTGAACTCATTAAGTTGTTTTGTTTGTTTTTTTAAGTGGTCAAACAATTTAAAAACATCAAAAAAACAACTTAAAAAAAAGAGTAAGAAATCATGACTTTTAACTTAATTATAAATCACTGTATTAAAATTAAATTATTTTTTTCCAACTCTATCCTCCCAAAAAAGATATATTTCTAAATCTATCCAAATTTGATATGGACGGGTCGTTTGTTTTTTTGTCTGAAAACTGAACAGTCCTGAATTTTACTGAAGACTGAATAGGGATTGAAATCTGAATCTGAATGACATGTTTTTTTTTCTAACATCTGAATGTACTGTCAACATGTTTGTTTTTTTAAAATAAAATTGTCTGTATAGAAGTAATTTTACATTTATACCCATACTAATTAAAAGAAGTAATTTAATATGCATCACTCTTTATAAGATTTTGCATAATCATCCGCAAATAAAGTTCAATTAAACAAAAAAAAATATTAAAGAAAATTGTTTTGTATGTTATTTTACAAACCATTTTTTTTTCTTGGATAATATGCAACGAGAAACAAACTAAAAAAAAAAGGTTCTTGGCTACCTTTTTTTTTTTTTTTGAAATAGGTCTCTAAATTATATACACCGGTATATATATATAAACAATTATTTGATAAATTCTTCAAGACATGAAACCTAATCAATATCGTATACAACCACCAAAAGAATATTTGATAAATTATATAACTGCAACTATGACAACCATAACAAATTATCATCACCGACTATTTTTTGAAATTGCTACTACTGCAACTAAACATTTGAATTCTAAATAAATTGTATTTTCCAAAAACAATTAAACAAACTTATCCAAATGCTTACAAAAATTGATTTGCAATTTGGTCTCTGAGTTGTTGCATAAACACTTGATCGGCTCTTCTAAATTCATTGTTTGTGCTTAGTATTTGATTTTGATTGGCATCATCATTGTCCAATTGAATGTCTTCATCATCATATTGCAAGAATAGTTCATCATCAATTGACAATTTTCGAAGAAAATTGTGCAATGTAGTGCATGCTATCACTATATTTCTCTGCATACCAAATGAGTATGGTGACATTCTTTTTAGTATTGGAAAATGTGCCTTCAACACACCAAAAGCACGTTCAATAACATTCCTCGTTCGAGAATGGTAGTGGTTGAATATCCCCTCTCTTCCTCTAGCTCTACCACCACTACGGAAGTCATTCAACCAATAACGAACATGACGATATGGTGCCATAAATCCTTTTGTATGTGTATAAGCAACATCAACCAAATAATATTTATCTAAAAAAATAATTAAATTAATAACATAATATATGTAAATTCTTGAGTGTGCATAAAAATATATAAGGATCTGTTGGAAATTTCGTGATAATCTCTCATGTTGAGGGCAAAATTTGAGTATAATAAATTCCATAGAAATGGAAGATTAAAGTGGATTCGAATTCTCCTCCGTGAGAACTTCGAAATGGTATACTCAAATTCACAAAATGGTTAATGGGTGAATGAGAAATTGAATTTCAAAGTGGACCCATTGTGTAGGGATTAAAAGGAATCTCACATTACTTAGAGAAATCATTTATAAGTAGTTTATAAGTGAATGTGTGATATGAGCTTTCAACATGTGTGTGGCATAGAGGCTCTCTCTCGCTCGCGCAGGAGGGGGGGGGGGGGGGGGGGGGGGGTGTTGCAAATCATGGACCCCGAACCTTCGAATGCACGACTCGTGTGTGGGCGCGACATGCGGACACGAATGCCGCTCCGATTGGACCGTGAGAGTACAGTTGACCTTTTGTCACTTCCTTAAGTCAACGTTTTGATTGTGATGAATAAGGAAAGCTTTAATTGTTTGGATTTTGATTTCTTACTTGATCACTAAGAATACAGAATCAAGTTTTAATTAGAAATAAATCTCTTTGGAGAATATTATCTAATTAAATTATTTCCTTATTAAATCAAAACGAATTTTCCAATTATAATCCCGAATTAATCCCAAAACCCTAGGGTTTCGGTTTGGGTATTTAAGCCCACTTATATTTTGTTCAACATACACAAAAAAAAAATTCAAGTTTCTTTTGAGCAGCCGAATTCGTTTATTCTCTCTGTTTCTTGGTAAGTTCAAAACTCGGTTTGAGTTCGCTGATAGTGGATAGTGGATAGTGGATAGTGCTTAGGCCTACCACTGTTGAACTGTTGTATCCTTGGAGACAATAGCCTAATACACATACGGTGTTGTCCGGCGAAATTGTCTTAAGGACATCGTGTGAAACACGGGCCTCGGATCAAACTCTTTTTCTAATGTTACTTTCTGTTTTCATTGATACCAGTCAGGTTTGTTTGCAAAATACTTTTTACAATCTTAAGACAATGTTCCGTTTTTCTTTTCTATTTTAATTTCAAATTATTTCACACAACGTTTGCTTATTCAAACTTTCTGGTATCAGATTTCTGGTTCAGATCGTAACAGACTTGAAAAATAAATCAGCTTGTAAAACTGTGGTAATCGGGTTCCTCTGGAACACTGATTCAATTTGGAAATCGGGTTCTTTGGAACACTGATTTCAATTGTATAACCTGTGGAAATCGGGTTCTTTGGAACACTGATTTCAATTTGAAAGATATATATTAATCTGTGGAAATTGGGTCTATTATTAGACACTGGTTTCGAAATCAATTGTGATTTCAATTGTGTTATCCGGTCTGCAATATCAGACACTGATTCTGATTTCCATCGTGAAATCTGATTTGATATCAACTGATATCTTTGCTATTATTTCTGTGATATTAAAACGATTCTGTTTTGTTTAAGATATTATGGCAAACAAATCGAATGTGAACTCCAGTGTTCCACTATAGACTCCAGAAGTTAATCCA